>NDFF03000030.1:0-365741 GCA_002150815.3 Grammothele lineata
TCTGCCTCTCCTTCAAGTTCTACAAAGCGCATATCCGTCCGCATCTCGTAGCCTCAAGCTTTCGTCAAAGAACAAAATACCTGACCTGTCCTAGCAGCGCCGAGCGTTTTGACTGACCGAAGTGTGCGCGGCCCAAACATCTGCACGGACGCTGATGAGGCCTTCTCCTTGGCAACATACTTGCGTGAATATCGCTCCCGGCAGTTCAACTCGTGTGTGAAGCAGGCCCTCGGTCGGGCCCTACGGGCTGCTCGAGGGCGGTGTTCGCGCTGTTTACCAAATCGCGCTAGGGTCCCACCGCAAGCGTTTGCAGCATGGCATGCGCCCCTTCTCGAATCGTTCGGCGCGGACTATCTGCTCAAGCCACGTCCAAGAGTATCGATACGGTATATAAATGGCTCTTCTGAGGGGCGCACACTAACCAAAAAGATGTTTGGGGATATGTGCATTATATACGCGGACGTGATCCCTCTGAGTTGCATCGCGTGGCGACTGTCTACTGTTGGCACCAGTCAGTATATGATAACCGCCAGTTAAGACCTTCGGGCTGTGTATGATCTGACATCGTGTGACGATGGCCTTCCGTTCGAGTCAGTGGCGCCGTAGTAATCCACCGCGCGTCGTCCGTGAGCGTGAACCTTGTTTGCCATTCAGAGTCCGCCGTTGTACTCGGATTCTTGGTTCCTGGTTTCCTGACACTATCTTCCAGCATACATTTACCTTAGGCACCTCCCTCGACGCCTCCCTCTGCAACCCACTCGCTACATCCAATGACTTCTACTGCAACTTACAGAACTGAAAATATCCCTCCAAGGATGAATGTGAGTAACTATCTTTGCAAAGAGAACAACAGACATTCAGCTTTGTCACCGCCACAGGAGCCTGAAGATTCACCCCAGAATGAAGTGAAACCTACGGCCTCAGAATTGACCGAATGCGAGGGTTCGACCCACGACGCACCCATATCAGGGAACGAAGAAAGTAGTAATGTTGGAGATCATGTAAGCTCTCGCCCCAACAAGCAATGCGATGGCTGATTCAACAAGCGCAGACCAATCGAGCTGCACCCCAGCAAAGGGTCTCTTTCGAAGACTTAAAGCTGCCGTCCATCTACGTATGATGATGGCTATTCGTATTGCTGGCAGCCGAACTCACTCAACCTTAGGACTGCATCGCAATGTTCAACAGGGACATCGAGAGGGAGTCCTCGTGGCCTCCTAGCGAAGACCGGGAGAAGGGTCTACAGGAGGTGCGAGATATTGTGAAGAGTTATAGTGACGAGATGGTGGACAAGTGGAACAAGGAGATAGATGGGCTCCTGACGTTTGTGAGTGGTAACATATCATCCCCAACGCGTTCCGCTCATCCACATGAGCATCAGGACGGTCTATTCTCCGCCGTTCTCACCGCTTTCAACGTCCAGTCGTACCAGCTTCTCCAGCCCGCAGCAGCCGATCAGACAAACGCCATTCTCGCTCGTCTCTCCACCCAGATCGAGAGCTTCGCCGTCAACCCATCCTTCGTCAACTCCACCAGTGCTCCCTTCAACATGTCATCGTTCACAGACCAATTCCAGGCTCAGGATTACGCGGTCTGGCTCAATTCTCTCTGGTTTTCTAGTCTCTTCTGTAGCTTGGCCTCCGCATCCATAGGGATCCTCGTCAAGCAATGGCTCAAGGCCTACAGCTCTGGATTGTACGGGAACTCGTCGGAGATCTCTCGCCAGCGACAGTACCGTCTCAACAATCTTCTCAAGTGGCAAGTTCCCCTCATCGTCGCCATGCTCCCTGTCCTCCTCCTCATTGCCGTGGTGCTATTCTTCGCCGGTCTTATCGTCCTCCTATACAGCATTCATCCAACGGTTGCTGCAGTCGTCACAGTTCTTGTCTCCGCTCTCCTCGCATTCTTCATCCTCACCACTGTCCTCCCCACGTTTTGCAAGACATGCTGTTATCATTCTCCTCAAGCACGGGCCATTTCGTTGACGTGGTGGAAGATCATCCGTTTCTTTTCTGCCATTTATGGCGCTGTTTATACATTCATACGCTCCATCAAGTACTACCCCTCGATAGTGTTGAAAAACAACAGGCGCACGAACATTATTGCTTCCGTACGCTTTGTCACCCGCCTTTCACTCAACGAGGCAAAGCAATCGTACGCCGAACGCAATACGGCCCCTCCGAGCCTGTTTGCTGTGGAGAGAGATGCTGCAACCCAATATATGGCGAGTCTCGATGCAGACACAATCTTGACAGCATACGGCGTTACCCTTGACAAGCATTGCTTCGAGACTGCAGGGGCAGGCTTGAAGGGTTGCACAGAGTATGACACTCTCAATTCCTCCGTCTGGAGCAGAGCCTTCCACTTGAATCCACCATACGGCACTATTGCAGATCGACGGCCTGCAGAGGTTGAGGAGGAGCTTATCAAGATTATGGATTGGAGTGTTCGCAGCACGATGGCATCTACCCCAAAGGAGAAGCTGAATGACGCGCTTCAAGCTTGTGCGGAGCTCATACGGGATACCACATGGTGTATAGGTTCGTCGAGTTGGTCTCAGAGCGATGCGAACTCCTCCTACGTCCCGGACCGCCTACTCAGACCGTTTGCGGTGATTGTGATGGGATATGCCATCAATCCACTTGCATCAAACTTGGCTTGGGACGATCTCGAGGCACAGCTTACCCTACGTGACTTCATTGTGGAGGATCCCGAGACCCGCTGTCTGAGTACGTCTGCTCTAGTCTGTATCAATTCTCACGCACCAAATTCAATTTTGCGCAAACAGTTCCAATAGCTGCTGCTCAAAGACTCGCAGGCATGCGAGAGGGTCGTGGCTGGCTGGCTCAACAACCGGAGATGACAACTTTACCCTGGACTTATTCCGGAGATCAAGACTCTGGAAAGTCATCTACAATGTGCATGGTGCATGGCAAGTAAATCAGGGACTGATTTCAGCATCACAGTCCGCTCGCAGACATACGAGATTTTCCAATACGTGCTGGATCAAGTTTCGTACATGCTCTGCTCTCTGCCCTGGGAAGAGTCCACCCCAAACGCCTATTATGAGTCAAGCTGCTACACGGATCTCTTCCAACATATCCGTGAGATTTCGCAGTGCAATGAAGAGCGCTTCAGAAGAGAAATCACTCCCACTTTCCTTCAAAATATCGAACAGGCGTTCAGGCGTACTGTGGGGGCCGAAGCGTTCTTGTCACGTGACCCAGATGTGTGGACATGCGAAGGCATTTTGCAGCAGTTATGGGAACAAATGGAGCGTAGATCGTCATCTGAACAACTCATGGTATCCACCACTGGCATGGTGTACTCTGAAAACACGGCTGAGAAGAGGGAGCTTGACCCCAGCTACACAGACTCAGATGAGGTACGAGACACATTGCGTTTCCTCCGCCCTCGATACTAATATGTGCTGCATAGCTCCCTCGGCTGAATGCCGTCGTAACGCCTAGAGATACCATTCAAAGCTTGCTACTCTCCGAAAACCAGTCGCCGTCGGTCGCAGTTCAGCGCCCCCAGCCTTCGCCTCACCGTGGACGAGGCGAAGACGTGGATCCTATAGCGCATAGCGTGTAGTTGCTTGCGTGATCGGATATGTTGAGACGGCAGAGAGTCGTCAGCAACGGGTCTAAGAAACTTCCTGTACCCTGAGTTCTGCTAAGCAGGTGAAGGCGCATATAGGGAAAATGCCCACTGTCGGGACGCGGTAGATTTCTGAGTGCGGATCGGGGGTAGCCAAGCAGATGATATGACGGGATACACGTATACTGCGGATACCGGGATGTGTATTGATTTCGCTCCCAAAATACTGTACCTGGAATGAAAGATCGGAGAAATAGTGGGCTCCTCGACGTCCCTGGCTGTACCGCGAATGACGTCCTGGCTTTGCACGAGACGGAGCTCGCGTCCGCGCGATCGACATATCTTCCTCATCAGCTCGCGAACATCCAGCACCTCGTCCGTCTTCGTGCGTTCCTCCGCCCGGAAGCGCCGCCACCGCGACAGACTTGAGCGCGAGGTGAACGCGGGCCCGGGCCAACCCGACCGACGCCGTGCATGCGAGAGGCATGCGTCGCCAGAGGACGCTGAGCCGTTCTGAGCTTCATATTTGAAGAGAGGAAGCGGCATGGAGGGGCGGAAGTGCGCGAGGACTAGTGCGGAGAAGAGGTCACCGGGGCCGGAGAAGTAGCCGGGGAGGCAGGGGAAACACTTCGTGTGCATGCGAAGAGAACCCTTCGAAGTCTTGGAGGATGCGATGTACGCAAGGTACGGGGTTTCTGGGGTTTGAGAGAAGTTGGGAGAGAATCGCGTAGCAAGGGCGTGAGCGCGACGGCATTGATGAAGACATTCGGGCCGTGGTATGTTCTGTAGAAAGTGAGAAGAGCCTGACGGAGCGACGAGGCGTCTTGTATCTTTACATCTGTGAGGACTCTGCAGGCATGTGACGATGATGAACAAACGCACGCTCTATATATCGACAGCGTGAGCACTGACTCAACCTCGAACCAGTTGGCTGTGATGATTGTCGCCAGAAGCAACGCAGAGCGGTGAATCGGAATGACCTCCGAATACACGGAAAGGTTCCCTTCCAGAGTCGCCTAATACAACTGTTCTAAAGGTCAGCTCCTGTTTCATCCCGAGCTTAACAGTGAACGCACAATCGAGGAGGTAGAAGAGATTCGGGTTACACTCGCGGAGGCGCTTCACGAGTGCTGTTGCCGTGGCCGCCATCTCCGCGCCAGGAATGTAGCCCTGGAAGGGGAGGTGGGACACTAGCAGCTCATTTCAGTCCATAACATCAAGAACCTGTAACCTCGGCAGCGCGAGCGCGAGCGACGAGACTCTCCGGCACGGACTTAGCCTGACAGACGGAAGATTGTGGTGAGACTACGGCGTACTGTACGCGATTGGCCGAGCCTGGAAGTGTGACGTACCCGGAGTTTAACTCACAGGATGCGACTTCCGTCGGCCATCGTTGCAGTCACACCATGAACAATTTGTGTGATGTTGCAGGGCGTCACTTTCTGAACGCCTCGAACGGATGAGGAAGCGGAAGGCGTGAGTCTACGGTGGGCCGTCTGGGGGAAGCAGGCTGGGGCATGGCCGAGCAGGTTGTCGTCTTGTATTAGGAGCGCGTCTGTGCCTACGAACTGATTGGTGTCGGCATCTCGGGGGTCGAGGGTAAGGACTGGACCTGCCTTCTAAAAGAATATCGCCGATTATCTTGCGGATACAAAAAGAAGAGACGACATCAATCCGTCAAACAGGCGTGGTATGAGAGACGCTGCAACGTACCCTTCTAGACCAATGTCCGACTTCTATGCAATGCCCACCAACGTGTACAGATTTAAAGCCTCAGGGTCCGAATTCTCCGGAGCTAGGGAACGATCAGTCCAGACGACGTAGACGTATGTTGACCGTCAACGCATGCTTGATTTGAACGACAGCTGGGTCGGGCTGGGTCTCCGAAAGGGTCCGAGACGCTCCTGACACATTGCTGCTATCTGAGCCCTGGCACGTCTGGGGCTTGACGTGGGTTTCGCGTGGTGGGTCTCCACCGTCGAAGGACACGCTGAGGCCCCGAAAGTGGTGACAGACGTTGCGTCGAAAAGACAGAGCTATTTGTAATGAGACGTTCGGGGAACAACGTTCACGCAAGTCGTTCATTCCTGTGCGCTTTAAGTCATGGTTAGCTACAAGCAGTCATTGACAGAACGGGGAGCTCTCACAGTTGCGCCTCTCCTTCGGGTTATCGGCCTTCGGGACACTCCGGGCTGAACAGCTAAACGCGCCGCAATACTAAAGCTCCGCAGACAGGCTGCATTCGTAAGAGTCACAGCTATTGCTCTACTGTCTGTGTACCTATGCGTCGATGAACATCAGAGAACCGTGAGTCCGACTTGTTGGCCCCTGAGGTAATGATGCCAAACTCACGGTGATGCTCACCTCTCGAACCGTGAAGCATCCAGACCGTTCACTCCTGCAATGCAAACCCATCTTTTCTATCTCGCGCTACACCCTCAAAGAACAGAGACAGCGGTAGTATTGAAAACGTCAAGAAGGACTCGAGGACGAAGTCGGAAAAAAGTCGCGTCGCGGCTGTCACTGGAGACCAGAGCTGCCACGTGGATACCGGCAACGGCCGGATACCACGCGACGCCACCCAGTCAGGCAAACGAGACGCGCGTCGTCCCGGTCCGCCCACCATCTCATCCACCGTCTATTGACCGTCTACGACGATTATTTCTCAGTACTCTCCTCTGTGTACACCTTCATGCACGATGAACCTTCTCGGTCCCACAGCCCGTCACTTCCGTGGTTGCATCCTCCGGTGTCCCGCAATCTGTGGCCTTCCAACCTCATGCTTCAAGCTCTAACTACTAAAGCTGTTCTTTCGGACGCATCTGCCTCATGCCGCCCGATCCCGCCGCTCGAGTCTCACGCCGGTCCATGGAAACGAAAGGATATGCCTCAAGGTTGCGAGTTTACGCACACGGAAGACCTCCTCAAGACGTGTCCTCGATGATACATTAATGCTCTCCGCGCACGCTCAGGGCGCGTTACGACACCGGCCACGCCGTCAGCCGGGTTCGTCGCCGAAATGGCACAGATACATCCGCGTTTGAGTCTTCGCACCCAGTCGATCACATTGCATACCCATGCGCGCGGCCGTAAAATTAGGAGACCCGCTCTGACCGTTCACGCTCCTCCGTCCCTCGTGAGGCAGAGTAGACGCTGTACCGACGATCGTGCGCCCTTTTCCTTTCTTGTGAATCTCGTTGTGCGCTCATCTCCGTTGACCTCGCAGAGCACGCGCCGTAGGCACTCCAACATCGTACCTTCGTGCTCCGTTGGGCGCGTGACAACAGAAGACCATTGCCTGTATCGGGACACCGTACACCCATAATCGGACGGTCGGTCCCGTCGCAGCGTCCCATTCAGCCCGTTTACGGATCATCTCGCCGGCTTCTCCTTTTCGATCTCGATCGCAATTCCGTCAACTTCGCGCTTCCGCACCACGCACAGCGTACCCTCGCTCGCTCGGATCTGCCTCCTTCACGCTGCGTGGACACTAACAGATGCGCCGCCGCGTCCACACGTTAGGCCCAGACCTAGATCCGTCTCCGCCGCCGCACGGTCACATGGATTGGGTTTTCGACGCGCGCACGTCAGACCCCAAGCTTCTTCCCGCGACATACGATGAACGACGCGCGAAGGCAGATGCGTAACGCAAAATGGGATAGCGCGTCGCAGCGGGTGTATCAACAGTCCTTGTAGTTGGACGCGTCTTGCGCGATGGGACCGCTCGCGCGCGGCGGACGATCGTCATCGCGAACGCCGCGCAGCCCATTCCAGCGCGCGCCAGAGGCCGAGCGCTGGGGAGAGAAGCTCGCGGGAGAAGGGCCGTCGACAGCAGGTGCGTTCTCTTCAATGCATGCTCCCTTGTGCGGATGAGTCTAACGGACTAGGCTCTATGACGCACTCGTCCGGGCGGGCCAGGCCCACTCTCTAACGCATGCCGACGAGCGCGCGTGTGTGCACGCGCAGAAGATATCAGGGTGCGTGTGCCACCCAGCTCTCATATTGAACGTTAGCCATTGCTTCTTCGCGTTCATCTCGGTTCGTGCGGGCGCTCGCGCAGGTATCTCGTACATACGCACGTCCCTCACACGTACATGGATTCTCCCTTTCTCACGAGAAGCAATCGCAGAGGCAATGATATGCAAACACGACGAGACGAGGACCCTACACTCCGCGGCGCGCTGCACCAACGGCCGAACGTGGTGATGACACGGGCGGAGGCGGGCGGGATTAGGGCACCTTCGACGTCGACGGATGCGCCGCACGACGCGTGCAGGAAGATGGCCCGCATTGGCGCGCGTGCGGCCGGGAAATGCCGGTTGGACGTGAAGCTGGCGAGCCAGAGCTGGAGCGCGTCCGCACCGTGGCCACGCGTACGCAAGGATGCAAGCCGCGGCGTAATGTGGCCAAATATGTTCGTGAGCTGGAGCTTCTATTCGGTTTCTCAAGAGCGCGGGGCGTACTCTATCCAACTCCGGATGCTCCTCGCGTGAGGAGGCCGGTTCGAACGCGATCACCTGGTCCTGCGCGCGACGAGCACGTTTGCTGTCGCGTTGAGTGTAGGGCCGCGGGTTTAGAGGAGCGTGCCAGAAGCACCGGAGGAGAGCGCGCAAGGAGATCGATCGCGCGGAACCAAATCCACACCGCGGCCTTATCCTCTTCTTGTCTTTCGCGCTGGTGGTATGCGCACGCGCCCGCGCGTCGCACCCGTTGGGGGCAGTGATGGCCACCCCACTCCCCGTTCTGGCTTGTGCTCGCTCGAGGACCGCGATCTTGCACCCGCGCCCGCGCTGCTGATAGCCAGCGGAGAGAACGTTGGGCTGCGGGAGGAGCGGCGGACGAGCGCGCAGGTAGGTCGCCCATGCATCACGTCGAGCTGTCAGGCGAAGCAGATCACCCTCCATCCTCGTGGCGCGTCGCTCGAGAACATCTCCAGCGCTGCATCGTACCGGGCCCTTTCCTACCCTGTGTGGTACTTCTGGCCCACCGGTCAAGTACTGTAAGTAGCATCAGGTCAAGGTGAGCTCGCGTCTGCTCGAGAACCGCATCTATGTAGCCCACTGATATATCGCGAGTAGAACACAGTGTCAGCAAACATCTTTACACGTTCCGAGAGAAGCAGACCCTACCGGCGACATGTGTTCTATCTTTTCGTATCTCATAACGGGTGCATCCTGCTTAATTTCGAGCCCGGGGCGGAGAGCGCCCTTCCCATCTCGCGCTCTAGCCCGACGCCGACGCCACCCGAGTCGTCCTGCGACGTCTTTCTCCTTCTCCCCGCCCTCCACCCGCTTCACCGGCCCGGCCCGGTATCCTTCGAAGCACAGGGGCGCACGTCCGTCGTTAATCCCGCCCCGTCGAGGCCCAACGGGAGAGGCGCACGGATCTGGCCGTTCCTATCGCCGCGCGTCCCCGCCTCGGTTCATCTTGTCCCACCTTCGCCGAGCTCAGGTTCGGGCGACGGACTCGGGATCGAAGCCTCCGGATCTTTTGGCAATGAATCGGGCAGCTGCACGCTCGATATCAGGCCTTCGAAGAGGTCTTCTGCGTCCCTTCATCATCAGTCGCTCGGAAGGAGGCCCTCGCGCAGCTTCGACCTCGAGTCCTCGAGGCTACTCGACGGTTCCACGTCACGGATACGTGGGGTGCCGGTTTTGCCGGATACGCCGCTGATGCACAAGCCCCATGCTTCCTTCTTCGCTGCCCTCCACTCCGGCGGTAGATACGCTTTTGAGAAGGTCGCGGTCGGGATATGGTAGTCGAGCCAGGGTTCTTGTCGGACAGGACTCTTCCGGCGAGCGCGGTACTTGTACGTCCGTAGTGTTTCACGTCGTCTTCGGTGGAGATTTGTGTATCCGAAGCTGAGGCTCTCAAAGTCCGTGTAGGATGTGATCCGTCTGTCTGGCGAGGGTCCGTTTCAGCAGTACAGCTTGCCTTTCTGCGCGTACTGTATGTCGGTAATGGCTCCGGAGTTTGCAGGAAACAAGTGTAGTGGACATGTATTCAGACCATGACATCGTCGACGTCACAGGACGCTCGCCGCGCCCTCGGCATCCTCTATGGGTAGGTTCAACACCATGGCAAGGTCGACGTCAACTACACACAAACTCAGTTACCCTCTCGACCCAACGCGGTGGCAATGTTCCGCCCACCGCGCCACAGAAAGAACCCTCTCCGCACGCGCGCACACTCCCCCGCCACACATACCCATACGTGTACCAGGCTTCCTGCTTGTGGCCGCACTCTCCCCTCCTCGGGGTCGCGCCGCAACCTCCTCGGGATCGCCCATCCTCCGCCGCGTACACACACGGCACCAGGACAGGACAGGGGGACAGGTCCTGCCCCTCCCTCTCCTTTCAGGTTCTGCGAGGTGCATATCCAGACGCACACCGCCGCGTCATATCGCGTCTCGTAACCTCAAGCTTTTGCCAAAGAATCAGATGCGCCGCCTGTCCCCCTTCCCCCGCCCAGTAAGTTAGTTGGTCAGCCCAGAGCGTATAACGCCTTGAATCGCCGACGTGCGGGGCCCAATCGAAATCGTCGGCGCGGACGCTAAGTTCCCTTCGGCAACTTACTTGGCGTGAATATTGACTTACTGCTCCCGGCGACTCAAGCCTCCTGCCAGAGGGCCAATCGCAGGTGAAGCGCGCCGCGCCGGTGAGACCTTCGGGGTACTCGGGCGTGGTGCTCGTGCTCTTCTCAACTCCCTCCAGCGACCCGCTACGAGGGAGTACAGCTCCTTCTCATGCGCGTGCGCCTGGTAGTACCTACACGTCGTTCCAAGTCGCAGACGGCCGACTCGGAGGTCTACCCAGACCACGAGCCGAGACCTCGGCAGGGCGTGATGAGATGCCGGCGCGACCGTATGCCCGTTCAGAGGCTCTCGCACCCAACCTGGGCTTCAACTTCAAGAGGACGATAGATGCCAAGAGTTTCTATGCCCCGGATTACCGGCGGGTAGGTGACCTAGTCCGAGTAGCTGAGGCTCACAGCGAGCGTGTCTCAGGAGAGCATACTATGACTGTCGTACTGCCAGCAGATCGAGGAAGCAGAAAGGTTTCGTGGAACGGTGGAAGAGAAAGGCCTTGGCCGTCGCGTGCAAGGCTGATTCCGAATCGCTCGGAGTCGTTCTCCCTACCCGCCACGAGTGCCACGTGCATCGCGGCAATCGCCGAGCCGCCCCTTTGGGCAACCGAGACGCGCGTCTTCCGCACCTGCTTGGACGACTCGACTCGCACCATCGCTCAATACCATCCTCTATGAACTCTGTAATGTGCGACGCTGTTATACATCACCTCTCGCTGTCCATACTTTCAGCCATGGCCTCGAACTTATGACTACAACATTAGTCTCTCTCCTGCCATTCGCTGCTCAACTGCCACGGCGGTCTCAGCTCGGTTTCCGCCTGAGCCCTGGTACCCGGGCTGGTGGTAGCATCGCCGGGTCTTGCGCATTGGAGTGTAGAATCTGCCGGAATGGGATTTCGGTTGCGTAGGGACATTATTGGTACACAGGATAACTGTACGTGTCATTCTGGCCTCCATGCTCACCCGGTGAGGCTCATTACAGGGAGGATGTAGGCGTATCTGCGACTATCTACCCATTCGTGTTCAGCTGCGGTGCTCGCTTATGTACCCAAGCGACCCTTCTTTGCTAGCTCCTTCCCCTCCCCTCTGATGGCCTCACGGTAACGTCCGGGAGACATCGCGATTCGCACCGCGCAGCCTCTAGTAAGTCGCCCACGGATGGACAAGCGAGTGTGCACCCTGCCACCATTGGACTTGAGCCTCCGGTACTGATCAGTGGACTCATAGCGTCGATCTCCTTGTTTGACTGGACATGGCCCATAGCGGGACCCTCTTGATACATGTGAACATCCCATCGCAGCAAGTCCATCGCGCACATACGAAACGGCACACTCATACCTGGTCCGGACGGCAATGGTGAGCTGCATACACCCCCTGCCTCTTTGCGCCACCATCTTCTCGCGGTGTGGTGCGATATCGTGCTCACGCTCTTGTTCAAGAACGTTACCGCAATGCATCGCTGCTGCCCGTCTCGACAACATCCACGTCGGGCGCAGCATCCGTACACCTATCCTTTTCGAGTCGTCACTCGCACATATTTGCTCCTAAATAGACATACCATGGCGTTGGAACGTTGATCGTGCACGTTTGGAAACAGGTGAGCTGTGTATCGCCCGCGCGTAATTCACGTCTAACACGCCCATTCCTCTCCCAGGTCGCATATGCCCTGGCGAACGAGTGGTTGCATGCGTTCCAGTGCCCACTTCGATAGCTCAAGATCTGGGTTCACGTGCGGCTGGGTGGGTGCTCTGTGCCAGCGTTCGTTCGAGTCTCTGCATGTTCTCGCTTTGGGGGCTGAGTGATGTCTGGAGCGCCACGGGCAGCCCAGCTGGGCATGGAACGCATCGCGGCCAGAGGGACGTAGAGTCCGTTGGCAGCGGCGAAAGGCAAATCCCACGAGCTCCTTGTTATGTGGGCGAGGTCTCGCGCGTGTATTGCAGCATGTGAACATCGCAGAATGAAAGCCGTTTCATCCTGTTCTGCCAGCCGTTACTTTGAGGCCCCATTTCTAAAGAATGGACGCCAACCATTTGTCTATCTACCACATGTTATGACCTATCCCTAACAAGAAGCCTTTCACGAGCTTTCATACTCCACGTCGCCCAACGCGGAGGAGCAACGTCCGAGCTCGAACGCTGCCAGTGACATTCATGGTCAATTCTAATCCTTGATCGCTCGTGGACTGAGGTGAACACACGTAAGTATAGCACTAGCAGCAGGATGACCTGTCGTATGCGCAGCGATCAATGCCGCGCATCGCCTCCGGGGCTTGAAATTCGACTTCGCGCTCCTCACAACGCCCGCTGTCACCCATGTGGTCTATGTGGTCCAGGATGGACTGCCATGCATCAGCCTCATGTCCGAGCCTTAGTTCTCGCTCAGAAGATGATCGACATTCCATGACTAGACGGAGGCCCCCACCAGTACTCTTGTCGCCAGCACCTCTTTCCTCCGTAACCCGTCGCTGGCTGCGACGCTGCGTCCATGACTTCCGCCACGACCGAGGACATCGGAGCGCTGCCCACAGCGATTAGCATGAGTAATCCACTTTCACACGCCAACGCCAGCAGCACATCCATCACAGACGTGGTCCAGCATACGTTGGATCATGCTTTGAAGCACCCCCGAACTTCTAGCTCGGCAGCCGAGTCTATCGTTGCTGTAAATAACAGTCAAGAGTTGGCTACAGAGAAACAAGTGGATGTCGGAGATCAGGTAAGCCATAATCAAGATACCTCGTGTCGATATGACAGACTTATTCCGCACACAAACGTCACCGAAGGCTACCATTCCATCGCGGCCTTCATGCTTTCTAGACCTCAATTTGCCTTCGTTCCAAGTGCGTAGGGTTTGATTAAAGATGACCTACAGTTCCGCTGATCCGCCATCAGGACTATATTCCAAAGTTCAAAGCTGAGATCCAAAAGGAGTCCGCTTGGCCCCCCGGTGAAGACCGGGAAAAAGGTCTCCAGGAGCTGCGAGAGGTTGTGAAGAGCTACAGTGACGAGATGGTAGACAAATGGAACAAAGAGATCGATGGGCTTCTGACGTTCGTGAGTGGCAGCGCACCGTTCTTGGTGCGCCCGACTTACCCAGATCACCTGCAGGATGGTCTATTCTCCGCTGTCCTCACCGCGTTCAACGTCCAGTCGTACCAGCTTCTCCAGCCCGCAGCTACTGACCAGACAAATGCCATCCTCGCTCGTCTCTCCACCCAGATCGAGAGTTTTGTCGTCAACCCGGGCTTCGTTAACTCGACCACTACTCCCTTCAACACGTCGTCGTTCACGGACCAGTTCCAGGCTCAGGAGTGGGCGATCTGGCTCAACGCGCTCTGGTTCTCGAGTCTCTTTTGCAGCTTGGCTTCAGCATCTATCGGGATTCTCGTCAAGCAATGGCTGAAGGAGTACAGCTCCGGTTTGTACGGAAATTCGCCCGAAATCGCTCGACAGCGGCAGTACCGTTTTAACAACCTGTTGAAGTGGCAGGTTCCGCTCATCGTCGCGATGCTTCCTGTCCTCCTCCTTATAGCTGTCGTTCTCTTCTTTGCCGGACTCATCATTCTCCTATATCACATCCATCCCGTCGTCGCTGCTGTTGTCACAGTCCTCATCTCCCTCCTCCTCGCATTCTTTCTCTTCACCACTATCTTGCCTACCTTTTTCAAGACGTGCTGCTACCGCTCACCGCAGGCGCGGATCGTCCCAGTACTGTGGTGGAACATCAAATGTGTCGTGTCCGCCATCAACTGTACCATCGTCTGGGCAGGCTGCGTTTTCCTTTTCATCCTTCTACTCCCTTTGATGGTGAAAGGCAGCAAACGTCGTAAAAGCGGTCGATTAGTAGGCCCGTCTATCCTCCAGTTCCTCCACAAGGCCAAACAGTCTTATGCCAAACTCACGGCGTCACCTCCAACCCTTTTTGCGGAGGAAAGGGACATTGCAACGAAATGTGCCGCCAATCTCGACGCAGACACCATGTTAACCGCATACGGTGTTACCCTCGACAAACGCTGCTTCGAGATCGCGAACGCGGGCCTCAGGCATTATCAAGAATACGACACTCTGCCCGCGTCCGCCTTGAGCGACGCACTGCACTTAAATCCCCCATACAGCACCATCCCCGAGCGCCGGCCACGAGACGTCCAGGAGGAGCTGTTCAAGATCGTGGATCGGAGTGTGCGCAGCACCATCGCATCGGCGCCCAAAGATAAGATGGAACGCGCACTCGAGGACTGCGCTAATCTCATGCGGGACACCGTGGTTGGTTCTTCGATCTGGTCTGAAGTCAACCATTGCCGTGTCCCGGATCGGCTACTCGGGCCCTTCGCTATTGTCGCAATGGGATATGACGTCAGCCCTCTGGCCTCTAACGTAGCTTGGGACGATCTCGAGCAAGAGCTTAAGCTACGCAGCTACGTCGTCCAGGATCCTGAGATCCGCGGTCTCAGTAAGTCCGTTCACACAGGTGTGCGTCGTGGTCGCAAATCTGATTGCGTGTGTTTAGTCGCGACAGCTGCCGCTCAACGACTCAACGGTATGCAACAGTCGCGCGCTTGGCTTTCTCAAACGTGGGCCCGAGGTTTCTCGGGACTTTATCTGGAGATTGAGGCTCTTGATATGACCCTCCGATTCGCGTGGAAGATGGCTGGAGCCTCTGGAACTACGCCCACTCTCACAGGGACAGCACAGATGCACCAGGTGTTCCAGTACGCGCTTGATCAAGTTACGCATCTGCTCGGCTCTTTATCCTGGGATGAAGGCACCCCCAACGCCATCGGGGAGTCTAACATCTACAACAGTTTCCTCGAATGCGTCGTCGCTATCGCCAAGTGCGATGATAAGAGACTCAGCAGCGAGATCACCCCCGCATTCGTTCACACTTTAGAGCAAGCGTTTATACGGATGACGGGGTCAGAAGAGTGGAAGACTGTTTGGTCATGGGACAATGACTTCGATTCCTGCAGAGATCGTTTATTAGAACTGGGAAGACTGGTCACGGTGGAGCCCGAAATATCTCCTCCACAACACCTTGTGGTCGGCATGATGCCTACATCAGGCACCCAAGGAGAAGATGCGCGAAACATTCTGCAGAAATCAAACCTGGTAAGCCAATTTCATAGTGCCTCTTTCTTCTACGCCGACATCTTCCACATAGCCCTCCCCGCTACCAAGCAGAGACGATTGGGACGTCTCGAGTTCAGACTCAAGACCCTCTACACCTATCGACGTACTTACTCCAAAATCCGAGTAGGGCTGAACTCCCCCGAACACCGCATTACATTAAACGCGCCGAGGATGGAGAGCATGCAGCATATTGTGGGGTATCGACAGAATGTGTATCTTCGAGTGTTCACCGAGACGTCGTTGGGAGAGGCACGTAGCACCAGAATAATTTTCGGAGGTACAAGTAGTACTTGCTGAGAGGAGACTGGCGCCGCCACACTCATCCTACCAACTAGCCCCTTTACGAATGCCTTATCACAGACATCCCCAGGGAAGAAGAAGGAGAGGCACAAAGTGTGTGATCAAGGACCCAAGGAGGATCGGACGCAAAAATCGCTGGAACCGTTACTGTACTCGCTGCCTGCCACGTGGATACCGGCGACCGCCGGAGGACACGCGAGCGTCACCCGGTCCGCGTCAACGGCGGCCCACTCCTATCATCCATGACGACCACCATGACGCTCGAGCTCGCTTTCCTTAGATCTCTCTTGTGTCTGATCATCCGCGATACCCGTTCTGATTTCTTTTTCTGTAGCCCCTTACTTTTGTGAGGATACAAACTTGCCGTTCACATTTGCAACATTCCGGCCTCGTGTTTCAAGCTCGCACTCCAGTCGCTCTCTGGTCCTCTCCTCGTGCTGATCGTCTCCAAACGGCATTGACAACTCACGCTATGTCTCTCGACCTGTAAACCACATTGTACGCGGGTGGACTCAATCTATGGCGGATCTCGAACTTTGGCCGTGTATCTTGTCCGGATGTCCGCGACGCACGGCGACTCAATCAACGTTGCATCGACGATCGTGCCTCGTTTTCCCTTCAATGTCCCTCTCATTGTATGCTCGTCTTTCACGCGCGCGATAGCCAGGTGCTGTGTCGTAGCGGTTTTGCGTTATGTTAGTTGCTTATTTTGCAGGGACCTCGTGTGTATCGGGATATCTGTCCCGTCCGGCCTGATCTCACCATCTCACCGATCACCTCAGCGGCTGCTCCTCTCAAGTTACAATCACGTCCATCTCGGGCCTTCACACATTGCGCACGCCCTTACACCTCTGTCTAACGGGTAGTCTTGTAGCACATAGAGTTCAAGGACAATGTTCGAGCCCGTCCCCGTCACCGCGCGGGCCCAACGATTGGGTCGTCGATGCTCACGCATGACCGACGTGTACCACGCGCTTCTCTCCTCGACACGTTGTGTGCGACACGTGAAGGGTGATGACGAGCATACTCACACTCGTGTTGAGGGAGAGGCTGCGGGGCGAGAAGCACGGGAGAGGCGAGCACGGGCGAGGAGATCTATTGCGTCCGGACAAATTCAAGAAGGCGCGTGAGATGCACTGCGGCTTTGTCTTCTTCTCTTCATTAGCGCAGGTAGCGTGCCAACGCGTGCCGGCCTCGCTGTGCTGCCCCTCTCCCCGTTCTGGCCTGGCCGCACCCGAAGACTATCGTCATCCCGCGCCGGCGCCGCTAGTGAATAGAAAGGACGTTGTCCTGCGGCAAGTGAGGTGCAGGAGCGCGCACGTAAGTCACCCGTGCGTCACATCGAGCGAAGCAGATCACCCGCCTTACCCGTGGTGCGCCTCTTGATCTCAACTTCATCGCCTCACGCATGGGGCCCACCCCTGATCCACATTATATCTCCTATCCAACAATTCTAGTGAGTCGTTCGAGATCAAGGTGGGCTCGCGTCCTTAGTAAGCCGCGTCTTGGGCCAACACCGATGTCATCTGCACCGCTGGCCCGGTCTCCTTCAAAACTCAAGACCCGCGCCCGTCTTCATGTAATACGGCCCTGTCGAGAGCAGTAGGACGCAATTTTGTAGGTAAATATATACACAAGTCGCGTACACCGTTATGTGATGTTGGGGGAAAACGAAACGTACGAAGTTGGGGAGAAAGAAAAATTTACGTGTGCCGCGAGGGGAATACCAGGCTGAGAACTATGGCCACGCTCTTGGGGGATAAAGTGGGCGGCCTGCGGAGTTCGGTGGCGCTGGGAATGGACCGTGACTGAGGGGAACATAAACGTGTCCATGGTTGTTCTGATAAGGTAAAACGACAGAGACAGCGACGGGCTGGGTGTGGTTTTCGGATGGATTGGGATATGCTAGTGTATAAACCGCGGGGACAGGTTGAACACCAGCCACGGAAGGGTGTGGCTGGAAGGGGAGAGCGACAGGAACGCTTTGATGGGGGTATGAGAGTGCAGGTGAAATAGTTGGCGACGGGGGGACTGAGTCATTGGGAAGTAGCATATCGTAGAGAGACATCAAGATGCTCCTGCATTGCCTAACGTGAGCGCTCACAGAGTGGCCGCTGTTCCTAACGTTTCTTCTTTCCAAATGCAAAAACGTCTCCTCGAGCTTCTGGAGCAATTCTATGGTGACTAGGCGGCGGAGCCTCTCACTACCACAGTTAGCCACCTCTTCGATAATCTGTAGCAGCCGCAGATAACATCTGCTCTCGATCGCGGAGTTCGGGGTTGTCTTTTTGAGAGGCATTTTCCCAGGGCTGACCATGACAGAGACATGTTCGAGGGCATACTGGAGCATCGAACAGGCCTGCGTAGACTCTGGAGCGGTACCAAGCTCTGCGGTTTTTGCCATACACCATATAGCGTTGAGATGACGATAAAGGGCGGTGATATGCCACTGAAGTCCGGGGTATTTTGTGCGATCGGCCTTTTGTGACAGCCAATGGACATCCCTTTTCATGCCGTCAAGTCGTTTTGCAGCAGACATTGCAACTGATTCAGTAGTTAGATCATATCCATTTCAAGACACGGTAACTTAATCAAGCTTACTGAGGCAACGCACTCCAGGATCTTCAACGATATACCTCGAGCGAGATTGAAGTTGTTTGTAGAGATTATACCAAATGCTATTGGCGGCTCCAGGATTGATGTGATATCCCATTGCAAGTACCGCCAACGGTCCTAGGAACTTGTCAGGGATGATGTAATACTCGTCGAGAAGCCACTTGGAAGAGTATAGTACACGATCCTGTATGACGTCGGCACAGTGTTGTAGCTCTTCTTTCAGGTTTTTCTTGTGCGCAAACGCAACTGTACCTCGCACACTCCAGTCGGTAAGCTGGTATAGCTGGCGTTGAACGTCGTGGAGCCGTGTCGATGGTGTACCGCAATAGGGTGGATTTGAGCGTAGGGCCGCCTTCCATCCTGAAACTGGGAGCGTAGAGTACTCGCTGCATCGAGCAAGGCACATGTTGGCGATCTCCAAGAATCTCTTGTCAGCTGTGGTACTATACGCAGTCAAGGTGGTGTCTGCGTCAAGTCTTGCAGCGCAGCTTATTGCCACATGCCTCTCATCAGCATGAACACTCGGAGGAGAGGCGGTATGGGTGACGTAAACGCGCCGGCATCTCTGGAAAATGGAGATTATGTCCGCTCGGATTACGGAGCTTGTTCCAGAGTTACACATCATCCAGTGTTGACTGAATATGGTACGCCACAGGATCGAAGTAAGCGTAGTCGTCGCAAATCGGATGATACAGAAAGCCGCCACCAGGACGTTCGTGATACTGCGCCATACCAGTGGTATGATTTGTGCCTGAGGAGAGTGATAGCAACATGTCTTGGAGAATGCTGGGAGGATAGTGGTAAAGAAGAAGAATGCAAGGAGTGTGGAGAAGAGGGAGGCCACAATAGTGGCGACGGTTGTGTTGATGCTGTATAGGAGGATTACGAGGCCAGCAAAGAAGAGCATCACGGCGACAAGCAGGAGTACCGGAAGCATGGCTACAATGAATGGAACCTGCCATCTAAGCAGATTGTTTAGACGGTATTGGCGTCGACGGGAAATCTCGGGAGAGGATCCGTGTAACCCAGAGCTGTAGGAATTAAGCCATTGCTTGACGAGGATTCCGACGAATGCTGAAGCCAAGCTGAAGAAAAGGCTGGAAAACCACAACGCGTTAAGCCAGACTGCGAACCCTGGGGCTCGAAATCCGTTTTCGTGCGATGTTGAGTCAAATGCAGAACTCGAAGAGTTGATGAAGGATGAATTGACAGAAAAGCTCTGGATCTGAGCGGAAAGACGAGACAAGATAGCGTTTGTTTCGTCAGCTGCAGCGGACTGTAGAAGCTGGTAGGATTGGACGTTAAAGGCTGTGAGGACCGCAGAAAATAGACCGTCCTGACAAAATATTGAGGCAGACGTGTAAGGCGTTATACCGGGACTTACAAAGGTCAAGAGACCGTTGATTTCATCATTCCACTTTTGCACCATTTCATCGCTGTATCGTCTTACTTCTTCACGCATAAGAAAAAGCTCCTTCTTTTCGTGTCCACCAAGATGGTGCGTGGCCTCTTCCTCAATTTCTTGCTTGAATTTCTTGACGTAGTCCTGAAGTACGTAGATCATAAGCAGGGTGGTAAGTGTACTCAAGTCGTATGTCGTCCGCACCTCGAACGGAAGTATATTCAGGTCTTGCAGAGACACTGAAGGGGAAGACTCCATAGAATCCTGTTTGTTGCATAACAATGTTTTCAGCCAATAACCTTCTATAATATTCTTGTGAGCAACATCACTCACGTTTGTTCGCGGATTCATTGCATCCTCGGAAGAGAAGGCCACATGTCTATGTCTGCCAAGGGCTCTTCCACTCGTAACAGTAGTCATATTTAGATAGTAGCGAAGTACACAATGGTGCGCTGATAGTCAAGGGGAGGGTGATTGGTCTAGGGGGGAGGAAATCTCACTCTGTATAAGACCATCACAAGCGCCATGGTACAAGGTTTCGACACGCAATGAGGAATTGTGAACTACGAGTAAATTGAAATCGACGGTGGTAGAGAGGCAGAATGCGCAAATGACGTACCACCATTCTTTGAGTTCCAGGTATAGACGGTTTTGGCCTCTTCCTCCCATGCTAACACTAGATTCCTCCCCTTGTCCGATCTTTCGTCGGACAATAATGACAGATCCGGAATCTACGGAGTCGATTGTGGGCAATTATCCTGCGCTGCAGCGCCACGAATAAGGGGTACTTGCTAATGACCCCTTGCCGAGCACTACTTGTTATGACACTGACTGCATCATCGGGTAATGCTGCGAAGTGGGGTGCATTCACTTTGGATCACTCAGGTATTTCAAGACAGGAACTATATCGCATTCAATGTTGTCTAACATTGTTGAACGTCAGATACAGCTCGTACTGACAGACTCGGACACAAAACTCACTTAACGAGATGCGCCATCGCCCTTCCCGATTCTCGAACTGTGTTACATTCCCAACCAGCCACACGAACACAAAGATGATTCCCGCGGCATATCATCGGGGCGAGCGACCCTCCACGCAGAATGTCCTCACATCCCGTCCGAGAAGCCTACCCATGCCTCCAACCGCCGCTCCTCGACGTCCTTCGCCATACCGCGGATGACGTCCTGGCCTTGCACGAGACGGAGCTCTCGCCCGCGCATCCGCCGTATCTTCCTCATCGGCTCGCGCACATCGAGCTCCTCGTCCGTCTCCGTGCGCTCCTCCGCCGGCAGCGCCGCCGCGGCCACGTGCGTGAGCGCGAGAAGCGCGTGAGTCTTGGTCAACGCGGCCGAGGCCGCGCGTGAGAGAGGCGTGTCATCACTAGTAAACGCTGAACCGTTCTGAACTGGAGACGTGGATGAGGGAGACGATGTGGAATGATGGAAGTGTGCGAGGACGAGCGCGGAGAAGAGGTCCCCGACGCCCGAGAAGTAGCCGGGGAGGCAGGGGAAACACTTCGCGTGCACGCGAAGAGAACCCTCTGACGTCTTAGAGGACGCGATGCACGCGAGGTACGAGGTTTCCTCATCCGATGGAGGCTTGAGAGAAGTCGGAAGGAAGTCGCGTAGCCAGGGCGTGAGCGGGATGGAACTGATGACGACGTTCGGGACATGGTACGTTTCGTGAAGAGTGCGAAGGGCCTGACGGAGCGACGGAGCGTCTTGGATCTTCACATCCGTGAGGACCCTGAGAGCACGAGATGGATGGTGAGCAAATTCAGGCTCTAAACATCGAGAGCGTGAATACTGACTCGACCTCAAACCAATTAGGTGTGATGATTGTCGCCAGAGGCAACGCAGCGCGGTAGATCGGGATGACCTCCGGCGAGACGTAAAGCTTTCCAGAGTCGCCCAACACGGCTGCTCCAACTGTCAGCTCCAATATGCATCCCTAGCGCAACAGCGAACGCACGATCGAGGAGGTAGATAAGGTCCGGATTGCGCTCGCGGAGGCGCTTCGCGAGCGCGGTTACCGCGGCGGTCGCCTCTGCGCCAGGGATGTAGCCTGTGAGGAGGCGGCCGGGGACGAGCAACTCGTTTTGCTCCATAATGTCGAATATCTGCGAGAGCTCGGCTGCAGACGCGCGTGATCCTCCAAAGCGGCCATAGCCTAACGAGTAGAACCACGAGGTAAGAAGCCAGAGCACGCGAGATCAGCTGCGGCAGGAAGATGCGACGTACCGGAATGGTTGGAGAAGTTAACGGTATTCACGACCTGCGAGGGATGAAAGTTAGATCGAATAGGGCATACCTCTGAGAAATTGCGTGATCTACTCACGTCGACGTCATATCCAAGGCATTGTAGCGGAAAAACTGCTGCCTTGCCCCCGACGTAGCCGTACGTGACGTGCGACTGGATGCTCAGGATGCGACCGCCGCTGGGCGTCCCCTTAGACGGACTCTCCATGTTCTAGGGTATGTTCTAGAGATGGCTTCGCCGGAGACTTGGAACGGAAGATGAAGCAGAAGTTCCGTGGCGGATGGCTGAAGGTGTGGCATGACTCGATCTGGGCAAGAGCCGCTGAGATCAAAACAAATCAGTTTTAGACTCGGATGATGTAATCATCGCAAACGCCAATGGGCGCTAGATCATATCGTCATCGCCTAACGTTCCCATTGGCCAGTCGCAAGTCCAGCAGACACCGGGTCTGCTTCTTCATGAACGGTACGTAGATTCCCAAAATTAACTACTAAAAAGTGCATACTTTTCAGAAGATATGAGAACTTAGAGATGGGTCATGAGTAGGTGATTTGCACGAATTTCGAAATGCCAGGTCACTCCAGCCTCAGGCTAATGTCGCAGTCTCAGTTTGGCGGTACTATTATAGACTCTAGCGCGCACAGAATGCTATTGAGTTGACAGGATACGTACCCTGTATATTTCTTGTGGTCTTCACTCGCCAAATAAGCCTCCTTCCGCACCCACCCCGAGTCTGATCACTACCTCGAGAAGGTTGGGCAAAGTTTCATCTACACAGCGGCCCGCGCCCGGAAATTCCCAGGTCAATTCACAAGTGGCATTCCCAAGCCTATGTTGCGGCAACTCTATCACATAACGGAGAAGAAGCACTCCTGCATCATGCGGCTGGACAGGTGCACGCCGCGCAGAACCATCGAGACGTGCTTTCGCCTGCCGGAGGTACCTCGTTAGTGGGCAATGCTAACCAAATCGAATAGCTCACGCAACCACGGGTTCGGCTTGGAACTGTGATTATTCCGCATTTCTCCCCACCCCAATACATGGTTGTGGTCGAGACGAGCGATGCGTCAACCACAAAAAAGCCAGACCGAACATCACCGGTGCCACGTCCCAGCCCCGGTCCTTCTCAACCCGCTTCTCCGCACATATATTAACACGTCCTCTGATAGGAAGCAGCATCAGAGTCACCGAGAAGCCCATAGCTCGAGAGCCGGAAAAGAAACGTACAGCGCACCCCATCGCGCCGCCCTCACCGCGCGCTATGTCCGCGGACGCGCCGTCCCGAGGCGCGGCGAAGCATCATGATCGCGCCCGCGGAGTCACCTGCGCGCCAGCGGGTGCTGCGAGCTGCCCCATCGAGCAACGAGCGGGCCATTTCCGTTCGACCTCGACCGACGGCCGAGGTGCTGCCCGAGCTGCGCCTGAAAGGCCTCGCAGACGTGCGGACGGAGGTGCGAGTTACGGCACGGTGCTCGCACGCGTATCACGCCTTGCTCGGGCCACCCGGCTCGGGTCCTTGCGCGCGGCGACTGGGGTATCCTTAGCACCTGTTCTGGGTAGGCGCGTCAGCGGAAGAGGCAGACGGAGAGACGAAGGCGTAGAGCTTGTTTAATTACCGGGGGATGCGCAAGAACCGCTGGAGTTTAGATGCCGACGTCGGACGAAGCGTCGTGCGGACCGAGGGCGCAGGTAACTAGCGTAAGGATTTGCCATGGCGAGCATGTGCGTTCGCACATGATCCGCCCCTGTCCGGGATTCTACGCTATGTTCAGTACGCTGAATGCTGCTTCCAGCTAACGGGTCGCTGAAATTGGCTAACCGGCGGGACGACCGGGCAGACAACCCAGAAGGGTCGTATGGCCCTGTATACACAGTAGATTTAGACGTCACAGTACGTACACCCATCCGGTTGACGTACTCGCTGGGCGCTGATCATTGTAGTACTGGCAGGACAGTGGTCACCTTCCTATAAACCACGCACACCGAATCAGTACAATCCATCACATCATGTCCGACACAGTCAACAAACCTACGCGTGACCAACGTGTTCCGACCACTGACCCCAACAGTCCTCCACGCCAAGTGGCTTACCACGACGTTGCGCCGCCTACCCGGCCCGCGAGCCAATCGTGAGCCCCGCTGTTGAACCGAATAGTGGCCTCCTACCCCACGCCGCACGTCTTCGGCGCATCGCGCCGGGGGCGGGTCCGACCCCGTACGAAGCAGATCCCACTCGTTCTTGTATCGTACCGGCTCGAAGGTGGGGTGAGGTAAAGGCTCGTTAGTGGGCTTCGAAAGATGCCCTCGTATGGACAAGAGCGCGGCGCGTGTGGAGATCGACGCGGGAGAAGTAATCAGGGTGGGTGGTCCGAGTCCATTGCACAGTGTCTTCGATCGGCCTCGCTGGACGCTGCTATAGATCGCGAGTACTCGGCTGGATCAGCGTCAGAACGTTCTGTAGGAGGTAGATATACGTACTAGTTAGTGATTATAGCTCGAGCGTTCCGCGTAGAAGTAGTCTATACGACCCGACCGCGTCTAGTGTGTGGAGAAATCGATATCTATTCCTTCCGATAGACGTATTCCCCGCTCACGATATGTGCCATATGTTGGCAGTGAGGGAATTCGGCTGCTCCACAATAGTTCGGATCAGCAGCGCACGGAGCGCGGGTGTTCTGCGTAAGAAAAGAGCGTCAGCCGGCAACATACGCTGTGCGGTGATCAACAAGAGATGGTGTATGATGAACATACCAATCACTCTTTCGCTGAAGGCTATGACGACATCACCTCCGAGCCACCCGATCACTTCCTGAAGGATCTCCCGAACAAGCACAAATGCGCGCTCCGGTGTTATCTGAAATCCGCACCGCTTCGCGGACGCTATACCTGGCGAGGTTGCAGGCCGGTGCAAAACGCAAATCGGCAGCATGAGCTTCGAATTTAGACGGGAAGAGTCGGGGTGAGATTCTCACCATGAACACACACGAATTCTCATCCGAAGACCGCGGTACACACGCAGCTAGGATTGAGTAAGACAACAGCTCTCTGATACAAGGTCGTAGTCGACTATGCTTTGATTAAGCGGTCTCGGCCTCGGGGAGTCCGCCGCAGCCGTCGAGAGCACAACACCTTGTCCCTGTGGCGAACGATAAATGTCAGTACAGCGTCGCTTACCGGACGCACGGCGTTGATACGCACCTGTCGTATCTACTTTACTGTGCGTGTGTCCAATCCCGGCCCTCGCCTCGTCATTGATCAGAGAAGCCGGTCCTCTCCTTCAGGGTCGCCGGCCAACCACAAGCTGACGGGCTGAGCCCGACCGAGTGACCGACCAAATCACAGACGAGCTAGAGAGATATCACGTCTGACGGCACTCGATAGCCTCGTGTCCCGCAGGCCGTCCTCGGCGTCCGCGCCGCCCAATCGCGCGCCGCCGTGCACGAGCGTCCGGATTGGCTGGCGCGCTGCTTGAGAGGCCGCGGCCAATCGGCGAACAGAGAGGCGCGGAGACCGGGCGCGGTGATTGGTCCTCGCCGCGATGTGCGCGATGGGTGGCCAATGGCGGCGCTGTGCGCGTGGGGGCCAATGAGACCTTCCTGGGCAAGTCGAGAGCCGCATGACGGGGACTGGAGAGCTAGAACATGGCGTGACTGTGCGTGGACGGCGAGCCATCGACGCTGATCAAAGTCGAGCAATATCGCGGAGATGGACGTGAGTAGGTGGTATGTTGCAGTGGGAATGGGGAGTGATTTCCGAGCTGAACATGAGCTTGTTGTTGCCCGAGCTCGCCGCCGATCGAGAGAGAGCTCGAGTGCGGACAACACGAGGCAAAGAAAACGCTCGTCGTGAATGGTTCACGAGTACTGTGCGCAAATTGCGAGGAGTGAGCATCATACGGAGTACAAGAGAAGATCAGAACCTCTGCTGCAAAACGATGTTGAAGCTCGATGAATAGCCCGGTGCCACCGTGAAACGCCGTGGTTGGCAGATCCATGTGACGCCTCAATCACCGTCAGACGCCCTAAGCTATTTCCTTCAGAACCTTCAGACAAAAGGAGCCATATAGTGCCCAGTACTACGCTTGAGACGACTGGCAAAGGTGTGGTAATGTCGGAGAGGTATGGACAAGTCAAAGTCGTCAAAGTCGCGCAGTCGACGAGTGACGTAGGCCGTGCGAAAATAATCGGGAAACACCGGGACCGGATCGGACGGAAGCTGGCGCGCTGGCCGCTTCCCTTCCACCCTTGCGATTTGCATCCTCGGTCGCGCGACGCTTGTCCTAAGCTGGCTGTCCCGCTCGATCTTCGCCTCCGCTATGTGCACGCCGTCCTCGTTCACCTCACTGCCCCATCGAGTTTATTCGCCGACCCGGGTGCTTGACGCCCGTTGGCACATGACTCTCAGCCCACCGCAGGGCGTTCACGCAAGAAATACGACACACGTCAAGCGGAAGATTTCGAACCTACCTGTCCACCCGCCAAGAGCCACCTTCTCCCGCGTGCCCTGAATACGGATTCTCTACTCCATAGGACCCTCAACGCGCGCACGACCATCCGCCGGCCCATCGTGCACACGATCTGTCGCCGCAGGCTAGCCCGTCGTGGCGCTCTGTACCCGGCCTCCTCCCACTCCGACGGCGGCATTGTCTTCATTCAGATGGCCCCAAATCCTTGCTCGGGGACTCGCGAGCGCCAGCTGCGCTGCAAGCGAATCGGACGCGTGCCCCACGGAGAAGCGTGGTGGGCAGATGCATCGCGCGCGTTGACGGCTGGAGGGCACCGCAGAGATTCCATCGCCGGGGCGCTTCAGCGTCGACGGGCTGACAGGCGTCATCTGCAACGTACGCTGTCGAAGATCTTCCGATGCGAAGCTGTAGACGAGGTGAGAGCTCTCGATCTCGCTCTCGCCTGCGCGTCCAAACATACCGCCAGCTGCGCACGCCGCACGGCCGCGGGCGAGGTGGGACCCACGCACGCGCCTGGGCACGCCGGTAGACAAGCTCTGGTGTCTGTCGCGCGACCGCAAACGCGCTCGGGCGGGCTCGGTCGGTGTCACGTCTCTCTGGGGACCCTCTCGCGCTCCCCAACTTGTGTTCTGCAGTGTCCACCGTACCTTCGCTCTGCGCGCACGGTCGCTCCGTGCGTCCGCTCCGCGGAGTCCGCGAGTGCTATGCCGTGTTCTAGTGCGTACGCCATACGGTACGCGTTTGGCTCACAAGCTCTGCCTCAGGCCCTCCCCTTCCTCCGGATGATCCGCACTCGGCATGTTACTCACTGCCCGTCTTGCGCGGAGGTCCTTTTGTTCGTTCGTCTCATCCAATATTAGTCGTCGCGACGCCGCATTGCCATAGCCCCCAAGCTTTCACGCCAGATATTTGTACGCAGGCGCGAAGCCTGCGGCGTTGGTCACGTGCGGCTGCTCACGTTCATCGAATATTCTCGGTTCTCCGACCTCGTTCATGTTAAGCAACAACCTGACGTCCCCTACGTCATTTACCAGACATTTTACCTGGACATCCGCCATCTCAATCATGTCGCTGATAGCCCTTTCACCCTAGCTCTCTGTGGCTTCTGGGCTAATGATGTCAACGCCTTCTGGCCGCAAGCCATGCTTCTTTCTCCGCCCCGTGACCGCAGTCTTCCTTCGCAGCCACCTTCGCTCAAGCTCTACGTTCGGGTCAGATGCTCATGTCGGATATTTTCTCGGCCACCTCGCCATTCAACGTGTAGCTACTAGGATGCGACGTTCTTCTACGTGATCGTGGAATACTGTATTGACGCTCATATATGTCGCCAGGAACCTTCTCACGAGAATGTTCGAAACCGGGCAAAGCTGTCAATCGCCCTCGACGAGCCCAACCCCGAGCCCGATCGCACGAGATGCCGCTTCGAGAAGCACGCCTCGCGAGCTGCGTTCGCAGACTAAGCCCAAAGCGGCGAGGGCGACAGCGTCCGCTGCGCAGGCCCGCTGCGAAAAGGCAAATGTGGGCCTTATCTCCGCGCTATCGCTCTCAAATGCTTTCCAATAGCAAACCTTGCAATTTACGACGGCGAGGGGTGGGGGCGAAGCTGGGACGCGTCGCTGACTCTAGTGAACACTTCGCCTTAGGTTCGCCAGGTGATGCTGATGCTCGCGCGTCCCTCGCGCTCCTCTTCGCAGACCCTTACGCGCGCCACGTTCAAGACGTCCAGGGTGGTTGGCGTTAGCAGATCCCATCCCTGCTCGACGTTGGTTACGTCCCTGTGCTGCACGAGGTTCGCGCGTGGTGTGGCCGGATGGTTCGGGAGCGTAGCGCATACAATAATGAATATGACAAGCGAAGGTTGCGTTTAGCGTGAGCACCCGTGTGCGGCATGTGCGCTACCTAGGCCTCGACCGCCTCTCGTGAGTCCCTGCACACAACCCACCCTGCGCCTCCTCCTAATCCCCTATCAGACGGACTAGTACATGTACATACGCTGACGCTGCACTAACCCGCTTTATGCACCCCTGGCCACCCCGTGAGCGGGATATACTGGGGTACACTCGCGGGCGTCGGTTGCCACCGCAATAAGTCCCCGAGCGCGTCCACCGACAAAGCCAATCACTTGAATCAAAATCATCTGCCGCGAGCCCCTGCAGCGTCGGTCCGGTCGCCCTCCACCCCCGCGATGGGCGCGCACGCAGGGCCGCTTGCTCGCGCCCTGCTTCTCGCCGATGCTCTAAGCGCATACGTACGGCCAGTCCACCCCGCACTCTGCGCACCTGCACGCCACGCACCGCGTCCGCCGGGATCACTCGCGCGCGCATCCACATTAACCTTAACTTCCGATCGCGCCCCGAGTCCGGCGGAGCAGCCGGTACGCCTATGCGTACGGTATGACGACCCCTCTCCGCGCGAGCTCAGTTCTCGTTCGGGGTTCGCCCACGCGGACGGCGCCGCGCGCGTCGAGCCCCTCCTTCGAACTCGCACGCGCCCAGAGGCCGGCAGCGCACTGCTCTGTATGTCTACATTGCCTGCTTCGCGAACCCCCTCGCCGACCGACCCCGTGACCGGCGAAGGCGCGAACCGCCGAACCGCCGAAGCAGCGCGGACGGGAGGAAGGCGGCGCGTGAGCGCGTTTGCGCCATTGTGCCCGCCCGCTGGATGCTGCTTGGTCTCATTCGCGGCCGGCCGGGGCCGTAGAGTGCTGAGTGACCGAACGCCCGGGCGGAGAGCCGTACGTGGGCTTCGTCTCGGGAGCTCCTGGAGCTTGAGCATCTCGGGAGGGGGTCGGTCCCGCCGGGAGCGTGCGGCCGCGCGCCGACTAGAAGTTCATATGTACGACGAAACGTACGTACGGCTGCAGGTGGTTCCACTACCGACATGAATCAGTGCTGCGCCCGGCGCGGGTGGTATTACCACACGGTGCCGCGGAGAGTGATACAGCGTGAAGTGAAGAGCTCAGCCCGGTTACTTGGGCCGCAGCCCGGCCTCTCAGGCTCGGGCCGGGCGGGGGATCGGCCCGGTTCTTCCGTCTATGACGATCCTCACATTCACCGCCGGCGGCTCGGCAGGAATGGGGGGAGGAAGGTCGACCACTCGACGATGCTGAATGTTGGAATCAGGGTCCAAGGGACGTATGTCCGAAGAGAGGCTGCAGATGCGTGCAGAAGACGGCTGCCGCGCTCTGGGCCGGCCCGCGAAGGGGAGAAGGAGGCTGCTGAAGAGAGTGCAATTTAGCCGCATCCGTGCACGTTATTACGGCATGGGGACCGTGTGCGAGAGCTGGGCGAAGAGGATGCGTCTGCTCGGGGGTTCGGTGTCCAGTACGCTAGCGTAGGGTGTTGTGTGTCCTCCTTTTGGGAACCTACTCCACCGTTTTTGAGTCGGACGAAGCTGGAATAGCATCGTGGTATTCAGTGAAGGAACCCAGTAGGTACAGGATACAATGTGGACCAGTCTCAGAGGTGGCTCAAAGCATGCGTCTGCCGCGAGGCAGGCCCCATAGCGAGCCTAAGAAATAGTACGCGACCTATCCTCAGTCAGCAGCCAGGGTTCGACTCCCATGGTGCGTCCCTATTACTCTCCAAGACCCGAGCACCAATGTAAACCACCCTACGTTTCGCACACCGGGGTAGAGGTAGCCTCTGGTCCAGCCAAACCGGGCTACGGATTCCAGTTCCCCGTCGCTGAAATGGTCGTGTCTTCCTCGACCGTTCTCACTCCTGCGTGGGAGCACAGCAGGACCCGCGGACCGCTGCGGGCCCCCTCTCTGGAGTGGTTCTACTCGCCGCCCTGGGAGGAGGCGCGAGAGGATGCGCCGGACTACAGCCGAGATGACAGCGGAGCCACAGTCGCTCCGCGACATGCGGCACGTGCGGTAGGACGCAAGGGATCGTCCTGTCCGTATTTTGGAATGACTCCACGATTGCAGGGGATAGCCTAGATGTAGCGACGGCTCGTACTCCGCAGGAAGACGTCTCCTTGCAATATTTGGTCGCCGGAAGCCGGATGTCGTCGTCGGCGACTGGGGCTATGTCCGCGTGTGCACGACGCCGACATACCACACCATCTTTATCGAACGACGGCGGCGGCGGCGGAAGTAAAAACACGTGTAGGAGCAGAGAATCGGAACGGCAGCAACGAAGTACACGATGTCCAAACGATCGTCGCCGTTCACTGACTCTCAACATGACTCTGGTTGCGTCTAAGCGGGAGCAAGCACGAGAGGTTGAGAAAAGCGAATGGTATATACACGATTCGCACTTCTCGTGCATGCGCCCGCCATGGAACGCGCGGCCATCGTCGTGCGATCTCGGGAGCAGGACGAGAGATAGAGAGGGAACGTACCAGATCGCACCAGAAGAGCCCACCTCTCCGGGTCCTTGCATCCCGCCCGCCTCTCCCGTCGCCGGCGGCAGACCTACAGCGGAGGCGGCTGATATCGGGCACGGGCGAGAGCGCACCACGACGAACGACGCCGCCCCGCTAGCCCCAGATCTCCGCGAGTCGGTCTACGTTTATTTCCCCTCCGAGGACTTCAGCGCACGTCGAGGGCGGAGATGCCTGCGCCACCGCCACAGCCCGGATGCTAATCCAGGAGCTCGGCGGAGCGCCCGTCGCCGTCGACGGACCCGCGAGCGGAGACGCGATCGACGCTGGAGTAGGCAGGTCCGGGCGGCGTGGGCGACGGCGGCGGCGGGACCGTGACTGCCGTCGGCCTCGGGGAACGCCGGGGTGTGGCGGCGGGGGGCCTCGACGTCGATGCCGTCGATGCTGATCCCGCCGCAGTCGTGGTTGGCTGGCGGGCCTGGCGGCGCAGGTGCAGGCACGGTGCGTGACTTAGCGAGGGGCGGGAAGGGGCAGGGGGGCGGCGGGCGGGTCCGCGGGCCGTCGGGACCATTCTCGCTGTCGCGGGTGGCGCGATGTCGGGCTGACGTCGGTAATGCTTGGAAGTCGGGCGTCCGCTGCACATGGCTCGAGGATGCGGGCGCGGTCGTGGTTCGAATCGCGCAGAAAGCCTTGGGAGGGGGAAGGTTGCATGTTCAGTGTCGGTGGCGAGGTGCTGTCCGTATCGTCGAAGCCAGAAGGGTGCAGGGGAAGGCGGCGGCGGCGTACGGAGAACTGAAATGCGCCTCGTACTGGGGTCGACCACGCGCGGATGTGGAGGTTGGGGGCCCGAGCATCAGTCACAGAAGGCGAGGATGCACATCGATGTTGGGTGTTCGGGTCGGGGGTTGAAGCAGCGCAGCTGCGGAAGAGGAGGACGCGCAAGCTGTGGTGCGGGAGTTGCGCGCTGAAGACGGCGACCGAAGGACGAAGGCTGTCGGCGAGAACGAGCATGGCGGTCGGGAGAACGCGTCGAACGGCTCGGAAATTCTACGTATAATGGTAAGGTTTGATGGGGCGGTAGGTGAGCTGGCGACGAGCGTGGGTTAACCGCCTGTACGTACTGGGCGCCCAAGCAAGCCGTAAGAAATAAACACCGCACCAGCCGAGCCTCCGATCCGTCCGTCTCTCAATATCGCTTGGCCGACGTCGACAATGAAGAAGCAGGGTCGGCGGCGCGCGATCTGAGTGGTGATATCATTTCTGACTTCCTCCTCCGTATCCTCTCGTCGTCGTCGACTGGAAGCGAAAGAACGACAGAATTCGCTCACCTATCCGTGCTCGGCTTTGAACGAGAACCTCAGTTCGCTTCACAGACTCTAAAATGAAGTGTCATGATTTGGTTCTCCTCCTAGGGAACTGTCCTCGGGCGGAGTGTTCGGGCGGCAGATGTGGATGTAGGGAAGGCCCAGGAGGTGTGAGGCGAAGAGGTGAATGATACAACACTTCTGGCAGTATGTCTGGAAGGCAGTCGTAAGATAACTGGAAATGTTTCAAAGAGGAAAATTAGAAGGGGAAAATCCTCAAGTCGAGTCGGATCGAACGTACGTAGAAGGCGTGTCAGCTGGATTACTTTCGGGGAGTGAAGATCAGCGTGTTGAGTCGCAGGCTGATGCCGGTCGTCCATCGCTGCTTGAAAAGGTGTTCCAGCACCCTCAGTGATGGCGAGTGCGAAGTTCGAACACAAAAACTCTGATGTATGGAGACATTCCACGTGCTCCCCGCAGTGTGCGGGTGGTACCGCTCTCGCGCGACTCCCTTCTCTCCTCCTGATACGTGCTAGACTTGGTGGCGTCCGCAAGAGTGCACCAAATTGCGAATAACGAGGGAACAGCATACGAGGGCTCCGTTGACAGAGGGACTTACGAGGCAACGTGCCGTCCGCGGCAGTACAGCTTTCCGCCCATTCTCAACCCCCGAGGGAGCGGCCGGAGAGGCTTGTCCAGAAGGGGCGATAGCGCCGGACGCAAGGCGGTCGGTCGAGGCATGGGCGTGGCATTCCCGCACCTTCGAGGCCAGGAGGACGGCGCAATTTCGGAAGCAGAGCTTGGGGCGTGCGACCCGTCGACGCCCTGGACTCGGTTCGCAGGCCTCACCCACCTCGCCAGGGAGCGCGGCGTGGAGACCGCCATCTCGGTGTTTTGCACGGCGCGGCCGGCTGCCAGCGGCGGGGTGGATCGTAGCATGACCAAACCGAGCTCCGGGTTGTCCCGCCCCACAACGTAACAAGCCCGCAGGACGGCTGCTTTCAATTTTGGGATGATTCTGTCACTGTGCACCAGATCAACGAACGGTTCTCGATTGCGAGATGCCCATTTGTCCACAGGACGAGTACTCACCCTGCTGGGCGGCTAGAAACCCCCCACGAGATTGTCGCGGGAAAGCGCGCCCCGATCTGGGACACTGAGCCGGAGGCCTTTTGCACCCAATCCGATCGCGTGAAAGCCTTGTGAGGAGTCTCCTTACCGGATATGTTCTAGACAATGGCTTTCCAACGAGCTGGTGCGCTGGCAATGCATGTAGCTTCAGCGACGTCGTTTGTTTTTCCGAGAACAAAGAGCGTACCCGACGTCGACGGAGAGAGGGCCACCGCCGTTACTATTCAGCGCAATAGCCATAACCTTCGAGCACCGACCTGGCATCACCACACGAAGACGTGTACAACGGCCAGCCGAGGGTGCGCCAGGTTTTGCCGACCGTCCGGGTGATGGCGGAGGGGACGCGTCGGCGCGACGGGCGCCTGCGCTAGTGGCTGACCTCGGCGCCAATCACCGACCGGCGACGTTGGTGGCGCTGCCTGCTCGGTGTTGCCTCCGCCCACCGCCCCGTCGACGATCGCTCACCGCTTGTGCAAATCCCTGCACTGGCTCGCGCGGAGGTGGCTCTTCCCCGCTGCGCTGGCGTCTTCGATGTGCGAACGGACTTGCGTATCGGCGCCTTCGTACACCACAGGAAGACCTCCCGGAATCTGCGGCGCATTCCGAGGCGGAGCTCGAGCTCGGGCGGCGCGCGGTTTCAACTTTCGGACCTGGACCCTCCAAAGCGAGCGCATGTGCGCACGCAGGGGGGCCGGACGGACGGCGAGGCCCGTTCCCGGTCTCAAAGCGGCCGGGTTGGACCCACAACCCGCCGGAGGCTTTCCAATCGATCAAAACAAAATCCAACCATCCTTGTTGTCCAAGTTCGAGTGCAAGTTCCGGGGCGGTTAGGCCTGCTTGCGACATAAGACGGCCCTCTCCCTCGACGCTCTGGTCGTCTTGTGCGGCCCGCAGTGCCGAGGGAGAACTTCGGAGCGTCGCATCGCGCGCCGTTATCTGCGCGTTAGCGCGTCTTTTTCGCTGGTGCGTCTACCAATCCATTGATGATTCCACCTCCAGCGCTTGTGTTTGATACTGAGCATCGGCTTCGTCAGACGACCAGGGCTGCACACCAGGACGCTTCGGGTGCTTTTCATGTCGCGTACGTGTAGCGTAGGCGGACACGGTACCGCACCTGGGCACGGGAGCGTTTCAAGTCGCCAATATATCTTCAGCCACGGCTTGGGCGATATATCATTCTGAGATTGTCTTTTAGTCTCTGATGACGTATCATACGTACTAACTCTTGTTCTCCGTAGGCGACGGTGCGTACGGCTTGCGGGCCCCACGAGCAGCCTAATGGCGATCGACGCCTGTAGGCGATGCCACGTTACAGACAGCAGCAATGGACTTGTCGTAAGCATTCTGAACAACTCGAGCAAAGCCCTCGCCGACACCGTCCCATCCGTCTCACGTTCGCCCCTCCTCTCTCCGAAATGACAGTTTTCCACCTCTCGCGCGCAAACGCGCACCCTGAGGCTGCTGTGGCTCGCGCACCCATCACTCCCGGACTCGTTTCGGCTGTCGGTGGTGCAGGCCCTTTCCCTGCGACAATGCGAGCGCGCCCCGTTCACGGCCCGCAGCGTCGACGCTCGGGGACGGTTCGCAGCAACGCGACCCCGAGCTATACTATACGCGGGCACGGGTCCGCCTCCTTCTGCCCCCCCCAATCCGCGCAAGAGACCCTACCAGCGCGCCGAGGTATCTGCGCACGCGCCCGCTGCCTGCGGCCCGCCTCGGCATCGCGCCGTCGCCCAGGGCCGCTGTTGAACGTTCAAACGTTCAGCGTTCAGACCCTCTCCCCCATCGCCCATCGCGCGTCGTCGTCGAAGCAACTTCTCCCGGCGTGCGCGAGGGCGCCCGAGGCTCCCCGATATTCCGATTCGGTTTTGATTGCGTTCGCGCTTGGCGCGCGTCGCGGCCGCTGCGCCTTCCTCCATGTTTGACGCGCTCAGCCCGCCCGCGCCCGACCGTGCTGCCCTGCGCGGTGGTTCTGGTGGCACGGCCGCGCGCGTGCGGCGATTGGGCGCGCGCGCACTCCTACCTCCCGTCCCCCTCCCGTCGCGGCCCCTGCACCCCGCGGGCCCGCCGCCTACGGATATGTCTGGGCAGCGTCCGCGCGACTCGGTGCTGAGGTGTGCTGGTTTGCTGGAACGTGGAGGCGCACGACACGAGGCGGGGCGGGCGTTATTGGATTCGTGATCAGCGCCGGGGACGGTCGCGCAGCGTCGTCGCGTCCGGGCCCGCCAGGGCGCGCCCCGGCGTGTGCGCGACTGAATGCCGTGCCTGTTTTCTTCGTGGGCGATTCTCTCGGCGTCGGGCTTCGCGAATCGCGAAGCCCCAAGGGCGTGCGTCCGCAGGGCCCCTTGGGAGCATCTCATGAAAGGGTCTAGCCATGGGGGAGCCGGGGGGACGCGCTCAGTCGCGCATGCGCATGCGCATCGGTCGGTCTTCGCGCGGAGGGCGGCGGCCCGCAGACGTCAGTCGTCGCGGCCAATGGGGAGGGGCGCCACCACGGCTGGTGATTGGCTGGGACGAGGTTCTTGCCCGCGACGTGCGATGACGTGCGTGGCCGCCTCGTCCCGCCCGCCACGCTGGGATTGGCCGGCGCAGCTGGCCGCGCTGGAGGCGTCGCCGTCGATTGGTGGATGTGTCCGCGGGGTTTCGACGCGCGCGATCGGCCAATGGTGCGTGGACGGGGCGCGTGAGGCGCGGGATTGGTTGGGAAATGAAAGGCGCGGAGGCATATCTGGCAGGGCGCATCACGATCGCCGCCGCCTCGAGCGCGTGTGCGTGCGCGGGGCGGCGGAGGAGTGTCGAGTGTCGAGCGTCGAGCATCGAGCACTGTCGACGATGCGAGCCCCTCTCAGCCAGAAATCTCACCCGCAGCCTAACGGACGCACACCGGCGAATGTGGAAACTCGGCCTGGGAACGTGCCCATTATCCTCGATTATCTGGGCCTTGTTCGGACGCCTCGCCGCCCGCGTCCGAGCGGAGAGCCTGGCGTGCGTCTCGCGCTCTCTCATTCGCTCCTACCTCGCCCTCTACTTCCGGGTGGTGAGACTCGCGCGAACTCCCCCGTGAGGTGGACGTGGACGAGAGGCGCGGGGTGCGGACGGGAGCGGTGCGTGCATGGCGCGCATGGCGCGTCATGGTCGATCGGGGGCTTGGGGACACCTTGGCGTGCTCACTGCTCGCGGATAGCCACTTGGCGCCCCCCGCACGGACGCAGCCAACGACCGCTCCGGTCTCGGGGAATCTAACCTCGCTGCGGGGGTAGATCGTCTGCCTCTGGCGCGGGTGCGCGGTAGGCTAGCGTACTTTCTTGCGAGGGCGCGGCGGCGGCGTCGGGACGGGGACAAGACGAGGTAGGAGCCAGGACGAAAGGAGCGCAGGCGAACTAGGCGGCAGGATCGGCCGGCATGCAGAACAATATGCGGGGTGCGTCCGACGGGGCGGACCATCTGTGGAGGCAAACGGCGTGCTCGATGGGGCGCAAGAAGGGGGGCGCGAGGGCGGCGGGCGGGATGGCCTGGTCTGGGGGTGCGCCTGCGGCGAGCGGCGAGGAGCGGGGTGGCTCGGGCGAGCGAGGGGAGAGGAAGGCGTGCCACCGAGGGAGGACGGCGTGGGCGTGAGTCGGCGGGAATTCCGTGCGGAAAGAGCCCGGGCGGAAGGCTGCTCGGGTCTGGGATTGGGAGCGCAGAGCGGGCGACGCTCGCGGGCTGTCGGCGGCTTCTGCTCGCTCGGGGCCCATCCTATTCGGGGTCGCGCGCCGGACGTGTTCTCGAGGCGGCTTGAGGCGGCCTCGGACGGAGGCCCCGGTGGGGAGAAGGCGGACGGAGCTCCAGAGTGCGCCGCCTTCTTCCACCCTGCTGCCCGTCCGCACAGGACGTGGGCGAGTCCTCGGCCGTTGCCACTGGCCTCATTCCTTTCCAGTCGGTCGCATTCGCGCGCTTGATGACCCTTTAATTTAGAATTCCGACACAACGGCTCAGATTTCGATGAGATCTCTCAGCGCCAATCTACGAATATACTCGAGCGCTACCGAGAGATCTCGCTCAACTCGTCTGGCGATTGAGCTCGCTCGCCGTTGGCCTTATGCCCTATATAATCTTGCTCTAATCGCTTCTTCCTCCCCCGCCCTCCCGTCCCGCATCCCGCTCCCCCACCGCCGCCGTTTTCACCCTCCGACGCGCTGCGACCGTCCGCCATGGCCCCCAACCACCGCGACAACCTCGCCCAGCACATCCACATCTCCTCCGCCGACGACCTCTCCTACTCCGTCTCCCCCTCCACCGCCGGCATCAACGACACCATCCAGACCATTGTCACCGGCAGAAAATGCTGGAAGACCATGAAGGGCAAGGGTGAGGTCGTCTGGCCCCCGTACCTCGAGGCCGCGCTAGTCGAAGGTGAGCCCTCGTTCCTTCTCCGCCTCCGCTGCAAACCCCACCCGACCGGCAATTATCCCTCCTCGTCCGTGACCTGACTGTATGCGCACCTTCAGGCCTCGAGAAGTACCAACCCGTCGAGTCGCGCACCTCGCGGTCGTTCGGTCGCTTTCCCATGCGCAACAAGTTCATCTCGGACTACATCTTCCAGGTGACCGGCAAACGGCGCACTCCCAAGCAGGTCGGATCGCGTCTTCAACAGCTTCGTGATACCACCGAGGGCAAGCGTAGTACGTCTCTCGGATTTCTCTCCGCTCTTCGCGTTCGCTGACCGTCTGTTCTAGTCCTGCAGCAGCTTTCGAGCCGGCATATGGCCATGATGCAGCCCAAGTCCGCGCAGTCCCAGACCCGCACGGAGTCCGCGAGTCCACGGCCCACCACCGCCGGCAGTTCCTCATCGTCGTCTGCGACGCCTGCCGCAGTCTCCAGCTCGAGCACGCAGCCCGCGCGTGTTCCCACGAGCTATGTTGTCATCGACGTCCTCCCCGACCCTGGCACTCCTCCCCCGCGCCTTCCGTCCCTTTCCTCCCACCCGTCGTCTTCGATGGCTCCTCCCGTAGTCCCCTCGACAATCGCGAGCTTTGTCCCCGCGCCGTCCTCTCCCACCTCGCCCGTCGGTCCGTCGTCAGCCATGGGCCTCGGCTTGAACGCCTCAGGACCCCGGGTGCTCCGTCACATTGACCCGACCGTCACTTTCATGTCGCGCGCTGCACTTCAAGCCTTCTCGTCCTTCAAGGTCACTCACGTCGGCGCGCAGATCGGTCAGCCGCCGGTACACACGGAACGTACTGAGCTCGAGCTCCTATCGAGCTCGTGTGCACCCATGCCCCAGTGGTCGAGCGAGATCGAGTGTACCTTCCTCTACCGCACGCCCTTCGTTCCCCAGTTTTGGGAGTCGTTGTGTAGGGAAGCTGGTGAGTGTTTATGGCTTTTTCTTTCTTTACCGCTCGCTCATGATAGTGTCTAAGACCCGTCGAAGTACACCGTCCTTCAAGAGATCGTCCGTGTGGGCGCGGCGGAGGGTGGGCAACACTCCCCCGAGGACGTGCTGCTCTCGATCGTCTACAAGTTCAACAACGTCAACGCGACTCCCCCGCTTTCCCCATCCAGTGCGACGTTCTCGAGCGATGCGAGTCGCCCAGGCACAGCAGGTAGCCATTTTTCGAGCGGCAGCTCTGTGAGTATCTTGTTCATTCTAGAGCGGCCGAAACGCGTTTTGCTTACACAATTATTCTAGCCTGAGCTCAGCTCCGAGCTCGACGACATCATGATGTTCTCCGCCCCGCTCGACGTCCCCAGCATGCACCACCAACACATGCATGCCCCCTTCCACGCGTCACACGGCCTGCATCCGATCTCGGTGAAGCCGCCCTCGCTCATCCACGCCGACGACGACGCCTATGCGAGCTTGCCGCCTACCCCAACGTCGCCGTTCGATCTGTCCGCCCCTGGCGCGGGGTGGCACCATCCCCTTCCTAGCCCTCTCTCGCAGAGGCCCCTCGGTTGCAACGGCGGCATGTACGGCGGTATGGGCGCTGGTTTGGCCGCCGATGTGGCTATCGCAGGCCAGGGACAGTACATGAACGTGAGCCTTTCCTCATTTGCTACATGTGACGATTGGGGCTGAGTTCGAACCGGTCTAGAACTTCATGGGCTACGGCATGTAAGTTGCCGCGTCCAATGGCGGCTCCGCGTCTTGGAAAACGTCAGCCTTGGGCCCGGATACACATGTGCGCGGGTCGAAGACAGCGGTCGCCTCACTATCGGCGCCGCGCAGCGTCTTGAGGCAGTATACCCACCTAATCCCGCCCTCCCGTTTGGAATGGACGTACGTGCGTCGCTCATTGCCGTCTGACGCAATGGATGGGAATGGATCTTGGACACCGATATCCTACGGCCGGCATGCGCCCTAATACCTTGGTTGCTCGTACGTCGCACCCGCCGCTCCTTATAATACCCGCACTATTGGCCGGCTCCGTCGCTCCTTTCTCCGCCTTTTTCGCGTCCGCTCGCTTCCACCGCCGCTCCTTCGCCCAAGCTGCTTCTCCACTCGTTCTCGCTCGTCGCCGTCGGACATGTTCCGACGACTCGTCGTCTCGGCCTCCCTTTGGACGTTCTCACGGACCTCCTACCTACACTACTCACCCGCTCGGCCAGTGCACTGTTTTATTACTCGTCCGAAATTGGTGCTCGTCGCGGTGTATGTTGTTGTACTTCTCGTGCGCGCTCTTCCCTCGCTGCTCCCACCTTTCCTCCTTCATCTGCACTCGGCCGCATATTCCCAGCATTGTAAAGCTCCCGTCGTCGAGAAGATCTATAGCTACCATACGATTGTGTATACCATCAGCCCCTCTTACTACCCAACTGTTTGCCCCGCCCCGTCTTCGGCACCTTGTCCACATTGTCCCTCGTACCTCGTACCTCGTCCCACATCTCCCTGTCGGCGCGTTAGCGTCCGTCGTACCACTCATACGCCCTCCATTATAGCCGTATTGCTGTAATAGTATTCAAAACGCGCTCCGTACGCCATTGTCCACCACCACCTAGTACCGTAAAATACAATACACACCAATCGAAGGCCCACGCTGATAGTGCCTATTACGTGTGCGATGCCTGGACGCGCCTGCGTCGACTTGTGACTGAGAGTGAAGGGAGATGGCCCGTGGCCCTGGGCTTCGGCACTCAAAACGCAAAACGAAGCCACACGGAGCTGACCAGAGGACCGGTGTTCCTCGCCCCGGCGGCCGGCGTCCAGACTTACTTCAAGTTTGAAGCTCGAGGGGCGTGGGCCTGGCTTGCGCGACACGCGACAGCGCTGCGCAGGCACGCCAGGGGGCCATCAGTTACATATGGGTCCTGGGTCCTCTCGACGCCGCCGTCGTCGCGGTAAGCAAATATGCATGTCAGTATTTGTAGTACTAGTGCGCGCGGTCGAGGCGGTCCTGTGTCGCAGGCCCGAGCTCCAGGGCGAGGGGGCCTGTGGCGCTGGCAGGCCTAAATGCGAGTGAAAGCTTTTACTTCGTACCCGACGTCTCGCTCGCGCGAGGCGGCGGCTGTTGTGCTCCGGGTGGTACCTGAGAGTAAGTAACACCTACATAGCAGCCTCGGAGAGTTAGATATTGCCGGCTGGACTCAGGGCTCTCCTGGCTGTGGGTATGGTGATAGAGCTCCTAGTGAGGCACGCATGAGTCTGACGAAACGCGCGTGAGGCCTAGGGTCGCGCGGGCGCGGCGCGAGCCGCCTGTAAGTTGTTGTGGCTTGATGGATTATTACCTTAAGTACTACTACGTATTGCACCCTCGGCGGGTGGGGTCTGAGAGCTACGACGTGGTCGGGGGTAAGTGCGTGTGCGAGAACACAAGTTAGAATCATGATGAGAAGGCATGGGTTCGTCGGCCCTCGGACTTCGGGGAAGGAGAGAGCGCGGGGCCGGGCGGGCCTGAGAGGGTTCTGGGGGGAGAGCGTCCGGGCGTACTAGACTCGCGTGGGTGTTTGGTGACGCGCGCCGGGTCCCGGTGTCGACTTTCCACCAGAGCTCTTATAATATCGAGTTGCTCGGTGTATGCGGTACTTATATGTGCGAGCACCTTCCCACTCGGTGAGCGGATGGACACCGGACGCCTCCCTACGCCTCCCCTTCAATGCATACCGCCGCCGCCACCGATTCGCGGTACCCCAGGTAAATCGTCGATCGTGTTCAAGTCCGAGTATGTCGACTCTCGAGACGAGGAGGCACAACGTCGGGAAGGAGCGGGAGGTCCGCTCTGCGCGGGGCAGTGGCGTCCCGCCCTCGGCCCTCCAAGTCATCGATCGATCGACCCGCCCCGCCCCGCCGCTGTCAGGCCGCCGCCTCCGTGGACCGTCTCCGGGGTTGTGGTACTTGTTTGCCCGCCACCGCGTGCGTCGACAGGACGTCGAGAGAGGAGAGTGAGAACGCTTCTTTGTGGCGTCTGCGATCGAATACGTCAGTGCCAGTGTGCGAGAGTCAAGTTGGACGAGCGTGCTCTCGACGACCACCCACCTTCGCACACTTGCGCGCACTCGCCCTGCCATTCTACGAGCTCCAGTCAAAATCTCAACTCGCGATAGCGAGCGAGGCCCCTCAAACCCGGAGATACTCATCACACAGCACCACGGGATTCTCCCCCCTCCGCCCGGACGCGGTGGCGCCATGCGGTGAGTGGATCCTGGAGTCCCAGAGGAGCGCGCCGCGCCGCGCGGGAGACCGTGGTGGCGGGGCAGCATAATTAAGAGCCCCCCGGCCGAGGGTCGGAGGGCGGCCGCGATTCTGATGGCGCGACTCTCGCTGAGCGTGGCCAAGTGACTGGGTGTCCAGCAGCTCGAGCCTCGAGCTCGAGTGCGGCGCGTACGCATCATGAACACCTCAAACGTTGAGCGCGTGCGCGTCGGGATGGGGCGGGATGGTAACGAGAGGCTCGCGAGTGTTTGAGTGCGTTGTTGAAAGTTTGGCGGGCGCCACAGGCTGATCGTCCTCGCTCGTCGCCGTCTTGTTCAGATGGAGCGAAAGTCCAAAACGCCCGCGTACTCGACGAGGCTCTGCGCGGCACCCGCGCTGTCGGTGTAAGGCGGTGAGCTTTGGCTTGAGAGTGGGGGCATGCGTGGGCGCGGCCTGCCCGGGAAGGGTTAGCGCGAGCGACGTCCTCCCGCCAGCCTCCCGCTGCATTCGCGCGTGGACGAGCCGGGCGTGATCGTAATGATCTCACCTGCCTGCCCACACGCTCGAGCAGCAGCTGTGGAACAGCGCGGCCGCCCTCGGCTCGCGCAAGATGGAGGGAGAACGCCGGTCACGCGCGTTCATTATCTGTGGGAAGAATCTTGGGGGCCGAAGCCCAGCCCAGCCCGGACGCGCGGACGAGATAACCATCCCGCCCGCGAGTAGTACTTACGTCCATATCGCCGGATCGGAATTCCGGGGCGGACCGTGCGCCTGGCGTGATGGGGCTGGTGATGGGCCCGCTGTTGACGAGGGCCATCATGGTGGACGACGGTACACATTTCGGTCTGGACCAGCACTAGGCAGCGCGCGGGAACGCGTACTACTCGATATGTATGGTAGCAGGCGAGAAAGGGTCCTGCAGAGGGTCGGGCTGGGCTTCTCGTGATAGTGGCCATCGGGCACGCGCACCTGACCATCTGGCTAGTGGACGAGCCTTAGCGCGCACAAGCGAAAAGAAGGAGTCGCATCTGCCATCTGGATTCTGCGGCCGCGATCGTGATCATGCGGTTGGGAGCAGGACCACAGAACAAGGCTGGACGTACCGAGTAAGATGCAGGAAGAACTCGAACCTCCACCGTCCTAGCCCGCGCGAGAAATTTCTTGAAATTTTCGCTTAGGTCGTGGGTGGGTGGCCGAGGATAAGCTCGAGCGGTCTCCCGAGATGATCTCGCAATGGAGATCTGAAAGGGTCGAGGCGGAAGCGCTTGCTACAGGACGCGTCTGCCGGCAGCCTAGAGCTGAGCGAGCAGCTGGCTGCGCCCGCGGATCACCCAAGCACAAGATGATGTCCTCTGAGGCAGCTCTCAGCCTAGCTACGTAGCGTCATGGCTGCGATCCGGCCGGGGAGGAGGCTGAGGCTGACAGCGACAGCACAAGTCAGATTCAAGTTCCAGAGTCACGGCGCGGTTGGTTGATGGCGGCGGGCGCCCGATCCTCTTCCGAAACGGGCATACGGTCGCGCCGGCATCTCAGCAGGCCGGGCCGACGTTCCCGCCCCTCAGGCTGGGTTGGGTAGACCTCCGAGTCGGCCGTCTGCGACTTGGAACGATATGTAGGTACTACCAGGCGCAAGCGCATGAGAAGTAGCTGTAAACCCTCGTAGCGGGTCCCTGGAGGGAGTTGAGAAGAGAGTGAGCACCACGCCCGAGCACCCCGAAGGTCCCACCCCCGCGCCGCGCTCTACCCGCGATTGGCCCTCTGGCAGGAGCCTTAAGTCGCCGGGAGCAGTAAGTCAATATTCACGCCAATAGTAAGTTGCCGAAAGGAACTTAGCGTCTGCGCCGACGATTTCGATTGGGTCCCGCACTTCGGCGATTCGAGGCGTTATGCGCTCTGGGCTAACTGACTACTTACATAACTTACTTAGCAGGAGACAGGCGGCGCATCTGATTCTTTGGCAAAAGCTTGAGGCTACGAGACGTGATATGACGCGGCGCAGGGCGTCCGGGTATGCGCATCGCAGAGCCTGAAGCGAGAGGAGGGGCAGGGCATGTCCTGGTGCTGTGTGTGTACGCGGCGGAGGATGGGCGATCCCGAGGAGGTTGCGGCGCGACCCCGAGGAGGGGAGAGTGCGGCTGCGAGCCGCGAGCAGAAGGTTCGGTACGTGCATATGGGGATGTGTGGCGGAGGGACTGTGCGCGCGTGCGGAGAGGGTTCTTTCTGTGGCGCGGTGGGCGGAACATTGCCACCGCGTCGGGTCGAGAGGGTAACTGAGTTTGTGTGTAGTTGACGTTGAGCTGGCCATGGTGTCGAACCTACCCATAGGGGATGCTGAGGACGCGGGTTTCGTGCTATGACCTCAACGGTGTCATAGATTGTATGCACGTCCACTACTCTTGTTTTCTACACATTTCGGAGCCATTACTGACGTGCCGTATTCGCAGAAAGGCAAGCTGTACTGCTGAAGCGGATCCTCGCCTCGCAAGCGGAGCACGCCGCACACGGACTTTAAGGGCCTCAGCTTCGGATACACAAGTCTCCACGTAAGACGACGTGAAACACTGTACACGTAGAAGTACCGCGCTCGCCGGAAGAGTTCTGTTCGACAGGAACCCTGGGTCGACTACCAAATACCGACCGCGACCTTCTCAAAAGCGTATCTACCGCCGGAGTGGAGGGCAGCGAAGACGGAAGCACGAAGCGTGCGCATCAGCGGCGTATCCGGCAAAACCGGCACCCCACGTATCCGTGACAGGGAGACGTCGAGTAGCCTCGAGGACTCGAGGTCGAAGCTACTCGTGCACATCCTTCCGAGCGACTGATGATGAAGGGACGCGGAAGCCCTCGAAGACCTGATCGCAAGGGCGTAGTTGCCCGATGGGGGCTTCGATCCCGACTCCGTCGTGTCCGAAGGTAGCACTGGCTGGGCCGAGGCGGGGACGCGCGGCGATAGGGACGGCCAGATCCGTGCGCCTCTGCCCTTGGGCCTCGACAGGGCGGGATTAACGACGGGCGTGCGCCCCTGGGCTTCGAAGGACACCGGGCCGGACCGGCGAGGCGGATGGAGGGCGGGGAGAAGCGCCGACGAAGCACGCCGGAGGGCGGCGTCGGCGTCGGGCTAGAGTGCTAGATGGGAAGTGTGCGCTCCGTCCCGGGCTCAAAGTAGAGCAGTGACGCATCCGTTATAGGATACGAAAAGATGAAGTACATGTCGCGGGAAGGGTCTGCTTCGCACGGAACGTGTGCAAACATGTTTGCTGGCATTATATTCTATTTACGCGATTAATGAGTGGCCTAGATGCGATTTTCGAGGTGACCCGAGCTCACCTTGACCTCATCTTACTCACAACAGCTGGTGGGCTAGACGTACCATGCGGGGTAGGAGAGGACTCGATACGATGCGGCAATTCAGATGTTCTTGAGCGCCGCGCCACGAGGATAGTGGGTGATCTGCTTCGCCTGACAGCTGGACGTGATGCATGGGCGACCTACCTGCGCGCTCGTCCGCCGCACCTCCCGCAGCACCACGTTCTCTCCGTCCAAGTCCATCAGCAGCATGGGCGCAGGGAGATGAACACGGGTTTCGAGAGGCCAAGCCGGAACGGGGAGCGCGACAGCCTTTGCAGGAATTGGCGGGCCCGGCGCGCGGGCGGGCGGCTAGCACGAAGGTCAGGAAGACAAAGCCGCGGTGCGTTTCATGTCTTCTTGGATTTGTCTCCGCGCGATTGATCTCCTCGCGCGCTCTCCTTCCGTGCTTCTCGCACGCTCCTCTGAACCCGCGGCTCCACCCTCGACGCGACAGCAAACGTGTTCATCGCGCGCACGAGCAGGTGATCGCGTTCGAATCGGCCTCTTCGCGCGAGGAGCATCCGGAGTTGGATAGAGTACGGCCCGCGCTCGTCGGGAACCGAATAGAAGCCACGACTCCCGATCGTATTTGTCTAGATTACACCGCGGCCTGCATCCTTGTGCACGCGTGGCCGCGGCGCGGACGCGTTCCAGGTCTGGCTCTCCAGCTTCACGCCCAACCAGCACTGCTCGGCCGGAGGTGCGCGCCTACGAAGACCCCCCTGCGTCCACGCGTCGTGCGGCGCACGTCCGTCGACGTCGAAGCAGCCCCAATCCCGCCCGCTCCCGCCCGTGACGTCATCATGTTGGACAGTGAGTGCGGCGTGGCGCAGAGGATAGGGTCTGCGTTGTATCTGTGTATGATAAACCCTGCAGTCTCTTCTCGTCAGAAATCGCGTGCGAATGATTGGGGTATTTGCGCGAGCTGTTGACGTACCCGATCGGATGCATGCCGGCCGCGCGTGAGCTGAGATGAAAGAGAAGAAGAAATGGCTGACGTTCAATGTCGAAATCGCCCGGCGCGTACGTTTTATAGATGGCCAACTATGTCCCTGTTGACACCATTGATATCTGAACATGGGTCGTCACATATCCACTCTGCGGAGACGGGGTTGCTCGCCAACGTGTGCTGAAGAGGGCTGGACTGGTGCGTCATAGGGCAGTGCTTACATTAGAGTTATCCACTCAGGAAAGCGCGTGAAGAGAACGCACCTGTCGTAGACAGCCCTTCTCCCGCGAGCTTCGCTCTCCAGCGCTCGGAGACACCTCGCGCGAGCGCCGGGCAGCGCCGCCCCCGCGATGACGATGGCTTGCCGCGCGACATACCATGCTCCAGGCTGAACCGCAAGGAAGCATCAAAGATCTGTGCACGAGTAAGCACATTACGCGTCGGCCGTAACGTGTCAGGTGCCGGCGGCCGCACGCTATGGAGAGGAATCCGAGACGCATGCTTGCTTTGAGTGGGTATCGGCAACCCAATCTCTGAGGCCGCGCGGTGGCGAGGATGGGTCTGGGCCCTCCCTCTGAACGCGGCAGCGCAAGACGTGATTGCGATCGTGACTAGAAAGGAAAAGCCGGTGAGATGAATCAAGCACAGGCTGGACGAGTCACTCGCGACGACACCGACCTACCGACTATAAACGCTCAGTGTCAAGATGCGGACGACGCCCCTGTAGGAGTTACGGGTCCAACGTAATACAAAGGTACAATGTTACAGTGCCTACTGGTGCGGAGCGGGCGCGAGGACGGCGGGAATGAGTACACGACGTCAAAAACGAAGGAAGCGAAAAGGCGCACGACCGTTGGTGCACCGTGCGCTTTGCCGTGCATTGCAGGGTTCCGGCAAAGGTAGACGGTCAGAGCGAGAGGTCCGCTCTCGATGACGTCCTCGCACGCGCGCTGATGTTGACCCGGGATGAGGACGTGGGTTGCCAGTCTTGCCCTTCTGGTGGTGAGCACGGGGGACGACGCGACCGACGTCATCACGCGGCCCGAGTGCACGCAGAGGCGCGATATATCTTCGCGAACCCGTCAATACAGGTGGAAAAGACCTTTTGTGAGAACCCTAGCAGCTTTCAGGCGCGTCTCTTGGTTGCCATGGATCATGCATATGGTGAGGTTCGAGCGGCGGGATCGGGCGGCATAAGTGGGGCGAACACGTCCAAGAGAACGAGCTGAAGTGGCAGTTGAAGCTTGTAGCATGGGGCTGAGAAGCCGCAGAGCGCAAGCTGAGGGGCGGAGGTGAGGGCCCGTGGGAGTGAGAAGGCGAACGAGCTGAGGTGAGAGGGAATGTTCGAAATTGATCGTCGTGCCACGACGGAGCGGGCCGTGGACGACGCGCGTCTCGTTTGCCTGACTGGGTGGCGCTCGCGTGTCCTTCGGCGGTTGCCGGTATCCACGTGGCAAGCTCCGTCTCCAGCGAGCGACGCCTCTGGCCCAAGTTTTTTGCCTGACATCTTCCTCGAGTCCTTGGTCGATACATTGTGTGATTCTCTTTCTTCTCTCGGGGTGTTGTTAGGACGGATGCGGTACTGCCTCAGCAGGTAGTATTAGTAACTTTGTGAGTACAGCATCAGCTTCAGGAGTCAACTTCCAACGACTGTTTCAAACCCATTGTCCCTGGCCACCTCACGGGCTACATCCCTGGCGCAGAGGCGACCGCCGCGGTAACCGCACTCGCGAAGCGCCTCCGAGAGCGCAATCCTGACCGTATCTACCTCCTCGATCGTGCGTTTGCAGTTACGTTTGGGAGGCGTATTGGAGCTGACTCTTTGAGCAGCTGTTCTGGGAGACTCTGGGAAGCTTTACGTCTCGCCCGAGGTCATCCCAATCGGTGACCGTGCTGCGTTGCCTCTGGCGACAATAATCACACCCAACTGGTTCGAGGTAGAGTCAGTATTCACGCCGTTGGTGTTCAGAGTTTATAGTTGCTGACACTACGTCCTGCGTCCGCAGAGTCCTCACGGATGTGAAGATCCAAGACGCTCCGTCGCTCCATCAGGCCCTCCGCACTCTTCACGACACGTATCACGTCTCGAACGTCGTGATCAGCTCTATCCCGCTCACGCCCTGGCTACGCGACTTCCTTCCGACTTCTCTCAAACCCCCAACAGGCGCAGAAACACCGTACCTCGCGTGCATCGCGTCCTCCAAGACGTCGGAGGGTTCTCTTCACGTGCACGCAAAGTGCTTCCCCTGCCTCCCCGGCTACTTCTCGGACGTCGGTGGCCTCTTCTCCGCACTCGTCCTCGCGCGCTTCCACCCCTCCTCGCCATTTCCTTCGTCAGCGTCTCTAGCCCAGAATGGCTCCGCGTTCGCCGGTAACGACACGCCTCTCGCACGCGCGGCGTCGGCCGCGTTGACCAAGACCCCTGCACCCCTCGCACTCACACACGTCGTAGCGGCGGCGCTACCGGCGGAGGAGCGTACGGAAACGCACAAGGAGCTAGATATGCGCGAGCCGATGCGGTACAATGCCAGTTCCTGACGACTGCCTGTAGTCTTTATATTCGATCATGCAGCAAAATACGCCTGATGCGGCATATGATTCACATCCTCGCCTCGTCTACGGTCCGTCGGAAGCTGAAGGAGCTCAACTAACTCCGGCGGCGATTGGCTTTCGAAGGATAGCGAGTCTTGAGCTGTAGCGCTATACGTTCCGACGGTATCCGACTGAGAGAGCTATCCCGCACATAGTTAGTATCTAGAGTGGAGGAAATGCAATGTGTCTTACGCACCTCATCTGAGCTTCCACTGTTGGAATCAAGCTCTGTGTACCCAGCCAGATGTGTGCTCAGTGTGTGTCATGCCAGTGATGGGGACCATGAGTTGCGCAGATGACGATCTGTGCTCCACTTGTTCCCTTAGCGTCTGCAAAATGGCGTCGCACGAGCTTTGAAACGGGAGCTTCTGTACTGTGATCATCGTCTCCTCGGTCCCTACAATACGCTTGAATGCCTGCTCTGCAGTTTGAACGAGAGTTGGTGTTATCTCTCTACTGAACCGCTCGTCATCGCACTCCATAATGTCTAGGAGATGTTGAAGGAGGTCGGAGTAGTAGAGTAACTCGTAGAGCGCGTTTGAGGTGGACTCTTCCCAAGGCAGAAAGCGGAGCAAGTACGAAATTTGATCTAGCACGTATTGAAGAATTTCGTATGTTTGCGAGGGGACTGAGGGGCTGTCTTTAGTTGCTGATTCCTTCGCCATGCGCCATGCGCATTGTAGATGACCTTCAAGAGTCTTGACCTCCGCAATAAGTCCTGGGTAGTTTACTGTAGTCGGTTGTTGAGCAAGCCAGCTATGATCCTCTCGCATGCATTTGAGCCTTCGAGCAGCAGCCGTGGCAACTGCATGCACTCAATGAGATTCAAGGCGTAGGAATGGATACGTGAGCAGACGTACTCAGGTGGCGGGTTTCGGGATCTTCAACGACAAAGTCCCGCAGTCTCAGTTGTGCCTCAAGATCGTTCCAAGCCGAGTTTGATGCAAGCGGATTGATGGTATACCCCATCGCAACCACCGCAAAAGGGCCGAGGAGACGGTCCGGGACACGGGAGCACTCTGAGTTTCCCGGGCCCCAATTCAAGAAACCAACGCCATATGTGGTGTCCCGAATGAGTTCGGCACAGGCCTGGAGCGCACTGTTAAGTTTATCCTCTGGGACAGATGCTACCGTGCTGCGAACACTCCAATCCATGATCTTAATGAGCTCTTCTTGGACTTCTGCAGGCCGATGACCTGCCATAGTGCTGTATGGTGGATTGGAGTGCAAAGCGTTGCTCCATAAAGAAGCATGAAGAGTGTCGTACTCCGGACAACACTTCAAGCCTGCTCCTGCAGTCTCGAAGCAATGCTTATCAAGGGTGAGACTGTACGCTGCTAAGGTTGTGTCAGCATCGAGGTTTGCCGCATATTGTGTTGCAGCATCTCTCTCCGCGGCCAATAGGCTCGGTGGTGCCTTCTTGTGCTCGATATACGATTGCTTTGCCGATCTGAGGAAGAGGCGGGCGACGAAGTGCGCCGAAGCCGTACTGCCTTTGAACTTCCATCCTCTCCGAAGCACCACGGGGAGAAGCATGAGGCAGCGTGCAAACGTGCAGGCAGCACCATAAACGGCCGAAGAAGCACAGACGATGTTCCACCACGTCAACGAGATGGCCTGCGCCTGAGGAGATTGGTAACAGCATGTCCTGAAACACGTAGGGAGGATGGTTGTGAGGATGAAGAATGCGAGGAGGGTGGACACAAGAACCGTGACAACCGCGGCAACAGTTGGATGGATGCTGTATAAGAGTATTATGAGACCGGCAAAGAATAGCACCACAGCAATGAGGAGGAGGACAGGGAGCATGGCGACGATGAGGGGAACATGCCACTTGAGAAGGTTGTTAAGACGGTATTGTCGCTGACGAGCGATCTCTGGCGAGTTCCCGTACAATCCAGAGCTGTACGCCTTGAGCCATTGCTTGACGAGAATCCCTATAGAGGCGGAGGCCAAGCTACAGAAGAGGCTAGAGAACCAGAGAGAATTGAGCCAGATCGCGTACTCTTGAGCCTGGAACTGTTCTGTGAACGACGATGCGTTGAAGGGAGTACTGGTGGAGTTGACGAAGGACGGGTTGATGGCAAAGCTCTCTATTTGGCTGGAGAGACGAGCCAAAATGGCGTTCGTCTCGTCTGCGGCCGCGGGCTGGAGAAGTTGATATGACTGGACATTGAACGCAGTGAGGACCGCAGAGAATAGGCCGTCCTGATGTCAGTGTGGATGAGCAAAATGTGTTGGAAATAATATGCTACCACTTGCAAATGTCAAGAGACCATCTATCTCCTTGTTCCACTTGTCCACCATCTCGTCGCTGTAATTCTTCACAATATCTCGCACTTCCTGTAAACCTTTCTCCCGGTCTTCGCTAGGAGGCCACGAGGACTCCCTCTCGATGTCCCTTTTGAATTTTGCAATACAGTCCTAAGGCTGAGTCAGCGCGGCTGCAAGCTATACGAATAAGTATCATCATACGTAGATGGATGGCAGCTTTAGGTGTTCAAAAGAGACCCTTTGTTGGGGTACAGCCGGACTGGTCTGCGCTTGTCGAATCAACCATCGTATTGATTGCTGAGATAAGAGCTTACATTATCTCCAACACCAATCCTTTCTTCGTTTCCTGGAAGGTCTGCGTCGTGGGAGGAGCCCTCGAATTCGGGAGTGTCTGTGACCGTAGGTTTCACCTCATTCTGGGACGAACCTTCAGGCTCCTAGGGGAGGAGAAAGAACTTAAATTGTACTGCCCCTTTTGCGAAACTGAATACTCACACTCATCCTTGAAGTGAGATTCCCGGTGTTAGAAGCTGTGGCAGAGGCCATTGAACGCAGTGAAGGGGGTTGTAGAGAGCCTGGGTATAAGTACTGGGAGACGGTGCCAGGAGCCTAGGATCCCAGGATCCGAATACAATGTAAGTGGGAAACAAGGTTCACGCCCACTGACAAATACCGTGACTGCGCCACCGAGGAAGGCAGTTGTCACGCGATGCCAGGGCGTACACAGCCCCATGGTCTTGACTGGCGGTCCTTATATACCGACTGGTGACGACAATCGACAGTAGCCTCACGATGCAGTTCAGAGGGATCACGTCCGCGTATATAATGTACATTTCCCCAACTTAGGACTGCGTAATTAGTCCGCGCCGCTTGGAAGAGCCGTTTCTACTATACCAGACGAATGCTCTTGGACGTGGTTTCAGCAGAGCGCATGCCAGGCACATGCATTACGGAACTACGGAGCGATTTTAGAAGAGCGCTCGCATCGCCCCCGAACAGCCCGAGGGCCGTGCTTAGCTGCCGAGCTGGTCGCTGGGAGCAGTATTCACGCAAGTGAGATTTCAACTCGGAGAAGGCCTCGTCAACGTCCGTGCACACGTTCAAACCTCACGCATTTTGGTATTTAAAAGCACTCGGTACTATGATTAGGGCAAGCAGCGTACCTGATTCTTGGACAAAGCTCGAGGCTACGAGGCGGGGGCTTCGAAGTGTCTGAGGCGGAGGGAGGCCTCATGCTCGTGGCTGCTATATCCAAGTGTGAACTGGGCTGTAGGGGATGGACTATCCCGAGGAGGTTGTGGCGCGACCACGAGGGGGAAAGAGCGCAGCCACCAGCAGAAGGTATTGATGCTTGTACCGGCGTGGCAACGCACAGCCAGGAGAGGATTATTTCTGTGGTGCGGTGGGCGGGATATTGCCACCACGTCGGGTCGAGAGGGTAACTGAGTTTGTGTGTAGCTGACGTTCTGCCGGCCTTGATGTTGAACCTACCCATAGGGGATGCCGGGGACACGGCGGGCGTCTTATGACATCGATGGTGTCATGGACTAAATACATGTCCACTACTCTTGTTTCTTACACACTCCGGGGCCATTACCAACATACAGTACGCGCAGAAAGGCAAGCTGTACTGCTGAAACGGGCCCTCGCCAGGCAGGCGGGCACGCCGTACGCGGACTTTGAGAGCCTCAGATCCGGATACACAAGTCTCCACCAAAGACGACGTGAAACACTGCACGCGTAGAAGTACCGCGCTCACCGGGAGAGTCCTGTCCGACAGGAACCCTGGGTCGATTACCAAATATCATCCGCGACCTTCTCAAAAGCATACCTACCGCCGAGGTGGAGAGCAGCGAAGACGGAAGCACGAGGCATGCGCATCAGCGGCATATCCGGGAAAACCGGCACCCCTCGTACACGCGATGGAGAGACGTCGAGTAGCCTCAAGGACTCGAGGTTGAAGTTGCTCTTTCGTGTCCTTCCAAGCGAGTGATGATGGAGGGCCACGGAAGACCTCTTCGAAAGTCTGATCCCGAGCACGTAGCTGTCCGATGTACAAACCAAGGACCCGGAGGCTTCCATCCCGAGTCCGAGGCGTGGACGCGCGGCGATAGGGACAGCCAGATCCGTGTGCCTCTGCGCTCGACGGGGCGGGATTAACAACGGGCTTGCGCGCTTGGGCTTCTCCGGGCCGGAAGTGTGCGCCCCACTCCGGGGTCGAACTCAAGCAATATAACGTGGCACATCCTATACGGAATACAAACGGGTGATACACCGCTCATCATCAGAATGCGTGCAGAGCATGTACAGATGTTCCTCGACATTGTGTTCTACTCGCGCGATACATCAGTGGCCCAGATGTGGTTCTCGAGGACATGCGAACTCACCTTGCCTTTACACCACTTACGGTGACTGGTGGGCAAGAAATACCACACGCAGCAGGGGAGGACCCGATACGATGCGGCAATGGAGATGTTCTTCAGTGCCACGCCACGAGGAGGGTACGTAGGTGACCCGCTTCGCCTGACAGCTCGTCGTGATGCATGGGCGACTTACCTGCGCGCTCCCGCAGCACAACCTCTGCTCGACACTCTGCCCATCAGTAGCGCGGGTGATCACGGTCCTAGAGCGAGCGCAGTCCAAAAGGGGGGATAGGGTAGGCTTCGCTGCGCTCCGCGGGACCGGCGCGCGGGCGCGCCACCAACGCGAAGGACAAAGCCGCGGTGTGTTTCACGCGTCCTCTTGTATTTGCTTCCGCGCGATCGATCTCCTCACATTCTTGCTCCTCCGGTGCTTCTCGCTCGCCCTTCCAAACCCGCTGCCCCACCCTCGACACGATAGCAAACGTGCTCGTCGCGCACACGAGCAGGTGATCGCGTTCGAACCGGCGTCCTCGCGCGAGCAGTATCCGGAGTTGGATAGAGTACGCCCCGCGCTCTTCAGGAACCGAATAGAAGCTCCAACTCTCGAACATATTTGGCCACATTACGCCGCGGCTTGCATCCTTGCGCACGCGTGGCCGCGGTGCGGACGCGCGCTGGCTCCAAGTCTGGCTCGCCGGTTTCACGCCCGGCCGGTATCCCCCGGCCGTGCGCGCCAATGGGGGCCATCTTCCTCTATAGCGCGTCGTGCGGCGCATCCGTCGACGTCGAAGGTGCCCCGATTCCACCCGCCACCGCTCGTGTCATCATCGCGTTGAGCAGCAGGTGCAGCGCGCCGCGGAGAACAGGGTCTTCGTCGTGTTTGCGTACCATAGGACCTGTGGTTGCTTCTCGTGAGAAAGGACGAACACATGTACTTGTAAGGGACATACGCGCGTACGAAGTACTTGCGCAAGCGCATGTGTCGGGCCCGCGCGAATCGACATGAACGTGAAGAAGCAATGCTAACGTTCAATATGAGAGATGGATGGCACATGCACCCAGATATGCTCTACGCGTGCACGCACGCGCGTTCACCGGCATGCAGTAGAGAGCGGGCCTAGACGAGTACGTCATGGTGCAATACGTTAGGCACATTCGCACAAGGGGGCATGTGAGGAGAACGCACCTGCGCTCGATAGCTCTTCTCCCGCGAGCTTCCCTCTCCGGCGCTCGGTACCTGGCGCGCGCTGGTATCGGGCTGTGGCACCTTCGCGATGACGATCGTCTGCTCCGCGCGCTGGGCCCCATCGCGCGGAGAACGCGTCCGGTTACGCTGTTGGTACCAGCGCGCAGAGGGGGCGAATCTCTGCATGCTATGCCGTCTGAAGCTACGCATCTGCCTTCGCGCGTCGTTCATCACAAGTCGCGGGAAAAAGTTCGGGGAGCGCGGCGGTCTTGCGCGCGCGTATCGAAAGTCCAATCTCGGCGACCGTGCGGTGGCGAAGAGGGGCCTGGGCCTGGGCCTAACCTGCGGACACGGCGGCGTATCTGTCAGTGTCCACACAGGTGAAGGAGGCGGATTCAAGCGTGCGGGGTACGCCGTGTATGGTGCGGAAGCGCGAAGTCAACGGAATTGTGATCGGGATCGAAGAGGAAAAGCCGGCGAGATGGTCCATAAACGGGCTGGATGGATCGCTGGGACGGTGCCGACCGACCGACTATGGACACGTGGTATCCCGGGATGGGCGTGATTACACGCCCAACGTAACACGCAGGTGCGACGACGAGAGCCTGCGTGGCGGTCAACGGAGATGAGTACTGAGTAGTAGCAAAGGAAGGTAAGAGGGCGCACAATCAATGGTGCAGCGTCTACTCCACCTCACGAAGGCCGGGAGAACGTGAACAGCCGGATCCTAACCTTACATCCGTCCGCACGCGTATTCGCTGGGTGCGAAGACACAGACGTGGATGTATCTGTGCCATTTTGGCGACCAGTCCGGCGGACGATGTGGCCGGCGTCGTAACGCACCCTGGGTGTGTGTGGAGAGCCGTAACGTATCATCGAGAACCACGGCCTGATAGGTGGATAGGTCTTGCGTGTGCGTACACTCGCAACCTTGAAGCCTATCCTTTGGTTGCCATGGACCGGTGTGAGACTCGAGCGGCGAGATCGGGCGGCATGAGGCGATTGAAACGTACGAGAACGACTCATGTAGTTAAAGCTTGAAGCATGAGGCTGAGAGTCCACAGAACGCGAGAAGTCGGTGGACGCAGCTTCGGAAGTGACGGGCTGCGGGAGAAAAAAGGTATTTCGAGCGCGAGATTGCACTGAGAGAGGAGTGCTGAGGAATGATCATCGTGCACGGTGGATGAGATGGAGGGCGGACTGGGACGACGCGCGTCTCGGTTGCCTGACCGGGTGGCGCTCGCGTGGCATCCGGCTGTGGCCGGGATCCACGTGGCAGATCTGGTCTCCCTGAGTGACCGACGCGATTTTTTCGACTCCGTCTCCCCCGAGTTCTCTTTGACATACCTTGTATTACTGCCGTCTCTTCTCTTCGAGGTGCAGTGCGATGGAAAGGCCCTATTAACGTGAGATGCGTCAATACCCCAAATGCTTCTTGCCCTGAGAAGTTAGCGTTACTACGGTGAGTCCGGTGTCCGAACTACCTCAGGGGCCGACCACCTGGACTTATGGCTTTCTGATGTTCGTGGACGCACGGATACGCAGACAGTAAGGCACTGGCTATGTATATTGTGAATGCATTTTATCCGCAGAACTTCAGTATCGCGGCGTGTTCGGCTGTCCAGCCCGGAGCGGAGTCCGAGTCTTGAAGACCGTTTACCCGAAGGAGAGGCACAACTGTACGAGCTGCGGGTCCCTGTATACGGAAGACGGGATACAATACACCTATTCGATTAAAAAAAAAAAAAAAAAAAACTGTACGAGCTTTCCCTTCAGTCGTTGAATTCTCATACTTAAGCGTAATTTCAAAGGATCAAGAAGTAATCGCGCTCCAGAACTGTACTCTCACCCCATCCCGTCGCAGATCGCTCTGTCGTTCCGATGGAGTCCCATCACCACTTTCGGGACCTGTTTCCTTGGACGATGGAGATCCGCCACGCGAAACCCACGTCAAGCGCGAGGTGTCCCAGGACTTAGACGACAACAGCGCAGTAGGAGTATCCTGGACCCTTTCGGAGACCCGGTCCGACGCAGTTGTCGTTTAAGTGAAGCATGCGTCGACGGTCAACGTCTTCCGGACTGATGGTTTCCTAGCTCCGGAGAATGAGGACCCTGAAGCTTAAATTTGCACGCCTTGGTCGGCATTGCGTAGAACTGCGTCATTGGTCTAGAACGGTACGTCGCAGAGTCTTTGACAGCGTGCTTGCTCGGCGGGTTGACGTCGCTTGTCCTTGTTTCCTTGAGATCGTTGGTGATATTCATTTTGAGGGTAGGTCCTGTTCTTGCACCAGATCCCCAGGATGTGTCCCAACACAACGTCGACCTACTCAGCCACACTTGAGTATGGATCCCCTCTTATTCGAGCGACGCCTTATCAGGATGCCATACAATGTGATTTCAGTAGGCACACGTCGATGACCATCTCGTAGGCTCTTATTAACGACACCAACCTCTCCAAACTGTAAGGCATGTCGTCTTGCTGCGTCTCATTGCCTACTCCTGACTTGCTCCTAACCTCGGTTCGTTTCAGGCGCACGTTGTGGGTCATGGAGTGTTTGAAGCCGAAGGATTGAGCTAGCTAAGGAAACGCGTGCTTCCGACGCCCTAGATAGAATAGTATCGCAACTAGACATGGTAGATATCACACTGACGCTACTCTGGCAGCAAGCAGTACGAGTAGTGCCGTGTCTCGGAACGACGGCCCATCGAGCTTGAACTTCCGAGAGCACTAGTACCTAAGCGTTCGCTACTACGTGTCGCTCTCGCCTACTCCGACATCCGCCCTGGCAGGAAATTCGTTCAGCTCCACTTCTTCCGCTGACGAGCGAGGTTTTGTGTGCTGCCTGATTTGCCCCTCCGAAATGCCATTGCATGAATCTGGTGGTCGCGCGAAAGCGATCAGTACCGAGCTAATCCTTAGTGAAGCAAACTCAAAGCATCGTACCTGGGCTCATAAGGTGGCTCTTGCTCCGGCCCGTCGACGTCGATACATCAGCGTGCAGCATGTGCCTCAGGAAAAGTCGACAACAAGAGAATCGTCTCCGTCCACAGCCCATACGGGATGGCCACGCAGAGCACCACCGTCGCGACCTTCGCGACCGTCGGATGGATCTCATACAACAAGACGAGCAATCCCGCGAAGAATAGCTCCACCGCGAGGATAAGTTGCGCGGGTAGCATCCACATGAACATCGGCAGCGACCGCCGGAGCCCGAAGTCGAGCGAGAACAGCCCTCGGAAGACGCCCTGCTCGCCCGTGGAACTCGGACTCCGGCACCGGTTGTGGCCGCGAAACATCTGCTTGATGAATGTGCCTGTGCAGCCCGCGTTGAGACTGAGGATGAGGGCGGAGAACCAGAGCGCGTTCATGAATGTGCCTGTGCAGCCCGCGTTGAGACTGAGGATGAGGGCGGAGAACCAGAGCGCGTGTGGGCGCCTTGAACGTGCCCGTAAAGGACGTCGGGTTGAAGGGGAGCTGGGCACCTGAAGATGAGTTGGTCGCGAGCTGTGCGGAGAGGCGCGCGAGCGCTGCGTTGGCCTGGTCAGCTGGGGCGAGCTGGAGGAGTTGGTATGACTGCACGTTGAATGCGGTGAGAATCGCGGAGAAGAGTCCGGCCTGAAGAGGCATGCTCATCAATACGTGTAGCGCAACGCGAGAAACGCGAGTTCGACGGACGAACACGAGATGCCCATCGACTTCTTCTTTCCATTGCGAGACCGTATCTGCGCCGTATAGGTCTGTGATATCTTTGGACCTGGATACGTTGCCGTCTTTCGTCTGTAGGACTTGAGATTCGATGTCACCCTCCACCGCCTAAAAGCCAAAGCTGTTAGCCTTGCAAGAAATACAACACATGGAAAAGCACACACCGCAGGAAAGGATATCATGTGAGCGAGCTCCGCAAAATGCCGCGACAGCTCACGTCTGAGCTACGGACGAACTTGCTCTCAGTGATGGAACCTTTCTGGGGTAACATTGAGCTGAAGCAACTCACCATTGCAACGCCGTCTTTACCCGAGTCTCGCAAGGAGGTCGGGTTCGGGAATGTCTGAGAGTCGACCTCGATGCCTGAACCCCCGGGCTTGACATCGACGGTGTCCTTTATGAGTCAAGGATGAGCGTCACGAATAAGGAGTGAGACTAATATCCAACCTGAGACACGAAATCATCTGCGTAGCCGAAGCTGCTGGTATATCCACTGAGCGGACTAGCAGTAGTGCGATGAGCCATGGCCGTCGGAGAGAACGAGTAGGTCGTATTGGTGGGATAAGGACGAAAGGAGAGGGAGCGTGCAATCGGGTACATGAGGGTGGGATTGGAAAGCGTGCATGTCGTGCATAAGTGGCGTCTATCTGGGAAGTGGCTGACCTTCAGTGAACCATACGATATGAAGACAGCATAAGCGCATAGTGCAACCGCACGTACCTTTGACTATGCCTCGTCCAAATTCTCGAGCGTCATGCTCATACATTAGGTGTGTTGTTTGAACTCATAATGAAACGCCATCTGGAGAGTATCAACAGTACGCCGCTGCATGGCCGATAGAGGCAGACATAGCATGGGAGCGAGCGGCAAAGTGGCCATGTGCGAGACATGAGGCTGAAGGTAGGTGGTCCGAGAGCTGCGTCATGGAGGATACACAGGTCAGTCAGTGCATGTAAGGATAAAGCAAGGTGCTCACCCTGCACGCCCGCTTCGTCGCAGGTGCTGTCGATCCACCATGCTGACGTGTCTCACGCGAGCGGATACCCAGCGAACGAGGCAGTCGTCTCTGAGCCTTTGTCCGCGTGGATGAACCACGTGCCCCGTGTTCATCATCGCACTCGCGCCCCTGTGAACGACGGCGAGGCAGCGTGTGCTCGTATGGGCTAGGGTCTCGGAGATACCTGCCGCCACGACTCCGTCCATGAGCGAGGCTAGGACCACGGGATGCTCGCACTCACCGAGGTGACGTTCTCGCAGGAGGGAGGATTATCGACCTTCTACATTCAAAAGAAGTCGCCGAACGCTCTCATGCTCGCGAGCGTAAAGTCCAGGAGGTCCCTCTTCGTCGCGCCGCACCATGATGAGTACGTGTCCCCCCAGGGCCCGCACTGGTCGGGGCCGTACGTCATTAGTCTGGGCACGCCAGGCAGGACGTGATGGCGTGAACGGAGTGGTTGCAGTTGTCGACAGCGCGGGAGGACATGTTGAGCGACGCGGTCCAGACGTTTCACACCCGGGCGAGCAAGGAGGACGCGTTCGGCTTGAGGCCGATTGGTTCGGGCGCCTGCGACCAAGACGCGGAGGGAGGCGGTCCGGTATCCGGTGCGGTGGCTCGGTCTCAGGCTTTTTGCTCCTCCTTGCCCCACGAACAACCCCAAACACCCGATGGGACAATTCCAGCGCTCATACAAAGCGAAATGTGCATCGAAACATAGCAAAAACAAAGCGGTTCAGTCACTTTTGCGGGCGCGATACTGTACCCTAGTACTGTCGGAATACGGTCGTCTACTTACCTATTCAGTCGACGGCAACCACAGAGTTCAAACTTCTTCGTCTGACGCGGCCTGGCCCTGGCGCATACCCGGTGCGGCCCCGGCAGCCATCTCCTCTTGTGAGAATTGTCCCCCTCCTCCCTCTGCACTTAGCCAGTGTCAAAAGCCTCGAGCCCGGGCCTTGCAGCAATCCTTGCTGCCAGTGCGGTACGTTCAGCTGCTACGCTTTGAAGACCTCTCGTCTCAGAATACTGACCGCGCTCCTTCAATACCAGGTGGATTGTACTATGTCGGATCAGTCTCCTTTTCCCTTCGACCTATTGGTCGAGATCATGGAACACTCTTCGCCTCAGGTGGTCTCCAAGCTCATGAAGACGTGTCACTCGCTCTATGAGCAAGGTCCCCGGCATCTTCTTCACCATGGCGTTCAACTCCAGAACCCAGCGATGGTGGCACCTTTCGCGATCTTCATGCGTGCTCATGACGCCACCTCCTTTACTTGGTTACGGAAGCTTACCATAGATCTCCAACTTGGCCGATCGTTGTATACACGCCTCTCGGAGTGGTCGAGCGAGTTGGAATGGCTCCTAACTTCGCCGGCACTGTCCCTCAATACCCTCGTCATACGGAACCCTGAGTCGCTGCTGGCAAGCGCACCCACTGTTCGTCGAGCACTCCTCCAGATGACGACAGTTCAGAATCTTGATTTACGATACTTGGGGGACGAATATTCTCTGCAATTGCTTCAGTATATCCCTTCCTCCCTTGCATCCCTCACTATTACTTGCGATCCACATCGTTATCTCGATTCGAGTACACAACCCTTGCTTGACGCACTAAGCGGCCACTCCTCGGGGCTGAAAGAAATCCATTGGAACCTCAGTGGCATCACTTCATTCGCGGTCTACCCGCGTCCACGCCTCGGGCCTAGCAACTCCACATTCTCCTTCCCTCAAGTGCGCCGATTCTCGGCGGTAGGGAGCATTCATCATTCCCTGAACTCAATCAACACGAAAGACCTCATGAACATGTTCCCGCAGCTTACCCACCTCAACCTCGTGTCACCTGTGCATTCTTGGCATAGCGCCCTGCTCAGGAGCGACCTGGAGTACATGGAGTGTATTGCTGCACGCATGTTGAACCAAGAAACGCAATATGGGTCAAGGTCCTGGGAGAACGGTCTTGTGGAATGCTCGGGGGAGCTGCTGCCTCTGTACGTGCTCGGATTACTCTGCGCTGTCGAGAGGGTACATCTGCAGGGTCCAATAGACGGCGGCAATGTCATACACGCGACACTGCTATCTTCCGTCTGCAACGACACTTGCCCCAAGTATCTCTACATCCACGGAGTTACTCTAGACGCCAGAACTTTGGCGGACGTCAGTACCACTTTCGTCAAGGAAGGGTGCGCACAGGTAGAGGTCCTCGAATTGGGGATGAATATTCCGCGGGGTGGCCCCAGCGTCGAGGAATGCTTGGTAAGTGTGTACCGAATGGTGTCAATACTTATTTTAACAGCGCTGATTCTTTGATACTAGGAACTATTAAACGTCTTGGGCTTCTCGCTTCCCCCTCGCATCCGCAAGCTCGTCGTCACTATCAACTGCATCGGTACCATCTATCAGTTTCAGCGCACCTCCAGAGCTGTGGCGAAGCGTATCAAGGAGCGAGCGCCGAGTCCCGACATCGAGGTCGTCATCCAGCAGCGCGCTCGAGCCGAAGACCCGTCGCAGTCCTGGCCCGATCTCGATACAAACATCATCCCCTTCGGGGCTGAAACAGAGAATGACCGCCGGCTCCGCGACCTGGAATACTACTCCGATGTTATGACTGTATGGCCGGACTCCGACTGATCGAATATATTGCCAATGCGACGTCGGCTCCTTCGACTACGTCCATTCTAACCTGCACTAACGATATCCCTGCCAGTGGGACTGCGCAACTTCTAAGGTCTCGAGTCGCTTTCGGAATGATGTCGCAATGCGCCTCTGACGTGAGTCGCGTCCCGTTCTTCCGACGATTTATCGACGTTGAAGTGCTGACTCCTCCCCTCCAGATCTATATATCGCTGCTGGTCTCCAGTTGATCCGCTTACTACGTCCACTTCCAACGCACATGTCGAAAACCCCACTTCTGGCTGTTACTTCTACCGTCCCCGGTGCGATACCTATTTGCGGGTGACCTCCGTACAGAGGTCTGCTATCTTGCCATCACTAAAGCTCCACCATCACCCTTCTTGGGTTTCTATCATCTCTCCGTATTCCGTGTATGTGAAAATGTGGGATGACGCTTGAACTCGAGTACTACATCCACGAGTAGTCTCCGACATCATCCTCAGCGTACTTACAGTCCTGTTACGTGATGTTACTTCTTGCGAGCATGTACGCTCGTTCTGTGATCTGCTTACCACCCCTCCGTCCTCTCTCCAATCACTGGACCCGCCACCGTGACCCTCTCCTTTCTTTCGTCCCAGAGATTATCTATAGTGAGCGGTTTACTCGCATTCGTATCCGATGACTGTGAAACGCTGTAATTATCCACGAAACAAAACCACGTTCTCCCAAAATGAGCAAGTTGCGGAGCCATTGAAACGTGTGTTTGTTAGCGTATGCATGTCTTACATTGAGCGTGTCATGAGAGTGTCGGAAACATGCGCGGGTTTGGGGTACACCATCGCTACACATGCGATGAAGCGGCGCGCGCACGCCGGAGGGCGTCTGTGGGCAGAGACGAGAGGTGGGAGTGGTCGGTCGGAAGACAATGAAGGCCACTGCAGGGGAAGAAGCCATGTAGAGGGGGATAAACATATGGGTCAGCCTCACGGAGATCGTCCACAACGAGGAACAGTTCCGGCCCGCGTCCCTCCATCTGAGCCCTGGTTGGTACTCGGCCCCGGCGTCCGTCTCGCAGACGATAGCACCACGTATCATTGACCCTGTCGCGTGGAATGACGTAGAAGGAGGGACGATTGTTGTGTCCTCCCAGCCTCCCAGCAAGCATGCACCCGAGAGCGGGATTGGCCCGCCCTCCACATTACCTCGGGTGGATATACGCACCCAGCAAATGCCGTGATCGCCTAGTAGCCATTGACGTCGTGTTGCAGAACTACCCGTACTTTCGCGCTCACCCACGTACTCGCCACGGCGAGAACGACGCGGGAGGAGCGCGATCGCACTTGCCGTGCTCGTATACGGCAGGGTCCGAGGCGCAGACATGCCTGCCGCCGGGAGTCGATGAGCGAGGCTAGGGCCCCGCGATACTCGCTGTGGCAACGTACCAGTCCTTCACCCTCAGAACGGATCGTTGAACGCTTCCGTGCTCGCCAGCACGAAGCTCAAGAGGTCCTGCTTCGTTGCGTCACTCCACTGGATCGTGGGCCCACAGTTGGCCCCGTACGTCGCCTGCTCGGGAACCTCGGCAGGAGTGATCCCGCGTACGAAGAGGCCGCAATCTTTGGTACCGTTTGAAAACGAGTCTGCGAGGGTCATCCTGAAGGCGGCGCAGGAGGTGTTGAGCGACGCGCATCTCTCGTCGCACGCCTGCGCGAGGCACTGTCGCTGAAGGCAGAGTACGGGTTGTTATCTGCCAAAAATCAGAACTGATATATAGGTAATGCTGAGCTAGATTTGGCTAACCAAGAGCAAGGTTGCCAGCCACGTGCGCGAATCGGAGGACTACCGAGCTACATACCGAGCTCCGCGAGGCCATTGCAGACAGCAACAGTGGAAGGACATGTTCCTGGATCATCTCATGCGCTGTGAGGTATCTACAGGCACACAGTCGGCATGCGCACCCATTGAATTCGAACTGTAAAGAAATACTCACCAAGCCTGTGCCTTGTCCTGGTCAATCATATGTAGTAACTACGGCCTTCCAGTAGATCGAATTGAACTTGTCAGAGCGGGCGTACCAGTTGTGCGAGCCGGAACAGCGTGCGATTCGACGTTGGCGTGCACATTGTACTTGCACACCTGGCCGACTCAGCACTCACGGAAGTTGAACAAATGTCGGCGCGTCACGGTCGCGCCACGACGCGCAATCGGCTCCTTATTTGGGCGCCTGTGGGCCCGAAGCCGGAATCCGGTAGAAACGGACCGACATCCGATCTCAGGTACGCGGCTCTGCCAGGCGCTTTCAACTTAAGCACTTTTTGAACGCGGATTCTTCTCGATCCCTCGAACCGCTCCACATTGGTTGAAGGGAGCGATACCTTATAGCAGCCATTGTTCACTACTGCTTCATTCTGGAGTACTCTCCAACCGAAGCTATGGCTATCCAAACAGCGCGGGCCTCCGACGTCTCTTGAAGTTTCAGTCGCAATGATTTTCATTTTTGCCATAACGTTGTTCGCCTTATACAGTAGCACGTCGTGCGGCTGGAGAGGCTTAACTCTGAGCATCCGAGGTGAGTCCTTTAACGAGTTTAGTATAGTGCCACTCATTTAAAGCGCAATTGTCCCGCGGACACAGGGTGGTCCACCGTCACTCCGAGTCGTGCATGCAATACCCCAGTTTCGGAACGACGTCGTCTATCGCAGGTGATCATGGCGCCCACCAGAGAGTTCGAACGTTCGCAGCCCTACGCGGCCTGTCACCTCTTCCCACACAAGTACATGCACCACGGCAGTAACGGTTCCGATCCTTTCGACTCCTCTCTATCTACCTATTCTTACGGAATCAAAAACTGCGACCCCTCCTGCGGTACGCTCAACCTCTTTGCCACAATGATTCGTTCGTTCTGATAGCCCTTGTCGTGATCTTTTGATATCAGATGGACCGTACTACGGATCGATCTCTCCTCCCCTTCGACATATTCGCCGAGATCATGGTCAATTCTCCACCTAAGCTGATCTCCACGCTCATGAAGACATGTCGCTCGCTCTATGAGGAGGGTCCCCGGTATCTTCTCCGCGACGGAGTACAGCTCAAACCCCTCGCAACAGTCGCAAAGTTCGCGCTTTTCATGCGTGCGCAGAATGCCGTTCGTTTTGTATGGCTACGCAAGCTCACAGTAGACGGCCAAAGCTTCACGTTCTGGTTAGATTTCTCGGAGCAGACGGACGAGTTAGAATGGCTCCTGACCTCACCAACGCTGTCCCTCGAGACCCTCGCCATTGAGAGCCCTGAACCTCTGCTGGATAGGACGACGATCCGTCGAGCGCTTACCCAGATTACTACGCTCAAATACCTCGTATTACGCCGGGTAGGACCGGGCACAAACTCCCTCGAGCTCCTTCGGAACATCCCCTCCTCCCTCACCTCTGTTGTCATCACTTGTGATCAAAATCGTTATACCGGGGAAACTTTCCGGAGGGCTCTTTTCGACGCGCTGAACTTCCATTCCTCAGCTCTAGAGGAATTACATTGGAACCTCATCGGGATCACCCCCTCTGCTGCCACTCCATGGACGTCCTACAATGGCTCAGAGTCATCCTTCCTCCACGTACGCCGATTCTCGACTGTATGGAATAGGAACCAGACTCCGACATCCATAAGCACTACGGCCCTCGTGAGCACATTCCCACAGCTTACTCACCTCCGACTCGTACCGGCGGCAGTGAATACTCGGCGTATCTCCAAGTTGCCGTCGGACATGGGGGAGGTACGGCGTGCCCGGGCCCTCAACCAAGATTCGCAGCAAGAGAGCGGGACCTGGGGAGCCGGTCTTGTGGAGTGCTCAGGGGAGCTCCTACCTCTTTACGTGCTCGGACTGGTTTGTACTGTCGAGAGGCTTGAGTTGTTGGGCACGATAGTTGGCACCGATGCCGAGCAAATGGCTCTCCTATCCTCCGTCTGTGAAGACGTTCGCCCCAAACTTCTTTCTATCCACGCAATATCTCCCGGAGCCGGAGGTCTTGCCAACATTGGTCGTATCCTCTGCATGGAAGGGTGCACACAGGTGGAGGTTGTAGAATTGGGAGTAGACATCACGAGTGCGGTTGAAGCTGAGAACTTTCTGGTGGGTGTCTAACTGATATCAATGTGACCAAAGCTCTGACTCCGTAGTAGGAGCATATGAGTATCTGCGGAAGCTTACTTCCTCCCCGCATCCGCAAACTCGTCATCACAGTCAAGTGCACCCCATCTTGGGATCACTTCCATGTGCTGCCCTCCTTGGAGTCCTTCGTCCGCTCGACTAGCCAAGCGCGCTTGAGCTCTTCGCGCCTGCCGTTTTTCATGCAACAGGACACCTTGGATGCTACGGCAAAGCGAATTGAGGAGCTGGCGCTGCGTCCCGGCATCCAGGTCATCATCCAGCACAGCGTTGAAGCCTTGGAGCCATCCCAGTCTCAGTGGCCCGATCTTGATACAAACATCCCTCCCTACGACGATAGGACCGCATTGCGTTCCCTCGATACATACGAGCCCCGCCACCACCGTCAACCTGACCCCAATGATCCACTTTATAAGACACACTGGCCCGACCCCGATTTTGACTTGGGCCAGTACGACGGATACGGCCCCCATTCCGACTCCGACTCTGACTCTGACTCGGGCTGGGTCAACTCAGACTCCCACGAGATAGGGTGGGGAGGGTTGCTGCTACGGCGTTGAGGGGTATGAGTTAGTGTTTTACCGTCCTTCGGGTCGTGTGACCCATTCATTACCTCATTCTCTCGGACATCGACGTGCTGACTGACTGCTGTTGCTCAACGATAGGTATTGGTACTCAGCATATGCATCTACTTGCCAGCTTACCGGGATAATTACGCTTACTACTCTTACTTCTTGGCCGCCCCGGGCAGTCTCTCTCCTCACCTTCCCGCAAACCTAGAAGCATGCAGCGACGGCGGGCTCGTGCAGAGAACGACTAGTGCGAGAGGACCTACCACTCACCTCCCGCAACAATCCAACAGTACCCTCGTACCCAGATCAGAATACCGTGCCAACGCCGCAGTGTATATATGTACCTACAAAACAAAACAGAAATAGCCTTATTCTGATCTCCAACAAAACGAGCCATTAGAACGTCCGTGTCCGTGAGCGTGTAGCGTATCGTAACATCGAATATCGAATACCGAATATGGAGCGCGTCGTGAGAGGGGCCGAGGACGCGTACGCGTATGGTGTGTGAAGGCCCGGGGTATGGGGTGTGCACAGTGCACGTGAGGTGTGGGATGCATGCGCAAGCGTAGAGCGTCCGTGCGCGAGAGCGGGAGGTACGTAGAGGATAGGGGGGAAGGCGGCGGAGGGGGAGATGGGGATAAGGAAGACATCAGAGATAGAGAGGGGAATAAGCATACACCCAAGGGACCGTCCAATCCGGCAAAGAGCTCTAGAGATCCGCGCCCCCTCCCTACCCCGTGTAGAACGACAGGAAGGGAAGAAGCTAACAGGGAAGCAGGAGGGGCCGGACACGCTCACCGCGCCGTCGCAGCAGGCGTGCACCCCGACAGCGGGATCTGCGCGTCCTCCACGTCCCACGCGAACGGGTACGCGCACCCCGCGATGGCCGTCACCGCCGGGCCGGTATCCGCGCTATCGAACCACCCACTCCCCGCGCTCGCCGTCGGGGTCGCGCTCGCCCCGCTCGAGAACGACAGAGGGGGCAAGGTAATCGCGCTCGCCGTGCTCGTATACTGCGGGATGACGCTCATGCTCGCAGCAGCCACGTCCGTCAGCGCCGCAGGCGGCCACGTAATGCTCGCCGTGCCCGCCGAGATCGTCCCCGCCCCAGCCCCGCCCGTCATCCACGCCTCGAACCCGTCAAACTGCGCCCCCTGCACGCCCAAGGACGCGCACACCCCCTTGGCCATGCGCGGGTCCGGCGGCATGAAGCCCTCCTGGAGCCCGAGCTGGTACGACCACAGCGGGGCCGCGACGTTCCCCGAGGCGGTCGAGTTGCCGATCTTCCACGTCCAGAAGAAGAAGTCCCCCAGCGCGTCCATGCTCGCGAGCGCAAAGTCCACGAGGCCCTGCTTCGTCGCGTCGCTCCACTGGCCCGCGTCCTCCCAGTACCCGCAATCTGAGCCGTACGTCGCCTGCCCGGGCGCGCCGGAGGGGGTGATCCCGCGCACGAAGAGGCCGCAGTCGTTGACGGCGTTGGAGAACTCGCCGGCGAGGGTGATCCCGAAGGCGGAGCGGGAGGTGTTGAGGGAGGCGCCCCAGGCGTTGCAGGCTTGCGCGGGCCATTGGCCGCCGAAGAGGTTGCTGTTGCCGGTGGCGGTGATGTTGAGGGGCTCGCGGTTCGCGTTGCCGTCGAAGGCGAAGTAGGGGTGGGTGTCTGCTGGACGTCAGGACTGTGAAAAAAGTGGAAAATCTTAACTCGGCTCACCGAGGGCGAGACGGTCGGCTCCGGCGAGGAAGCCTGCCCAGCTGCCGACGCCCGCGAAGCCATCGTGAACAGCGATGACGGGTCCGTTACCCGCGCCCGTGCCCGTAATCTCACGGATCATCTCGTACGCCTTGAGGTAGCTACGCCCACACATCCATCAGCACACACCCCATTTCAGGACACAAACCCCACCACTCACAAAGCCTGCACCTGATCCTGCCCAATCATATGCAAATACGGCTCGTTCACGATGCCAAACATCGGCACGACGTTCCTCCACTCCGGCTGCGAGATGAACTCCGCAAAGGAGCGGATGTAGTCGAGCGAGCGCTCCGCGTTCGCGAGGCCCATGATCGTCTTCATCCAGTTGATCGAGCCGAACTTGCCGGAGTGGTTGTACCCGTTCTGCGAGCCGGGGACGGTGTGCAGGTCGAGGTTCACGCGGAGGCCGTACTTGCGCGCCCAGGTGAGCACGCGGAGGATGTATCTTCGCGGCGAGCACAAGATTAGCGTCCTGCCTTGGACGACGCGAAAGAGAGAGGAGGGGAACGTACTGCCAGCAAGTGCGCGGGAGGAACGGCTCCGCGATCGGCTGCCCGCTCGTCGCGTTGTTCCCCACATCCCCCCACGTCTCGATCGCCCAAAACGGAATCGGCAACCTGATCCAGTTCAGCCCCGCCCCCGCGATCTGCGCGATGTCCTCCTCCGTGATAAACGTCTTGTAATGGTTCTCCATCGTCTTCTGCAGGTTGTCCGCCCCCCCGTTCTGCACGAGGAGCGTGGAGAGCGTCCACTCGTCCACCGCGCCGACGTTCGCCTCGAAGAGCGCGGGGACGATGAAGGGCTCGGGGACGAAGAGCCCGCCGAGGTTGACGCCCCAGATGCGGTCGGTGCCCCAGGTCCAGGACTGGTTGAGCGGGGGCGTCCAGGAGTTGGGCCGCGCGGAGTCGTCGTAGGGGTTCTGCGGGTTCGATACCCCTGCGTGCCGAAAACCAAGTCAGTATATGCGTATGGACGTCGCCCTCGCCGCGTCGCGCGCGGCGCGTCGCCTTCGACTCCACGCGCGAGCGCACATGACTGCAGGAGCACATGGCGGGAAATTCCAAACGGGGCCACGACGCCGCGAAAGAAGGCGGCGTATAGGCGCCCATAAGCTTCCCCCCGGCCCGGCCTATTTTGGGACGACGACACGAACCAGCGCGACGCGAACGCGAGCACGAGGGCGAAAACGAACAAAACGAACGAACGACTCACAATAGCCCCCGAACGAGTTCTTGTACACGAAGGAGGTGCCGTCGTCGGTCGTGATCGTGCTCCCGTCTCCGCCCGTGGTGAGCGACTGCGGGTTCGAGCCGCTGCTGTTGTTGTCCCCCGTGCTGCCAGAATCCCCCGAGTTTCCGCTCGAGCCCGAGGACGAGGTACCAGAAGATGTAGAGTGGTGGTCGTTGTTGGGCTTGATGACGACAAAATACACGGGAAGGACGACGGCGAGGACGACTACGGCGACTGCCGCAGCGGACGCGAGCCAGAACCCGGGACGCTTGTACAGAGGCCGCCGGATGGCCTGGGAGTCGGAGCTGTAGTTGAGGTAGCTCTCCTTGTGCGCACCACCGCCTGCGAGGAAGGGGGCGGAGTCGGCGGGGGTTGAGGCAAGGGAGCGGTCGATCTGGAGCGGGGGCGCGAGACGGTCGGAGCCGTAGGGCGTGCCGGGGACGGGCCCGTCGTGCGCTTCGTAGCCGTAGGACATGGCGGGGCGAGGCCGGGATGCGAAGGAAAGGGAAAGGAGCGGCGGGGTCGAAGAACGAGATGGGGGACGGGCAGAGCGCCGCGTCCTGCTGGGAGGAAGGAAGAGGGCAGTCTGAGGGCCGTGCGATGGGCGAAGGATAAAAAAGCGGGGACGGACCAAGGCGAGCGCGGGGAAAAGGCCAACTGACAGCAGGGACGCTAAAGTAGACGTCCAGCGCCCGCCAGCACGCTCACATGTCTTCTCCATGCCGTCTCCAGCCGCGACCTCCATCCGCCTCCGAACCAAGAGAAGTCAGAGCCCGGCGAGCCCCGCCCTCTCTCTGCGCTGCCTCGCCCGCTCCCCGTCCATCCTCCACCTCCGTGCCCGCCTGTCTTTCCATCCGCCGATGCGCATCAGTGGCGCCCACCACACCCCACAGCCCGCCGCGCGTCCATTTCCGCGGGCGAAACGCGCCTCACGCGCACGCAAAGAAGCCGCGCGGACCCGCGCGTCGACGGTCGCCGAAGACGGTCGCGTGGGGCACAAGAAGCTCCGGGATCGCGCCGAGCGAGGCGGAGTGGAGCTGGGCGAAGTCGTAATTTAGAGTTTTCGCACGGCGCGACGGGGCGCGTGCCTTCCCACGGCGGCTGCCAGGGCCGGCCGCGTCGGCTTGTCCAGCCCGCCGTCGCGCTGCTCTCGATCTTTGATAGCTCGTACACACTCGACTGTGGGCGATCTGGGCACTCGTCCACGTCCACTGCCTCTAGGGCTGTGTATCCAGAGAGAATGTGCGTCTCTCTTCTTCTGTGGCCACTTCCATTCCTCACCACACTTCTCCACAGCATAATGATAACCTTTCCAACGTCTTGTGATCCGCGCGCAAGCTGTGGAGCGACCAAGAATGGCCAGGAACGAGCGGAGACCGACCCAAGCTCTCAAGCCAATCTCGAGATCGACCCGTGCTACTCAACGCCAAGCCACGTCGCGGACAGGCACCACCATGAACCCGCCTCCGTCAAGTTGCCAATATGCATCTGTGAGCCACGCCCTCAGGCTGTAACAACAGCCTCGTCTTCTGGTACCCTCGAGCTCCATCGGCCTCAATGCCCTCTGCAAACCCAGTCGCTCTTATCCCCGGGACCGGTGCGACGTAACCTACGGTTCCGACAATTCCCGAATGGACACAGACGCCCCACGAAACTCGACGTTGGCGCCAACTGCAGCTCATATATCTTCTACAAGCCGTAAACCTCAACACCCCTTGTCGACACAGGATCGCCGAGCGACCGGCGATACCGCCCCTTGTCGCCTCATGCTCGCCTCCGGATAGAAGCCCGGACGTTTGGCGGACGCGTGCGTTCCAAGTGGGCAACCCACCTGCCTACTTTAGCGGTGCAGATGCGGGGCCGCGCGTCCCGATGGTCAACGCGCTCCGACGTCGCGCGCTCCCAAGCGTCCAGGCTCGGAGTGTGGTCGCAGACCGGTCTCTCGCCGAGGAAGACCCAGCTCGCCTGTCTCGTGAAGCCTGTGAGTGGTGCTGCCACCCGTCTCGACTCTCGCGATTTGAAAGGTCATACTCCGTATATGATACAGCTGTTTCCAATAAGCGCGTCATCGAAGGTTCAGCAACTACTGCCAGGTCTACATCTCGGGCTGCGCAGTGTACTTGTAAGGTGGGGACCCGGGCGGATCGCGCGGATGGTACATTGGCTACCAGAACGACCCAATGAGCATACTCACAATAGACTAGTCGTTGACGTACCTGCCAGCAATGTCATGGTGGACAGCTACTGACGCTCCGCCCGCCTCGAAAGATAGGTCTGAACTCGCTAGTTGGTCGGGTAGAAGTGAACATGTTGATCGTTTAGATGATCTGCATCTTGCCTATGAAGACAATAAGAATAGAAAAGGAGAGGACTCGGAAGATGCCCAGAGGAACGTTGGAAGGGCGATGCGGAGGTGGTGTCTTACACGGTTAAGAATCGTGGATCCCGAAATTCTAGAGGTAAGGAAGAAAGGTCAGGAAACGTTCCTTTAGCCTCTCAGAGCTGCATACTCACTCAAATGCATCTCCAGTCGGAAGGGAGAAACGTAGTACTGTCAAACCCCTCGGGCGGCCGGCCAAGCAAACCGCGTTGGGAAGCCTGCAGATGCGACTACGCCATCAGGGGCTGTGGCACCGCCAGGTGCGATCCCGGAAAACGCTTCCTCGAGCGAGGTGAGCGCGAACCCGCGCTGACGCATGATACCCTCATACACCTCACCCTTCAGCTCAACGTTAAGCTCCAGCGTCGTCTCCGGACTGTGAACCCAAGGCCGAAACGAGAGCTTCACGACGCGTAGACCATGGTCGAACTCGCGCGACCGCTCCAGGCCCCACGATTCGATGTGGTCTTCAGCACAGGTGTGCACGCGCCTCCTGAACGGCTCCTGGTACTCCTCCGGATCTCCGTAGAAGATCAGCCCCACCGTCGCCCAATGCACGAGGCGCCCCTGTGGCACGCCGCGATCGCACAGTCCGAACGAGATGGATACCCATTCATCGCCGCGCCGGTCGACTGCGTTTGTAAAGTGCGTCTTGATCATGAACTCCGTGATAGGGAGCGCTGTTGAATTTCGGTGGTTCCTGAGCTTCCGGAACGACGTTAGGCGAAGTCCGCAGGCCTGGAGCCTGCTGATATGCCAGCGGGGCACGCGGACGAGGGGGAACGGCTTGTCGACAGAGCTTACATCAAGTGAGTTGAGAGAGAGTAAGTTGTGTCCAGGATCACTGCTGTCTTTCTGCGACGGAGAGGGCTGGATCAGGATCTCGCGCCACTCAGGCGTAAGCTTTTGGCCGCGGAAGTGGAGATTGAATAGATCGTTTCCGAGGAAGGCAAGCCGATGCGACTGGAAGAAACTGTCATTACTTTGGGAGTGTGTGAATGCCATTCCGGTTCGGTACTTCTTGCGCAGAGGGTCTTGGAGCTCTGTTTCTGGCGCCTCGTGAAGCAGCAGGCCGATGTGCTGTTCGTTGGTCTCGCATAAGAGAACGGCAACGGCATAACCCTCTGAAAGGTCCGCTATAGGGAAACAGCATTTCATTCCGTAATTGGACATCTCGAAGGACGGGAGTTGGATGCGTCCAAAGGGCCCGAGGTTTCGCCGTGCGCTTTCCGAATCATCTGGGTCCGAATTTGGCTAGAAACAACTGTCTTTAGTCATGAGGTAGTACGCATGAAGCTATCATATACCCCACTACTTACCGGGGTACCCTTCCACTGTCTCGGGAGGTACGGAGAAAGACAATGATCTGAATCGAGGGATGGCGTGAAGTATATGCCCCCCTCCGGGACAGAATCCACAAATCGGCGTGGGCTGTCGGCAAACAGGTAGATGTCCCAGATTCCGGGCCCTGAAAATACGAACCGCATGTCTTCGATCGAGACCGGCGAACGGATATGACCCTCACCAGCTTGAAAGTAGTAATCGTCCCATAAGAAGAGACTTGTATCTGGAGACTGCCTAGCGATCTCGTACTGAAGACGCTGGAACGCGGATACCCCTTCACCGTAGATAGTGGGTAAGTTGACACCAAAGAGCCCGAGAAGACAGTAAGCTTCGTCTTCGATGCGCGTTGTTTCTCTCCTGGATGCCCACTGAAGACGCCAAGAAATGGAGACGTCGAAAGGACTCTGTTCTCGCCGTAACACTCTTGTTGGTACGCCAGTAATATTCTGGAGTAATTCAGCAAATTCGCTCTTCGTTCCGAGAGGAGTCCAAGCGCTGGAAAGAAAGATGACTACCGCGGGGGCGACCAACTCCTGCAGCGTCCATCCGCGTGTATGCCAACGGGCCCTCCGGAAGGCGGAGTCAGAGGCATTGGGGGTATCGTCGTCCGGAACGTCCCCGAGGAAGGCATAACACACCTCGGCACAGACGTACCACCGCCACATGGAGTTGATAGCCTCCGACAACTCCGAGCTGCTCGTCTTGTCGATGCAGCATGTGTCAATCCAGACCCAGTAATAGCCCTCCCGCTCGGCAAGTTCGCAGCAGTTACGGATCTTCGGCGATACCAGGATGCGGGGGTTCTCCTTGGACTCCACGCAACGGAGCTGGAGGTCGCGCACGTATTGGAACGTCTTCTCGTCTCCGTCCCATGTGTGAGAGAGGATCGCATAGCCTCCCGGGACCTTGGACTGCTCGTCGAAGAAGTGCAGCTCTGCGCGATCGGTGCTGAGAAGCCACATTTACTAGGTACAAATCGTTCTAGACGAGTGAACAAGGCTATGGACTATACACGAATAGCCTACATCATTCACTGGTTTGCATCGCGAGGGAGAGGAGCGCGACTCACGACACGGCTGATACACCAGCACTTGCTGCTAGCTAAGTAACTTGAATCGATAGGGCGTGTAGGCCGGTGCACGAGGACAGAGCTTCTGCGGTCGAGGAGGCACTCGCAGTAACGGCCTTGCCTCCCATAATAGCTGCGAACTCCGAAATGATCGCATTTGGTACTCAGCGCTGAGCGAATCCCCGCCCGAATGCAAATGCGCTAGACATGATGTGGTGAGTATCTCGAGTCGATCCGCCGTCAATTATGTGTATGCCCATTAGAGACCTCCATGCGGCATAATACTTAATGCTCGACACGTCTGAAATATACTCAAGACTCCCGGGCTACAACGGCGCACAGCTGCCATTGTGAGTAAGAGGGCCCTACTAAGTTTAGTACCAGTACAGTGTACTTAGATCCGCAATATGTGCGAAGGCCGCGGAGCTATTTCGCTCCATGGGTTCGTCTTAGTTGGAACTAGATATACGCCCGATCAGACGTGTCTGGGTGTCAGAGCGCATCGGCCTTACGGGAAGTTGGTGCAGAACACAAACTTACGAGTCCAGCTGCCCAGTGCACTGGGTTCTGAATCGCATGCCTTTACAACGCGCTGTCGACCACCGCTGTCCAAGAAGGGGTCTCTACCATTTACCAGCTTGATCTTCGTGACTATGAGGTACTCGAAGTTCTCGTTCAAAGAGATTTGCCGTACAAAGCGCGGCGAGATGGGTGATGTTCGGAATCGCGCGCGCACGTTCGCTAGCTGGGCATCACGAAGCTAGCATAGTCAAAGCATAGTAAGACGTCTTCAGGTGCGGTTGGGAGAAAGAAGACATTTCGAGAAATCTGTGTCGGCAAGCATAAAATTGAGAAAATAGATGGCGTGCTTGGGATTCGAAAGCGCGACGCCGTCATCGAGAAGCTTTAAAGTCGGCGCCCAGTGCGAGCCGAGCGCGCGATACTCTTCTCCGTTGGCAGAGATCGCCATAATCAGAACGGCAACATCAAGAGGGAGGACGGAGTTTCCTATCGTCCGTCTCTCAAAAAGTCTAGCTCATGGACGATGTCAGCGAGTGAAACCGGGGGATATTATCGGGAGATGCACAGCTACTTAGTCTTCTCATGATGAGATGCAACTTGGACAATCCTGTACCAGTAGCCCCTGATTCCAGTGGTAGACGGGGTGGCTTGGATTCTCTGTAGGCACAGCAGAAGTTGAGCAGGGGAGAACCTGTGTCGTGATGGTCGTACGCAGAATTTGCGAGACTCGAGCTTCGTGTCAAGCTCATGCACAAATTCCCACGGTTCGTATGAGGAAATAATGAAAATTGTTGCGTCATCACAAAGACCAGCGCCTAGTTGCTTATGACGCTTGCCACGACATTCCAATTTCCTACCTACAGAAAATAACGCAAGGATTCTGCGCCAAATGATATGCGATGGTTCCGGCCACAATAATTTCTCGACAGGACGCAGAAGAGTAACCACGTACGTCCGTATCGCTCAGCTTGCCACGGAAGTTCAGGGTGCTGGTCGTAGAACCCAAGGCTCGTAGAATCTCGTCCAGCGACGCGGACACAAGACCGTTCCTGCGCATCATCTCCTCGAACACCTCGCCCTTCAACTCGATATGGAGCTCAAGCGTGCCCCCATTGGGGTTCAGCGCGGAGGCCCGGAAAGAGAGGTTCACGACCGGTCCGCCGGGCTCGTCGTCGAAGTCCCGCGATCGGCCAGGGCCCCACATGTCAACGTGGTGGATGCCGCAGACGTGCAGATGGTCGCCAGTAGGACCCGGGCCGAGGATGATATCCTGGAGCAGCAGTCCCGGCTCCGTCTTCTTCGACCCCGGGGGCTGCATCCTGGGCGAGACGGCCGTGTCTTCGATCCACGCGCGTGCCCAGTGCGCAGGGTTTCCAGCGGTTCCTTCGGGGCGGAGCATGCAAACTCCAAGCCAGAGTTTCACGGTGATTCGGCTCTCCTGGAGTGCGAGGACCATATTCGGCTCGGCGAACTTGGATTGCGAGTCGTAGCTCGCGCTTAGATGGAACCCGTAGGACTGCAGCGCGCTCACGTGCCAGTTGGGGATGTGGAAGGGCAGGAACGTCGGGCGAGTTGTGTTGTAGGGCCTGAAAGACGATAGGAGGCGTACGGGATTGCTGCGCTCCCAATAAGGTGGGGACGGCTCGATCCAGACATCCCGCCACTCGGCCTTGAGTTTCAGGCTTCCGAGATGGAGGTTGTGGAGGTCGGAGCCGAGATAGACGAGCCGGAACGAGACCGTGTGCTGGAGGTATCCGAGGGAGACTTGTGCGCCGACGTAGTACTTCTTCCGCGACGGGTCCTGAACTTCGCTCTTCGAGGCCTCGTGGAGCACGAGGCCAACATGCTCGTCCTTCGTCTCGCACAGCAGGACGGCAATGACATACCCCTGGGCGATGTCGGCGATGGGAAAGCGGCATTTCATCCCGTGATTGGTTATCTCGAATGAAGGCAGTTCGATGTGTCCAAAGGGACCCAACATCCTGTCTTCACCGTCGATTTCGCCTTGAGACTGTACGAAGGATGGCTGAACATGGAGAAATGGGATCGTCGAAGCAATACGTACTGCACGGTCCTTCCATCTGCCTGGAAGATAAGGCTTGCCTAGAGATTCTCCATCGCGAAGATTCGGTGTGAAGTAGACTGAAGACGGTGTTGCGAACAAGCGGGGGGAGCCAGCAAGGAGATAACGATCGTTGATCGAAGGGCCGTAAGTGTATCCCCACATTCCTTCAAGCGAGTGAAAACCGTAAAACGGCTCATCTGGAGGTTGGCGGTAGCTCGGACCCCACGCAAAGAGGCTCGTATCGACATATTGCTTGGCTATCTCGTACTGCAAGCGTTGAAACGCATGCGCCCCCTCTCCGTATATGGTGGGCATGTTGATCCCGAAGAATCCAAGGAGGCAGTACGCCTCGTCTTCGACCCGCGTCGTCTCCCTCTTCGACGCCCACTGGAGCCGCTCCGAGACACAGACAGAGGATATGTCCCTCAGCCCCTGCAGAATCTTCCAACGGACGCCAGTGATCTCGTCGAGCAGCTCTGCCAATTCGTGCTTCGTCCCAAGTCACGTCCACGTCTTCGACAAGAAGATGACGATAGTGGGAGCGATGAGCTCTTGCAAGGTCCATCCGCGTTTGTGCCAGCGCGCGTTCCGAAAGGCCGAATCGGGCGCCGTCGGGACGTCGTCGTGAGGTACGTCTCCGAGGAAAGCGTAGCACACCTCCGCATGTTCGTACCACCGCCACATAGAGTTGATGGCCTCCGAAAGCTCCGTGCTGCTGGTCTTGTCGATGCAACAAGTGTCGATCCACACCCAATGGTACCCGTAGTGTTCTGCGAGGATGCAGCACTCCTTGATCTTCGACGACGTTAGATCGCGGGGAACCTCGTTGGACACCTTGCACCGCTGCTGGAGATCCCGGAGGTCTTTGTAGGTCTGCTCGTCTCTTCCCCAGGTATGTGAGAGGATCGCGTATCCTCCTGGGACCCTCGAATGATCAGGAAAGAAGTGTAACTCCGCGCGGTCCGTACTTAGAAGCCACATCTCGAAGGGGTTTCTGGGAGCGGGCACTGTGAAGTGGATGAGAGTTCCGCCGTTAAGTAGGCGTTGTAATGAGGAGAACCTATTGACTCACAATGTAGCGGATGCGCTAATGCTTGAAAGAAGGCGGGGGAGCGTAGGGGTGCCAACTGCCCATAAGGTGCGAAGATATGAGGGGAGCTTTAAGCTGGCTATCTCGAAGCGGTCAGCGGACTTCCATTCCTCTTGTATTGATCAGTCAGTTCTGATACGACCACATGTGATGCCTAGCCTTGAACGAGGCATGACTCACAGGCTCGAGAAGCTAGCATGCGCCGAGGAAGGTCCTAGACATCGGATAGCAACTGCATTACAAATTGAGGAAAGAAGCTGGGAGACACCGCTGATCCAGATACATGATACAGCGAACTGTATGCTTATACGATGAGAGAGACTCGAGCTCCCACGATCGCTCAGGAGGAGGAACATGATTTCACCATCCGTCATCTTCATCGTCCATCATGAAGTGCCCGAAGTTCTCGTCAAGAGACTCCTCGATGGACCTGTCGCTCCTGGACTCGTCTGATTCATCGTCCTCGTACCGCGGCCCCACATGGGGTTCGCGCTCAACCACGAGCTTCACGACGGCGTGCTCGAGGGAGGCGATTCCCTCGCAAAGTGCATGCGCGCACCCCTCCAGGTCCAGATTTTCGAGATAAGCTGCTGCGTTTGAGTTCCGTATGCGCGCGTAATTCAGCACGAGCGTAAGATGGTCAAGCGGCAGCTTGTGAAGCGTGAACACGATATTATCCTGTCCGTCTCAGTCAGTATACAGTGACTAGTATGCGCCGTATATGAGCGGCACCTACTAGGAGAACTCCGACGTCCGCGTCGCCCTCTGAATATACGAACTTCAGTCCGAGCTCAAGAACCCTCAGGTTCTCGGTGGCCGGGCTCTTCCGCAGCACCATCCCTATGCGCCCTCCGTCCGGGCCGAATGCGTCGGTAGCACCGTAGAACGTCAGCGACAACGCCTGCGGCCTTGTGTCGTACAATACGTCATCCAACATTCCCCTGTCATCCGGATACACGTCGTCCTCAATATACACCTGCGGCGTAGAGTGGCGCGATAGGCCCGACGCCCAGACGGACAAAAGGTAGCCGCGCAATTCTTCCAGACGCGGCCATATGAGTTCCCTAGCTTCTGCTCGGCCCCCCTCGTGAACGGCCTTGTTCTCCGCGCGCCGTATCGAATGGATGTCGAGGAGCGACCCCATGGAATCGAGCATATCGGCGGTACGAAGCGCGAGCTGGGTGACGTTCGGGAACGCACGCGCGTATGCCCGCGTCCCAGGCATCATGAAGCTAGAATCGTAGGACATCTGTAGGCACGTTACGCGCGGGTACACTGGTGCGGACGTGGGACCGGCCGGAGTGTGTTTATACTCTTCGAGGTTGAATCCCGTCCCGGAAAGGGCAGTGAGTGTATCCGCAGAGATACGCAAGAGGTCGATGGGATCTGTGTCGTTCGTAGGCGGGCCCCATTCATAGGAGGAGGGAGATGAAAGGAAATCAAGCTGAGCGGATGTCAGGGTGGAGCGCTTCCGATCGAAGGAAACTGGATGTGCTTGGGCCGCAGCCAGAGACGGTAAGGTGCCTGATGGTTGCAAGGGCGCTGAATGCGGGTAGGAGTAGTGGACTCGACGTTCCAGAAGACCCTTGAGCAGGCGCGAGGATCGTCTCTGCGTCCAGGAGGATGAGAGTACGCAAGGCCAAGAGTGGATGTGAGATGAGCGCGTAGAGCGCATTGAGAGCACGAGAAGCGTCTCCTGGAAAAGAGGAGACCTCGAGAACGTGTAGATGTTGAAAGCGAAATTCTGCGTCGGCGAGCATGAACTTGAGAAAAGAGATGGCGTGTTTGGGAGTCGAAAGCGCGACGCCATCATCGAGGAGAAGTTTGGCGCCATGCTGACGGAGTGCGCGACATGACCGCATACAAGCCGATATCTCCGTTGGTTGAGAGATCGCCATGATCAGAACGACAACATCTAGAGGAAGTGCAGCGCTTCCCATCGTACGCCTCTCAAATGACCTGGCTCAGATGATGTTAGTGAATGGAGTTGTTAGGTATTATAGGAGACGCACAACTGATATTCAGCTGATACGCTACAATGTGTGAATAGCTAAGAAGGCTCGTATTGCAGTAACAGATGGGGTCGTCTGTGTTCTTTATGGGCAAAGCAGATGTTTAGCAGGAGGCACTTTTCAGGGAGAACCGATGTCATGGTTGTATGTAGATTTTGGCGGGAGGAGCTTCGTGGCTGCGGCTCGTGCGCGATTTCCCACGGTATTAATGAAGAAATGATGAAGACCATCGCGTCATCATCGCGGCGGCCAGTCGCGCAGGTTCAATAGCTTGAATCCGGGCTGCGAACTTGTCATCTCACGTTCATCTTACATCAAGTATCCACCAGTCGCTTTAACGTTTCACAGCTACTTTTACACAGGCAGGCCTTTTCAGAACAGCGCCGTTCAGTCGGATTCGCAAGCTGTCGAGGCTGCCACAAAATCCATACAAGTCGCCTCTCCTAGCTAAGTCTGCTTCCAGCATTGAGGCATGTAAGCAGTGCGTCTGTAAGTTCCTTGGTCAGCTTTAGCCTCTGGTCATCGCTGACGAACACACTAGGATGATCTTTTCTGTCAACAGTGGAACGCATCCCAGCGAAGGGCTAGAATGTGCGTTTCGACATTAGACCTTGGACCTCCGAGATAGAAGAACGTATCCCGGGCGTCCGAACCGATGTCGCTACAATTGATGCCTCCAGCTCTAGGCTCGCCGCTGAAAGGTACCCCGAGTTCGGGGTTATCCGGTATCATCGGAGAAACGTGTTCACTTCTACGCGCCCATCTTCCTGGGGGGCTTGTCGGCGTGGCTGTGGCCAACAGTACAATGCAGGTGCTGGATCAAGACGTCTCGTTTTGCGGGATACTGATTGAGAGCGTGTGTGTTTGCTACCTCCGTGCTAGATACCTACTTCGAGTGAGTTTAAATCTGTGCTCATAAACCCTTGGATACGCTAACGTATATATGACGGAAGTATATGTTCAGTGTTCGCTCCAGTAGACGTTCTGTCTCGTCATCCGTACGACGTCCTCCAGTGTAGCACGAGGGAGGGTTTCGCATTGGTTAGGTGTCGATATGACGGGCAGGGGATCATGTGTGCTGTGGATGCAGTACGGCAGTGAACGCGTCACTTTCGGCACTACAGAATCATTTTCCCGAGGTCGGAGGGTTTCCGATCTCGGACACTGCGCCTGCCGCACTGCGTGCGTAGACGCAGCCCATGCGAGTGAGCATAAAAGCGGCCAAGTTCATTCAGACACAGTCTAACACCTTCATTTGCATTCGTACAGCATGACTTCTACTACCACCCAACCTCTCGTGCTCGTCGTTGGCGCTACCGGAAATACAGGATCGATCGTTGTTCGTGGACTACTCGAATCCGGAAACTTCGTACGCGTTCAGTGCCTCCTCTATACCTTAACTGACCTCCAACTCGTCATATAATCGTAGCGTGTTGCAGCGATGATCCGTTCCGGATCCCTAGCCAAACCAGCTGTCGAGAAGCTCCGCGAAGACGGCGTCGATGTCCGCGCCGGTGACATCAAAGACGAGTACGAGAAGCTCAAGACCGCCCTAGCTGATGTGTCCATCCTCGTGAGCACGATCGTCGGGGGTAACTTTAGCGACCAGAACGAGATGTTCCGCGCGGCGAAGGAAGTGGGTGTCCAACGCGTCGTTCCCTCCGACTTTGGCATTCCCGGAGACAATGGGCCTGCCTGCGTCATCGTACGTCTTCCTCCTCTATCCATCTCTCTGGTTGCCAGTGATCCTTAGCACGCCTTTCACAGAAATTCCCTATCCGCGAATACATCCAGTCTCTCGGGGTGGGGTACACGTTCATCGAGGTCGGCTGGTAGATGCAGACGTTCCTGCCTCTGCCCCCGCGTAGCGCCATCCCCTCTCCGTGGTGCACAACGTCACTCACGGCGCCTCAGCCGGGAGATGCACGTGTGCTCCTCACGGACTTGAACCACATCGGCACGTGGGTTGCGCGCATTCTCGCCGACCCGCGTACGTTGAACAAGAAGGTCGTCATCTGGGAGGATGAACGGCCGGTACGCGCAGCGTTCGAAGTCGGCGAGGCCGCTTCTGGGGAACCTGAAGCCATGCGAAGCCAGATGATAAAGGTGGGCACATACCATTCGACGTGACGCTCTGTGCTTCCAGTACTCAACATTGTTTTACGCAGCTACCTCTGGAAGAGCTCCCGGAGAGGACGGTGGCCGCTCAGGCCGCGATCGCGAACGATCCGGCGGACAAGGAGGCGTTCTTCGCGTTCGCCCGATGCGCACTCGTGCGCAGTATCTGCGTCCTTGGAGACGGGTCGTTGGAGAATGCGAAGGCCCTAGGCTACCTCGACGCACGCGAGCTTTACTCGGGCATTCCCGTAACGACACTGGAGGCATATGCGGAGGAGTTCTACAAGCTGCCTGAGCCTGGATATGTGTATTTGCAGTGGATGGGCAGGGATTTACCTAAGCTGCAAACCGATTAGCCAGCTGTAAGTTGTATATCAAGAGCTGTAAACACCCGTGGAAATGTCTAATGAGCGATCACATCGCGGATGAACATCAACAGTGGAGGGAAGACCATGATACGCGTTTTGCTCGATACTATTTCGTAGCCCCGACCACTGTTACACAGTCTGTCAAATTTGTAGTCCTAATTCGTCATTAACACGAACCGAGATGTTACAGCTACACAGCCAAAACACTGCGCAGAAACCGTCCTACTGTCGACGCTGCATTGAATACCTTCGGCGACGTCCCCGAGCAAACTTTCTCTAAACACTCCGCCTCTTCCCCGGTCATTCATTCATGCATGCGGTCGTCGGATAGCCTCATTGGCAGAGGGTGCCTATATCGCACGGTCATATAATAGGTGGTGGGCGGTATGCTGCGCCTAACCTCGGAGCCCGCGGAGTTCGAGGCGGCGTGTTCCTATAGGTGCTACATAATTGCAGTCCACGCCTCATCCAAGGGAACTGAGGCCGCGGAGGTCCCCAGTCGTTCATAAGATCCGCCTCTGACAGCACTTGAGATGCAACGCGGATCAAAGTGATTAGTACAGAGCGGGAGATATAGGCTCGGCATTTCGACTTACCATACTGATCCAGGAATTGGAACTCAGAGCGCATAGTAGTTCTCCGGAGCTCCCACATTATCGTTTCCACTTGCGCACAGAACGCATCTCCTTCGATGGGAGGAGCAGTGTCCGAGGCCTCCGGACTGGCAAGACCCCATCGGGCCCATCCATTGACCACGATAACTCTCGGGGCGATTGCGAATAGTGAACGTGCAAAGTGAGTGGCATCATCGAAGACGCTATCTACGACTTCAACAAATCGCAGGTGATGGTTTGGGCGGAAATCTTCCCGGGCGGTAATGGTGGTAACGTCTTCGCTACGGGAGTCAATTGCAATCCCAATGCTTTCAAGCATCGGGCATTTCCAAGCCATGTACGCTAAGCCCTTCCACGTGACAGGTGATCTCAGAATGAAGCCCCACGCCCTCCCAATCTGGATGTCGATAAGAAGTGGCCAGCTGTCCGCGATGTGCTCTATTGTAGGATTGTCTACATCATAATAGAGCGGAAGCCGAAGGGTAAAGATGCGCATTTGTGGAAAATCAAACAAAGGATGTATGTTCCATAGGTCCAGGGTGTCCTCCTCGGGAGATATTTCCCAATCGGGTTTGAAATCCGGTAGAAGACTAACCACGAGCGTTTGAAGGGTGAATGCAGCGGCGTGAAAAGACAGTGCGGTGAAGAAGTCTTCAACTTCGAGTGGAGTGACTCGCCCTGCCACTTGGACAATCAGGATGCATAAACGGTGCAATCCCATAAGCTGAATGAGGGTCGTGCATGGCCACAGAAATGGCATGTGCAGCTCGAGATGGGATAGGGAAGGGAAGGGATCGTGTAACGTTGCATCGTTGAATATGTTCATTTTAGCGACGGTCTCTTCGCTGATGGTGAGACGGACTCTTTGTAAGTAGGGGAGGGAGGCAAGGTGTTGGAGAAACCCCGGCGGCCAAGGTGAAGGAGTAGATACAACGAACTCCTCAAGCCGATGACACTCAGCGGAGAAATCCATTACAGCAGAGAGTAAACGGTCGTCGTGATGGTCCGAGTGGATTTCCAATCGAGTGAGAGAGGGACATATCTGGGCCAGGTGGCGCAACTGTGGTGTGACATAGCGATGGCACGAGGCTTTGAGAGATGTATGTTCCTGTTTCAAGCAGAATCCGAAAGAGAGGCGAACGAGCTTTGGCCCAAGAAAAAGAGGGAGAAGATCGGTGAACGGGTCGGCACAAGGCATCCATCGCAATTCCTCGAGGTTTGGTAACAGCCATCGCTGTCGGCGAGAGAGAGCTAGATGTGCAACTGCACCATACTCAACGTCTCTCCACCTCCCGTACGTCGCGGCGGCCTTCCAATACCCTGCACTAGTGTCGCCATGTTCGACGTGGAAATATCCTAATCTCCGGACGCGGCGAGCGTAGAACATGAATCGAGTCCATTCAGACGAAGTAGGTATCCTCGTCAGAGTTTGCTAATGTGCAGCGTGAGTCTCAAAAATTGCTATAGATATTCCCCAACTCACAACCTCGTAGACCGAGTAACCGCCGGGGGGGTGCTTCTCTATCTCGTCCCAACAAATACCATCTGGAAGGGTGCGGACGAGGGGCGCTAGCGTCATCTGTGAGCGCCACAGGCTATCCAAGGTCGGTTCCATTAGAGTCTTGCATGTTCGTGCTAAGGAAGCGAGCGTCGGGTTGAAGATCTCATGATGATAGTGGCCAATGAACGGATCCTTGCCACCCAAGTCATGAAGCAAAGCGTGTACGAATTCGAGAATATTGGGGAATACATCTGGATGAGAGAGGCAATGGTGCATGACGGAACCCGTGAGCACCCAGATGACCAACAAAGTGGTGACGTTCGGAGGCGGCGTAGTACGGATGAACTTGAACGCAGGCTAGTTACCCCAGCGCGAACTTTGGCAGGCGCACTGCTGAGAATTGGAATCCGACATTAGAGCGTTCAACAACGCCACGTGATTAACCTGCTGAGTTCGAATTTTCACAGCCAGATTCAATAGACGCCGTTGTACTTCCTTTAAGTACCTCCGGGTCTTCTAAACGGTTACGAAAGGACTCCACGCTCGCTGTAACCGTGTTGGCGTAACGCAAGCCGCGTTCCGTCTAGTTATCAAAATTAACTTACACGAGCTACCTTACAGGGTTTCCATTCTCCCGTAGCACGGCAAGGTCTCAATGGAGTCAACTGGCGACTCCGTCGCAACGACTTCGAAGTAACATCACTATGCGTGGTCTCATACACTGCACGAATACATTATGAAGCGTAGCAATGAATTCGCATGTTGCCACACACGCAGATATTTTTGGCGGCCTAGTAACGAAAAAGCCGGCTTGTAAGGACCTCTCGTTATTACTGAGAAGACTAGTATCACTGCGTTACTACCTACCCAGTATAGCGTCAAGCTGTCGCAATATGTGAGTTTCTCCTTAATAACGTCCCGTGCTGTTCCTTGATGAAGGCACTATAGTTCTAACAGTACTATCGGACCAGTGAGAATTAGAGGAGCTGTACATTTCACTGCAATAGGGTGGCGTAGGGAATTGTATCGGCGTTGAGTCACTTGGGCAGGCCGGGATCATTCGTCACTCACGCATTCAACAAGTAGTCCCCGTAACGTATCGGCCTTGCTTTGTCATCCTCGTCAGTACTACGAGAAGAGTCTTCTATTTCGCGATGTCGCTTTCTAGAGTCTCTAGCAAGTGAGCGTCGTAGATTCTCCCTTTCTTCGCGACGAGGAAGCTTGGAAACAGGTCCTCTGGACTGACAACCAGCAGATGGGAGCGTATTTGGATACGAAGGCGAAGCCGCAGGGAAAACCGCTCGTGATTTGCATTGAGACTCAGATAACAAGGAGCTCATAATAGACCTGTCCTTTGGTCGTGGAATGCAGCCTCCATATGCAAAGGTTGCAGACGTGGTGACACGGTTGGAACTGTGAGGAGTCGAAAATGAAGTTGGCGGCGAATGTTGAGTTCGCGCAGAGCAGGATGACGTAGGTTGATAGCACGCAGGCGGTACCAGAGAACGTATGGGATTTTCAACCCGAGATCTCGTGGGACGCTTGGAATCACCACCCGGAGAAGTAGTGGAGCCAGAACCCAAGAGACGAGAGCTGGAGCGCGGCGTTCTTGATGCGTAGTTAGAGCGGGTAGTATCTTGTCGAGCGAAGTGCGTTCTGGATGACGACGGAGCTAGAGCGTAATAGCTACTCCGTTGAGCTTGAAGTTGATGCGAATTCATGTCAAACCGGGTGGCTGGGAACTTCCTGCAGACGGAGAGTGTGTCGCGCTATGAGAGACGAGTGCCTGTTCGAACGTCGCATTCCCGCGGCTTTTATCGACGAAAGGATTCATAGATTTGAGCCTGGCGCGCATGGCCATTCCTATGCACTGCGCTGCACGAACGGCATGTAGCATACTGAGTGTCTTGATCCACGAGGCGGAGGCAAAGGGGTGAGCGACCTAATCGACAAGAACAACATGGCTCGCGTCAGTAGATGCGGAGGTGTCGCCTAATAGGGTATGTCGAGATGCTCGTACGCAGTGGCGGGAAGTCGAGGAAGCGGATCGGCAGGAGCTCTGGGGGACTATTCGGTGGGTTATATGGGTGAATGGCGGTGACGAAGAGCGGGGTGACAACAGGCGGAGCTTGAAGAGCGGCTTCTGCAGAGGAGACTCGTCAGCCTCGGAGTACATGCACGCACCTACAGAACCACACTACCGAACGCCCGGTACAAAGAACAGCAGACTCGAATAAGCTCAATGGACTGACAGCGTCGCTCGTATGACTCGCATGCTTTCACATGCGCTACTTTCTCATTTGGTGATACAGTCCCCAGTCGGATTACACCGTGATTCACTGAGCACTCGAATGCTTACAGGGTAAAACAAGAGATGCTCCTCAAACAAGTGGAGAAACCGAGGGGATGAGATGTCCCATATAGGCACGTCTCTACGTCATGCAGAGAGACCCTTAGACGCGAGCCAATTCCAACTATGACTGCGGGCGACGAAGCGCGGGGTCGGCCATTATGCTCCGTGGACCGGACGACACAAGAAACAGTGTACTCGGGTAAGAGAAGATCGGAAAGCCGATTCTTAGCCATCCCCTTTGACAAGCGTTGAGTATACTTTCCAATTCAGGCTCCCCGACAACACAAGTACAGCCCGCCTCGAGGCATCCGTAGGGCGTCTTTCGCCCTTGTCCGCACTGGCCCGACATAGCCCCCAGGATATCTCCAACTTGCCATTTCTGTCGTCCCTCCCCCTCCTGAGCCGTACACGCCGCACGCACGCGTCACCCGCGTGCCGGACGGTGTTCCTAGGGCGCTACTGCCGCTGGGATGGATGTGGCGACAGACCTCGATCGTAACCCCCGACGCTTCCATCCCCACGAGCCTCTCCAGACGCCCCTCCCTGACAGCCTCCGATCCGCTCTTCCCCAACACATGCAGCTTCGGAGGATCAGAACGTTCTCACCAAAACCCATCCTCCACACGTAAGTGACGTAGAACCCTGAGGGTCCTCCAGCGGCTTAGCACTCAGCTTCCAGGCGAGGTCGGCTGTAAACACCCTGCTTCGCGTCACAAGCATTCAGCTTCAGGAACCGCAGATCGAGCGCATCACTCACCTTCCAGGCCCTCGCCAACGCGTACACGCGCATCCACAACGCGCTCATGTCGGAGAAGCGCGTTCATTTCGCGGTATTGCGGGGCACGCGCGCGGCGATCGACGTGATGGTCCAGGTTCAAGTTGCGGAAGTAGGCGCCCATCTGCAGGCCGCGATGCATGCCCGCACAGCCTTCTCGCGCACGACATGACTGGACCCAGATACTCATACTTAGGGTCTCGTGTGAACCCAGGGACACAACCGTCAGGGACCTACTCAGCTCCGCGGAGCGTGAGAGGGGAGAGCCGCCATGAACGGCGAAGATCAAAGTGGCAGGACGAAGGACGTCTCTCGTCCAAGTGTTATTCCAAACAGCGGCGAGAATGCTACAAGTACAAATGAGGAACGGATACAGAGCGCGAGCACTTCGAGGCAGCGATGTCTTCTTCACTATCTACGGACGTCCGTGTAGGCTTTCTCCCGACGACACTCCTGCAACTCTTGTGCGTGCGTCGAGCCACCGGGCCGGATGCGAAGACACTGTGCTACTGGATGTCCTGGCTCTGCGCGATTGTGAAGGGAAGACATCGAGGGCGTAGAGGCGAGATCGATCTAGAGCAACAGCGTCGACGCTCCAGACACCGGTGGCGAGCGACGGACAGCGGAGAACGAAACATTGGGAAGGGGGGATGGGGGATGGGGGTGCGATAAACCAATTGCGAGCGCGGATTTTCATAGCACGATTGCAGAGCATGTGGAGGATATGTGAGGATGACGGCGAGAGGGCGATGTGACAGGTGGGAGGAAAGTGTGGCAGATGACGGACAGCTCAATGAGCTTCTCCACGGAACCGGCTTGGACATTGTGTAGGTGAGGTAGGATGATGCAGGCAAAGACATTGGCGGCCGCCATCGAGACGGCTAGCGAGGGAGGCTTGAGATCCACGGAGGGCACAGGGGCGGCGAATAAGTACAGAAGAAGAGGATAGAAAGGAGAAGACGGCGAGCAGGGGGCAGGGATGAACGGCGGACGGCGACGACGAGATGGGGAAGGCTGGTTGGGGAAGGTAGGGTCGTCCGAACACGCTAGTATACAAGCGGGAAAAGGAAGTGCATAATGCGGGCACGACGCGAACGCCAAGCGCGCAGACGCGAACCCAAAAGCCAAACGGAAGAACCGCGGTCAAATATACAACACGAAAAGGGGTAGGTGGATGGACGGATGGATGGAACGGGTGGATAGATGGATGTGGGGATGTGCCCTCCGGATTCGGCTCGCCTCGCGCTAGCGACCGCCTTCTTCGACGTCTCGCGTCTCCTCCGCTGCGAACGAATCTTGAGCTAGACTGCCTGGGAACCCAAACGGGGAAGCGGGAGAAGGAGCGGGGATAATTCAGAATGAGAACAGATACGGCGCCAGGCAGCCAGGAACGCGTGTGCGGGGTTCGGAAGTTCGCTGTGATTGGGAGACCCGAGGCGGGCGTGGACGCCGGGCCCGGTGGCGGGGCGATGGATCTGCACCCTCGGCGCGGATCATCGATCGCGCAGCCGAGAGGGTCCGCGCCGCGACACGACGCGTACCGTCACGCTCCCTTGGCTCGCGTTACGGGCGCGTCGCGGCAGCTGTCCGAGGCACGGTGCGCCAGTCCATTCGGGTCTTGGACGCGCGGTCGCCACGAGGTGGGCGTCGCGCTGTAGCATATAAGCAGCCGTTCAGCGTGCATCCAGTCGCCTTCTTTCTACCACCCAGCCCCCTGATCTCCTGCCGCCCATCCCCCGTCGAGTCGTCAACGTTGGGTCGGACCCGAACGCGACTAATTCGCCGAAACGCCACCATCGACCGCGACCTCCTGCCTTGTAGGGGCCTCAGGCGACAACGCCCTCAACGAGGTCCGCTCGACGACCTCTGGACGCAACCGCTTGCCCGACGCCTGCTGGATATCACCGCCATCTTCCAGCTCTTCGCTCGACCGCTTGCGTTGCCGGGACGGCGACTTCGAATACTCGTACGAGCCTTCCCTGCGGACGCGTTTTGGAGGGGTGCGAGATCGATCGTCCGGGTCAACGCTGGTAGCGAGAGAAAGGGTGTCCGATGAGGCGTCAAGCTCGAGGTCTGAGCACGATCGTTTCCGCGATGTCGTCCTGGGCATGACGAGGGGTGCGGGAGACTCTGGGATGGAGACGGAGGTGTCGTCGCCACGCTCGGACTCGCCGTCCTCGAACTCGCCCTCGGACTCATCGAGGTCGTCCTCCTCCGCCTCGGCTTCGGGCTGCTCCATGGTGATGGGCATCTCCTCCTGGATGGTGATCTGCAGTGGTGGCGTCTTGGCCCTCTGCTCCTGCTGCTGGGGCTGCGGTTGGGCGGCCGTAGTCTGGGTGTGAGACTGCGAAGAAGTGTTCATGTTGGCATTCAACATCGCACGTTCACAGATGGTGCACCGGCAGTTGTAGACAGGCGTGCAAGCATCGCGCCAGGCCTATAAGTAAAGGGTTAGCAGGTAAGTCCAGGTCGCGAAAGGGTATCACTCACGTATTCGAACGTTTCCCGGCTGCTAACCGGCATGTGATCCGTTGTGACGGGGATGAAAGGGATGGGCCTTAGGAGCTCGGGAGCCTTCATGATGGGGGAGAGAGGGGCCGGGGCACCGACAAGGGGAGAAGAGACAACGGGCTCGTCATCCTTGCCAGACGGCGGGGGTGACGGGGTCGTTTGCAGAGTGGTGGTGGAGAGAACGGGGCTTGTGGTGTGGGAGCCGTCGGAGTGGGACGAGTTTGAGGACTCATCTTCGTCTTTCGCGCGACGGCGCTCCTCCTCCAGGCGCAGGTTTGCACGCCGCTCCAGCCAATCGATCCCGTTATACCACACAGACTCGTCGCGAAGCTCCTGTGCGACATCCTCCACAGTCATCTTGACGGCGCGCATGGCTGGATCGGTACCATCCGCAGCACACTCCATGATGAGCTTGCGGACGATGTTGCGCATCGGCGGGAGTAGGATCTCGCGCATCTGCTTCTGGTAAGCGCGATAGGCTGACTCGCAGAGGGTGAAAGATGGAGGATGGGGGCAGAGGGTCTTCGGCCGAGGGTGCTGGAGCTCGTTCACCTCGCCGTCCTGTCCGTCGTCGAGAGCGCCTCCGTAGACAGAACCACGATTCCAGGGACACGGGTGCTGGGCGGGGACTAATCGTGATCGTCCGCCGTTGTAGCAGTTGAACCACTCGTCGGCGGGGCTGATCCAGTGTCCATCGAGGATGCGGTTCCGGGCCCAGTCGTTCAGCGCCAGATCCCGAATACCGCCTGCCTCCTCCGTCAAACTCAGCATCTCCGGGTCTTCGTCGTCGCTAATCTCATCATCGCTCCCATACTCCTCCCCGGCCTCCGCTCGAGAGGCGAACCGGTTCGCCGCGATGGCTTGCTGCAACATATCGACGAGTTTCGTGTGCGTCCTCAGCCAGTGCTTCTCTTCAGCGATCTGTAGGACGTCGCGGATGGACCCTTCGCCTAGGTCCACGAACGACTCGACCGATTGTCGAGTCTCCCAGTCGAGCGTCGGCCATCTCGAGCAGTTCAGCGCCTCACGCCACTCGGGGCGGAGGGCGACACGTCTCCACAACGCTTCGTTACGACAGGTGCGGCAAGTCGTGTCGACGCCGGGCCATGTCTCGTTGTCTTCGTTCTCGACACAGCATACAGGGACGCCGTGCGTGAACTCCTCTTCGACTTCTCCTCGCGGCGCCTCACGCAGGCAGGCCCCGCAGAACGCCGTGCTCCGTCGGTGCTCTTTGCATACGCCGATGGCACCGAGGATGGGGACCGTCACTGGTCGCTTGGAGCTACCGGCGCCGAGGCCTTCGGAGTTGTAGGGGAAATTAACACGGCAAACGACGCACGACGCCTCGAGCATTTGCCGGTAGTGACGGTACATGGGAATGTGGGGGGCGGGGAGGCCAACGTTGGAACCCGCTGTGGGGAGAGTCGAATGGGGACGGACAAGATGGTTGTATGTCCCCATAGGATCGAGTAAACTGCAGGCCTTGTTCCAGAAGAGATGGCTTTCGACTGTGGTGGGAGGCGTCAGTATACTATCGACCAACATGTACTGAAATAATAGAAGATGAATCGGACGACAATCCTGATACCAGCAGAGTCGAGACAGGTATTGGTGACGAGATGAGCCATATACGAGATGGCTTCTTCGACGTCTGCCCGCAACTAAGATCAAAGCATCCCGGTCACGGGAGCCGGATGAAGAGAAGGCGGCAGCATGCGGGGGAAATGACAGCTGCCGCGGAGGCGTGATCGAATTCGCGGTGGCAGTGAATATAGCGAGAACATGACGCGACGCGACGAGACGCGTAAACAAATGCGCCTTTGCGCGGGGGAAAGGATTGAAAATGATTGGGTCGCAGATAGACGAGCCAAGGAAAGCATATATGAATCCAGGGACTCACGATGGGGCTTCCACGCAGGGAAGAGGGACATAATCCTCTCGATCTCCAGCGCGTCGCGGAAGGTGGTGAAGGCGAAACGTTGAGGCCACATCTCGCGTGCTTCCCATGTGTTAGGGCAGTATCCGGTCGCCGATACATCGAGGAGGTAGTATGTGGCGATCAACCTGCAGGAGACGGTGAGCAGGGCGGTGGCGTTGGGAATGGGGATGGGGATGAGGGGACAATAGGGAAAGCCTACCTGACGATCTCGCCGGGAAGATGTTGCCAGGAGCGGGCGGTCTTGCCCTTGTATGCGCTGGACATGATGGTGGGGACGCTGCTACCGACGACGAGGAGGGTGCCGGGGACGACTTGCGTCGAGGACGGCATTGCGCAGGCGTCACAGGAATGAGGGAGGTGACAGATCGCGACTGGGCCTTGTCACGTCCCCAATTGGCCCCGCATGCGTGCCACTCAACTTTCGCACGCACGGACCACCTCTTACAAGCGCCCATATACTCGGGCGTCTAGATCTTGCGCTTCCACCTTGCTCAGATTCTCCTCGACGATCCCTGTTCTTCCTGCCTCCGGGACTTCCGCGTCGTCGTTTGAATAAGATTGGGTGCTGTCACCACCTCGTTTGTGCAATCTGTCAAATATCCGTCTAATTTTGAATGAATTTCGCCCATCTGAAGAAGGCCACGACTCTATCCCCACCGAGTCCGACTTCTTTCAACCAATGCCACAGCCATGCAGGTCGTGAGCCACACCGCTCCTCCATGACGTGAGCGGTTCCCGAGGAAGTTGGCGTTGAGTATCCAATTACGTCATAAACCTACCCACGCCTCACTCAATGGGCGCCTCTGCAGAAGGCCGGACGCGCTGGGTACCCAACGAGGCTATCGCGGACTTTGTGATCCCTGCAATCTCAGCAGTGTTCCGCGACTACGCGCGCGGCCATGGCCTCTGTCTCCGACATGGACATCTTTGCCCAGTTTCCTGCCTCGCGCATCGTGACCGGATTCACGACATGCTCCTTATCTCCCAATCCAGCCATTGCCGTCGTCGAGCTCGCCGACAAGGCTCTCGGCGTCCACAAAGTCACCTCCAACACCACGCACGCTCTCACCGCCCCGCCTGTACCTGTTCCCGGATCGACCTCGGATGCACTCGCTTGGGAGGCCTCGTTCCCGAAAGGAAGCATTAATCCCGGCAACAAGACCGCGCCTCCTGGCGGGTTCGGCTTCTACCTCCACGGGCCGCCCTCGTTCGCGAACGCGTTGAAGACGGTCCGGGACGGAAATGAGGTCATATTCAGCTACGACGTTCTGTTCGAGTCTGGCTTTGAATGGGTCAAGGGCGGGAAGTTACCTGGCATCTGTGAGTACGCTTTCTCGCCGCCGTGCGACGGAGATGCTTAGTCCGCGTGCAGATGGTGGTGCCGGCGACTCCGCGTACGGATGCACGGGAGGCCGGCAGACGTACCGTTGCAAGTGCTTCAACCTGCGTATGATGTGGCGGTAAGTGCGCCAACTCGTAAGTTGCTCGTCCCCCGTCGCGTCACCTCACTGATTGTTCAACTTCTCAGTGAAAACGGTGTAGGAGAGCTGTATGCGTACCTCCCACATTCCGATCGCAACACCGAACACCTTATGCTAGTCCCTCCCCGGTCCATTAAGCATCCAGATTACGGGTTCTCCGTCGGACGCGGAGGGTTCAAGTTCGCTGCGGGGAGGTGGATGCGTGTGGCTCAGAGAGTGAAAGTCAATGGTCATGGAAAGGAAGACGGTACGTGTATACGCTTAACCGTCCGTTGTCTCTCCCACCAAATAGCTGCTCTCTCAGGCGAGATTGAAGTCTTTGTCGACGGTCATACTGTGATGCTCGCCACGGGTCTGATCCTGCGTACCGAAGAAGGGCTGGATGGGCGGGTGCAAGGCTTGCACCTACAAACGTTCTTTGGCGGTGCGTCATTCTCTTTTTTCTTCGTCAACACTGGCTATATGCGCCATTGCGTTGTTGCCTCTAGGCCATGCTGAGGACTGGGCATCCCCAAAGCACCAACGGGCGTGGTTCGCGAATATATCAGGAGCGATCCTAAAGTCGAAGGCGGCACACGACGAGCTATGAGGCAGGCTGTGAGTGTTAGAGCCGTTTTCTGCCTCAATGGTATCCGTCTGACACGCGTACGCTTTAGGACCCCAACGTACTACTACACCATTCACTGTTGTATTCATTTGTGTTAGGATATCGCAATCCTGTCCCTATATCAGCTATTGACGACGACGTCTCCTTGATCAACGATGACGGCGCTGTGACTACCGCACATCCGTCTACTGGGTCTACCTCTCTCTCTCCTTGGAGCCAACGCTGTCAAAGTCCACCACGTCTCTTCTCGCCGCCGTCAAATATTCGCCCATTTTAGTACGGGACGCCCTTTCACGCCGACGCCTTCCCCCTGCTTCCTTTCCCTTGTCGAATGTCAAACACACCATTGTCTCTAGCCAAGCTCTCGTCACGGCTCGTCAAGCCCACCCCACGTCACCCTTCCCATAGTACCCACGTCACCCTTCCCATAGTACCCACCACCCGACCACGCCGCCATCCCGCTACCTGCAACGTTCTCCATCACGCCCTAGGACAGCGTAAAGGATTTGCTATTCGGCCCATCTTTCGACCTTATATGGACCCTTCACTGTGAACGCATACATCCACATTGCTCCTGGCCACCGCTATGGCAGCTCTCCGGTTCGAGCAAGGCTCGAGATCGTCCTCCGGCTATCCACGGGCCGGAGCATCCGGTCGTGCAAACGGTGTCGGCGCTTATCGCGATGGACTTCAACATCTCGCGCATCTTCATCATCGGGGTTGACGTCGTCCACAGCGGAAATTTAGCAAGTATCATACAAGAAGAGGCTCTGTACCTCTTCCTCTCATCGGAGAAATGCTATTGCGATAGGCAATGAGGTGAGGGAGCCCGTTCGATGATTTCGAAACGCTGAGTTGACATGCCGGTTGCGAAGGGTAGCTGACATGTACTCACAGTCTACTATATAGCTCCTGATTCTACACAGACGTTGTATAGTGCTGCTTCAAAGTTTTTTAAAATTGTAGACTTCGTAGTCATGGTAATATTGTGGCTTGAACGCGCGTTTTCTCACGCCTTGTTCTCCTGTATGACCAGGTGTTCGGGAGCACAAGGCAGAAAGTGAGCAAGGAACGCAGAAAGGCGTTCTGGGGGTCGACTCGAACAAACATATTCTGACCCATCGTATACCTCCCAACGTCGCGAGGCTGTGGTCATTCTGAGTTCGGTGAGTCCGCACAATTCAGTACCGGAACACGCAAGTGGCTGAACAAAGTTCCTCGCCAGAGTTCAATAAACCGGGGGCGCAGCCCCATCTTCTACCTCGAGGCGAAACTAGCAGTGCTCTTCGAGTAGGGACAGTCTCGATATGTCAACTTTGCAGGCGCAATGGCCATTGCGACCGGACGCCGAAAGCTTCTCCCGCTCTATCTTGTGCTCCTGAGGCCGTGCAATGACGACGCGCGAAGAATCGGAACACAAAAGTCTCCATGAGGACGTCACTCCTTGTGACGCTCCTTTTTCGCGAACTTTGAAGGAATCGTCTGCGTTGCGACCAGCGCTCGAGATGAAGTCGTCTACTATGGATTAAACGCCCGTGCCTATTGTCATCTTCCCTTGTATGCAGGTTGTCATGAAGACCTTGATACAATCGGTACAACGGCAATGCGAGAATCTTCAGTAGTCTTGCAGATGCATATCATCTACATCAACGACGTGAAGTTCAACCTCACACCTCGTTGTCTTCTCTGACGTACCTACTGGCATCCTTCCGCTCATCGTGCACCCGTCGCCATGAAGATGTTCGAACGTGATTCCTTCCTAAAGGTTCACCAATATGACGTATACGTGTCACAAGCAACTCCCCGACAACTCGGTGAGTCGTGTCACCTCCCGGCTCCTCATGCTAACCGCCCGCCATCCTCCATTCCTCCACTGCCTCTCCTCATCGAAGCCAGGCTCGTACAACATTCACCATTTCGGGACGCGAAACCAATCGGCTCTCGGACGCGACTGCCCCTTGCCCTTGCGCATCCGTCGGTCGACTTAGGGGCCTCGCCGGGCGCCTCCAACCTCCCGAACTCCTCCCTGCCCGCGCCCATTTCCAAAAATGGTGTTCCCGCCTACCACTCCCGACGCACGCTGCTATAGCCTCATGCTTCTACCACCCGCTCGTGGACTGGCAGTGTGTTTGTAGGCTCAAAAACCTGCTTGCCGAACGCCACCATCGAGATAGTGCGGTACTCCTCCACCGTCGGGCCCATCGTGCATTCGCGCCGGACCAGCTGTTGCCCAAGATGCTCAGTACGTCCTATGTGCGTGCCCATTGCACGATAACCTGTGCGTCCTCTTCCGCCTCATAAAACGACATGACGACTTGTCTGAGCTCTCAACTGGCGGGGTGAATACCTCCTCTCATCCCGCCACCCAAAGCTTGCACCCCGCTATAGCCCATGGCTCCTTCCATGGATCCCTCTCGGGCGCGTTACGCCTACCGCTATCCTGCTGCTCCGGCGATGCCAGTAGTAGTCATGGCCCAACCACCTTCCCAGCCCCCTGGCCATAGTAACGGACACCGCCGTGCTCAAGCGTCAGGTTACGGAACGTCCTCCTCGGCACGTTGGTACCCACAGTACCCCTCACGTCGGAACACGCCACCGGACACCTTCTCTGGGACTACCTCCTCCTCAAAGCAGTTTTCCGTGTACCAACCATCTACTCCTTCGCCTCCGAGGCGGAAGCTCCCTCCGCCTCCGCCTCCGCCTCTCCCAAAGGATCCGAGGAAGGGCAAGGGGCTTTCTTTGCGATGGCCGCCGTCTTGGTATCTGCCCTCACGATCATGAGTCAACATATCTTCATGAGGTCGTTGATCTCTCTGCGCTCCCTGCACTTCCACTCCAAGGAGACTGGCCTCGCGCATTCGCACGGACAGGGTCGCAGGCTTTCACTGGAGTCAAGTTCACGCCTTGATACCTGGTGGTGCAAGCGTCTTTATCCTGTGCACCTTGTTCGCGCCGCAGAGTTACCACACTCGAAGACGGCTCGATCCAGACCGTATCGGGGCTGCGGACGATCACCCAAGTCTTCGCTCGTCTCAGGATTTTGACACGTGACTACTATCTCCCTAGCGAGACCTAGACACTGCCCGTATACCTTCTTCCCGCGTTTCCTCGCATGTAATGTAATCATATAGAGACTTACGCAGCGGTTCAATACGTAGTTCACATAATTCCTACTATACCCTCTCACACTTCATATACCCATTACTGATCGCCGAGATACTGTATCCATCAGTCTAGTGTCGTTTCTCTGATTATATACTTCCATTTTCTGCTTAGATGATGGTCACGCTCTATGTAGCGTGCTACCTTGGCGCTACTCGATGACAACGCTTCCTGAGAAGAAAGTTGGTAGCCTGCGACTGGACTAGTACTGCTTTGCCGTCGACCTTTAAATTCTGAGCGCCGATTCAACAGCAGGCGTCAATTGAATCCCTTATGTCAGCATTCTGGTTGCCCTCTGAAGACGCCGCCGGAGACGGATTCTCGTTGACTATTGCTCGCGCTTTTTCAACTTGATAAAGATGCATCGGTGTCTACAATCTGAGGACATCTTCGTCCACATCTTGCGCTTTGCTCTACTTCTCGTTCACCCGGATCGAGGAGACCGTTTCGCTTCGCCGCACGACGACAGGCGACACAATCCAACAATCGCAAGCTTGGCGCGGACGTGCAAGGCCTTTTCGGAGCTTTCCCTGGATTGTCTGTGGCATACACTCCTTACAATTGGCCCGCTCCTCAGAACGTTACCTGTCGAATTATGGGAAGAAGCTCCTATAGAGTATGGTACACAGGGGTATCCAGTGGGTTGGACTACCGTGAGTTTACCGCATCCTTTCTGTGGCGGGACGACAGTGATACCCACCAGTACGCCTTTTGCAGTATTTGAGGAGGCTACCCACAGCGTCTGAATGGTCGCGGTTCGAGCTTTACGCGCGCAGAGTTAAGAAACTTGGATTCCTGGACGTCGAGTTTCATGATTACGAGTTGCGGACCTGGTCCTCGATCACGATGGATCAGCCAAGGATTTCGATAGAGCCACAATCTGTCTTCAATCTCGTCGCCTCGCGTAGAACGCGGTGGCTGCTACCGAATCTTGAAGAAATTCGTTTGCTCCGCCACGATATGCTGCCGTACGCTCTCATACTTCCAGCTTTCCATTCACCCGCCCTTGCAAGCGTTTGCTTCGCGGATATGCTGTCAGTTCACCCTGGACCGGATGACCACCAAGGTCGCCTTGAGGTTATAGTCTCCCAAATCAACGGCATCACTCGTCTCTGCCATTCAGTCGTTCACCTTGAAGTCCATCTTCGGGAGCACAATATGGTTGCCGACGCGGCTGTCAAATTCGCGTATGCGCGTCCCAACATGGAGACCTTCGTAGTACACGGAGCAGATGCATGGCCAATGGAATTCGTGTTGTATTTGGCGCGTCTTACATTTCTTAAGAAGGTCACCATCGCCTTCAACTCCGACACAGCCGACATGATCGAAATGCTCCAGGGTGCGACGCCACATTATCCTTTCGCATCTTTGCAGGACTTGCAGTTCAAAGCTCCCTCGGTCGCAACCTGCACGAGATTCATCCAGCTTTTGCACAGGTGTCGTCTCCACAGCTTCTGTGTGGAGCACACGGAATCGATCACTGCCACCGCGGTGAAAGACCTCTTCATGGCCCTCGCTGCACACTGCCGACACGACACGCTCCTTTCGGTGAACGTACTCTGTTCATCATTGGTTGCAATTCCGCTCCCGCCAGAAGATAACATCTTCCGGATGGATCACCTACGCCCACTCTTGGTGTTCTCCAACGTCCGCATCTGGGTTTTCCGCGTCTTTCTCATGCACCGGTTCAACAACGACAACGTGCGAGAAATCGCCGATTCTTGGCCGAATGCCGTCGCTTTATTCGTGGAGTATCTGTGGCATGCTCCGTTTTTGCCTGAAATCACCTGGGCCGGGATCGCATATGTCGTGTCCAGGTGTCGTCAGTTGTCCGACTTGTGCTTTCCTCTCAACGCGAACGTGGATGACGTTGCGACGGTGACCTCCCAACCATATTTCCGAGTCAATCCTTATTTACGCACGTTCGGTGCTCACGATTGTCCAACGTTCGGGGATCCAGCACACTTTGCCCGATCGCTGATGGCAATCGCACCGCTGGTGACCATCGTTCAAGGGTCAAGGTTCGGATTCAGCGTGAACCCAGAAGAGGCCAATCTGTCTATAGAAGCCTCCGCGTTCTTTGACCAGGTCGAAAGTATCATGTGGGAAATGCGAAGAACAACCATGAGAGACGAATTCGGCTTCCTTGACGACTATGGTATGTTTTGCCTCAGGGTTCCTTTCTCTCAATTGAGTGTATGCTTACATTATCGTGTCCGATAGTTGTCACTGAGGCGGATCAACTCAACGAGTGGGGTACCCAAAAGCCTCGTTTTCCTTACAAGAGGGTTCGAGGAGAATGTATGAAAGACTATCTTACCACCGTTCAACCATAACTTGCCAAACTATCAAACCACGGCGCCATAACGTTATGTAATATGGTAGTGAGTCGTTGGTCTGGTAAGCGTCTCAAGCTGACTTGTTTACGAGACAGGAAGTGAGATTCGAGAGTGAGCAGACCTAGCTCCGAGGGAACTCATTAAGAGGTACCACCCCCAACTACATATTCACGCTTGAACCCTACGATGCTAACACATTGCCAGACTTTGGACTACTTGATTCGCATGCATAGTACTTCAGAACACAACAAAGTCGCGTCGCAATGTAGTATCCAGAACTCACACCATATTATAATGATTCTGCATCGGTACCATGGAAGTATTCATCGTTCCACACGGTCGGCGCCCAACCGTGAAGCGCCCTGAAAGCAAGCGTCGTCCAGTGAGCACTTCGAGTCACTATTGATTTTGATAACGTGCTCTGCAGCTCTAGGTCCCGGGGAAACCGGAGTTTCTCTCTCGCCATCTTGAACGTATGCGCCCGGCATGCAGATATCCCGATGTCATCGGGAGATCATGACGCCAATGCTCGTGCCGGGAGGAGACGCGTACGCATCCCCGCGTCGAGGCACTGTTATCTACCACTTGTGAGTATATAAGTCGTCAGATGTTATACAATGAGAGACAATCTCAGTCAGAATGACCTCCATCGCAAACAAATCCCTCGTCCTCTTGGTGGGTGCCACGGGCCATACCGGAGAAAGTATCGTCCATGGGTTACTCAAGGCCGAGCACTTTGTACGTATCCGGAACTCGACGTTCCTTGTAACTCCTAGATTTATGCTAACGATCTGTCTCTCGCAGCGTGTCGCAGCGCTCGTCCGTCCCGGATCCCTCTCGAAACCAATAGTTGAAGAATTCCGCCAGTCCGGCGTGGAGATTCGCGTCGGAGACATCACCGACGACTACGAGAAGCTCAAGCAGATTCTTCAAGGCGTATCCATCCTAGTCAGCACCGTCGCCGCTCAGTTCGTCATGGAACAGAAGGAGATTTTCCGCGCAGCGAAGGAGACAGGCGTTCAAAGAGTTGTCCCCTCGGACTTCGCCTCTCCGGGAAGTGAGGCACCCCTTCACGCAGCGGTATGCTCTTTAACTCACGGAGACTCGTAACTATGACTAAACGCTTTCGCGGTCATGTAGAAGCATGTCATCCGCGAATACATCAAGAGCCTCGGCGTGCCGTACACATTCATCGATGTCGGCGCCTGGATGCAGGCTGTCCTTCCGCTCCCACCTCGTAGCGCCGTCTCTCCCGCGATGAAGGCAATGTCGCAAACGACTTTCGAGCCCGGCGACGCGCCAGCTCTCCTTTCCGATCTGAACAACATTGGAGCATTCGTGGCGCGCATCCTCGCCGATGAGCGGACGGTCAACCAAGCGGTCATGGTGTGGGAGGACGAGCGACCGATGCGCGCTGTTAGGGAGGTGGGAGAGATGACGTCTGGAGAGCCGGAGGCCATGAAGGCGCTGAAGATAACGGTGCGCCTGATCGTTCTGAATGTGTACGGGAACGAGGATGGGGAATGTTGACACGAGTACAGATGACGGCCGAAGATCTCGAAGCGCGCACCCAGGCGGCCCAGGCTATGCTCGCGAAGGACCCGACGGACAAAGGTGCCTATGTTACCCTCGCATATTGTGGGTACATACGAAGCATCTGCGTCCTGAAGGAAAACACCCTCGAGAACGCGAAGCGGCTGGGGTACTTGGACGCCCGTCAGCTGTACCCGGACATTCCGGTGCGCTCGTTGGAGGAGTACGCTGAGGAGTTCTACAAGCTTCCTGAACCGGGCTACGTCTACACCTGGGCGGATTGAGGCGCCGGTTTCATGCGCACATGATGGTCCACAAGCACAGCTGGGTGGTCGTGTGAAGGAAGGGCGGAGATAGATACGGAAACACAGTCACATTATGTTACATAACGTAGCGGGCCATCGTACATGTGGTTTGAATGGTATACAAAGCTGACAATTCGCGGACCTATAACCTTGCCGTCGCCGAAGTCCATATACACGTTAACGTCTGTTCCGGTACTTAAAGTGTGTCTCCCAGAGAAAAGCACAACCCTCAGTAACGGACGAGAGCCTTACGATCGCGGCGCTCCGAAGAGGGAGTGGACAAGTTCTCCTGTAGAACCAAATGATTAGTTCTGGGCTGCGCAGCGAGAAGGTCCAACGTACCTCAGGGCCAGAGAGGCGCACTGCACGGCGCTGACGGACGGCCTTGATCGCGAAGAACATCGTGATCATAAACATGAGGGCCATCATGACGCCAATGACCGCGTCAGCTGTGTTGTTGCCGGTCGTGGCGTTGTCGGGGAGGCCGAGAGTCTCGCGCGCCGCGTCGACCGACCCGATCGAGCACGCCTGCGCCCACTCGCGGTTCGACGAGATGACGGAGTTCTCGAGGCGGTAGATAAACTCAGTGAGGGGGATGTCCTCACGGTGCTTGAAGACGTGCACGGTCTGGAAGTCCTCGTTCGTGCCATTGCGGAACTTGAAGCGGAGGAAGTCGCGCGCGTCCGGTGGCGGCGCGCGGCGGAGCTCAATCGCGAGTGCGGAACCGAAGTCGGCTGGTAATGGCAGAAGTCAGCGCTGACCGGAGTGAGAACGACACGGGAAGGCTCACGGATCGCCTTGAGCTCCGGGTGAGACTTGACGATGTCAGTCTGGTGGAAGAACGAGATGAAGGGCTGGTAAGTCGTCTCGATCATCATGAGCTGGAGCGGGTCGCCGTTGAACGCGATGCGCTGGAGCGCCTTCAGGACGGAAGAGAGCGCGGTGCGGCTGGCGACTACAGCAGGTACGATTGAGCAAGTGGTTTGCGGCGGACTGTACTGTGACACTTACTGTTTCCGATGCCACCCATGGCTTCGTCGGAGTAGATCGCGCTCTCGCGGAAATCCGCAAAGCCGCGAGCCTGCTCGATCATCGTCGGGGGGAGGCGGTGCGCGTACGTCTTGTTGTGAACGAGCTGCGACTGCACATTGTCCCAAAGCTGTACCGCCACAGGATCAGCGCCGAGCGTTGGCATCCAGGTACACGATACTCACGTTGTACTGTCCGCGTCAACAGAGCGCGACGGAACTGTGATCAACAGACACGTGGCGTGCGAGACAAAGATGAGGAGCGCACCATGTTCTCCATTGAGACCTCTTGACCGAGCGAGAAATCGCGGATGGCCTTCATGAACGGCTGCGCCTTCTGAGCGACAGCCTTGAATTCAGAGGAGGCCATGACCTTCTGCGCGTGCTTCTGGAATGCCTGCATCGCAAAGTCAGATCATGTGGCACTTTCCCCATAAGCGGTAGAGAGCATACCGGGCAGTCGGTCCACGGCTCGAGCGAGCGATCGTTGCTGGGCTCAACAGTCTCAACAGGAACATACTGGTACCCGTTCAAGGGCGCGACGACCGTCGTCTCATTGGCCAGCGTGATGCGGTTTGCGGGGTTGGGCGGGAAGAGTCCCTGAAGGAGCGCTGTCGCCGAGTCGAAGACGGCCGCACCCTCGCCGCCGACCTTGACGCGCACAGCGACCTCGGTGAGATCGACGAGGTCAGCATGGATACCGCGTATGTGCGACGACGAGGACGGGTTGAGGTACAGATTCCGGAGGTACTGGCCGAGCTGGTACGCCTGCATCTGTTTAGACAAAGAAACGAGGTCAGAGACGGACATGTCGAAGAGAAGGGAAAGAGTACCTCTCCGAGAGGGGTACTCTGGGTGCTACCCGACTTCTGTGTCATTGGGTGCTGGTAGCACTGCGTGCGGTCGCCGTTACGGGCCATCACAACGGCGCCGAGAACCTCGTGGTGAGACATTTGGACAGAGGTAAATTAGAGATGGTCCAAGGGTAAGTTCGCTGGCTCGACCAAGGAGAGGAAGCTGAGGAGGCTGGAGAGGAGAGAGCGCACACCGCAGGTTGCAGAGACAGGACACTGAAGCTCCAGGGTTTTGTAGGCGCATACCGCACTGCAGTGGCGTGTCAATGGGAGTGGTGAAGGGTACCGGTACGGCGCGGCAGGCCCTTGAGAGCGTCACGTTCGAGGAATGGAACATGGACGATCATGGCGCACGTCAAGCTGATGGCAACCTGCTCCTTGTTAGAAGCTTCGGTAACGGAGATGGAGACCTCATACTTTCAACTCTCAGTGACGTCGGGTTTGGTGCCTTGACCCACGTCTTGAGCCGTGCCTTGAGAGGTCTGTGGTTTCCACTGAGGGTATCTTCCGGAGATGCGAATATAGAGGAGTTTTTTGATGTTGCGGTGAAGACAGAGATGCTGCCTTGCATGATGGAGACATAGCACCAGGCGTCCTGCGGGCAATCGGGTGCATTAATCCTGCGCTTCGCCGTGGTCCACTAACGGCACGTGCAACGGCAAGATCAACCTTTAAACCATTCTCGACGGCGAAGAGGTTAGCCGAGGGGGTCAGCGATGCATCCCCGGACAAAGGAAATGCTACTAGAGCGTCTGGCGGCGTGAAACGACGTCGCAAGAAGTGCACGCGTGAAGCCGAGCGAAAACACGAGGCGTTCCGTGGCAAACGTGACACGGCCAGGGCAATATCGTGAAGGGCACGCATGTTCAGTACACAATGCAGCTCTCATCGAAGCCATGGGCCTCGACTGGAGCGATACTAAAACGCGCCATCCACGCGTCGGCGTCAGATTCATAGTGAACGGATCCAAAGCCCCGAAACACACCTTCCTCTTCTCTATTCCCCCGGCGCAAACGTACAGCGTACACGTGGGGCCAGTTCTTGCTCACCCCTGCCTACTTTCTCTTCTTACCCTTACCCCCACCCCCAGAGCTCTTCGCGCTCCCGCCTGCGGGCTCCATCGCCCCCTGCGTCGCGCCACCACCCCCACCCCTCCGTCTCCGCCCCTGCGCAAACGACGTCCTCTCGCTCTTCTTGAGCCACCGCTCAGGGTCGGGCGGGGGCGTGACCCCAGGCACGACGCCCTTCGGGACGCGCTTCATCCTGACTTTCTTCTCCCTCTGCGCCTGCGCCGGGGCAGCGGCGGCGGCGGCGAGGGCGGAGACGGACGCGGCCTGCTGCTGCGTCTGCTGCGGGGGCGGGGCGGACGGGAGCGCAGTGGAGGCAGAGGCGGGGAGCGCGTCGAGTGAGCGGAGGAAGCCGGACGTTTGGAAGTCGAGGTGCTTCTGCGCGGCGTCGAGGTTGGTGAGGATGTCGGAGTGCTCTTCCGAGTTCTGCGCGAGGGGAGGGAAGGGGCGTGTTAGTATCAGCGGGCGCGGGGATGGGCAACGTCCGCCCGAGATGAAAAGAGAAGGGCGCGGTATGAGAGGAAGGATGCGGAGCCGGGTATACGCCGTATGTAGTGTGATGGTTGATCGGGGTGGACGGACGGAAAAGAGGGCTGTATGGGGGGCTGTAATAACTTCTGTCCTCATTTCGTAGGAATGGTGTTCCTGGATGGTTACGACAACCTGCTGCTCAAGCCCCATACAGCGATATCACGGTGGTTCTGCCGTTACGACTGGCTTGGGGAAGTAGCGATAACCATCATGCATGCCTGAACAAGACCGCGAGGCGGACATTGCCTGCATCCATCCGTCCGTCCGTCCTTCTTTCCACGATCCTTGCGAACAAACAACATGCGCCGAAGAGAACAGGCGCATCGCGTGTATGACACGCCGTGCCAAGATATGATATCCACGCCGATGGCACACCACACCAGAGATTCCTGATGAAGATGAAGATGAAAATGAAAGGAACGTACGGGCTCAGCGGTGTCCAGCAGGTGGTTGTACAGGTCGAACGCAGCCTGGTAGTCTCCTTGTCGGTACGCCTGTACACCAGCGCATACACACGAGGCACAAATCGTTAGCCCCTTCCGCACTTCACAACGCAAAACGGCACACGCACCAACTGGGCCTCCAAGTGCATCACCCCCCGGTCCGCTTCCTCTTCCGCTTCCTTCCCCTTCACCTCCTCGAGCACTGCCGTCGCCTCCTCCTCGCGGTGGAGTCGGTACAGCGAGTAGGCGCGCGCGAACGCCCGGTCCGCTCCCTCGTCCTCCGTTCCGCTCTCGCTCGCAGGAGCAGCAGCGGGAGCGGGAACGGATTGTGTCAGGGCGAGGGCGGCGGCATATTGGTCCGTCTGGAGGAGGAGGAAGAGCTTCGTCTGCAGCGCGTCGCGATCGTGCGGGGCCAGGCGGAGGACTGTTCATAGTAGGGGCAACATCCGTCAGTCTCCGCTGTACGTGCACGAGAAGGAGGTTGAGGAGCACGCACTCTTGTCGCACGTCTTGATCGCGTTCGCGAAGTGGCCGCCGTCGATCTGCGCGCAGAGAGAGGTGAAGAGCCTCTTCAGCCTGTCAGCGACAGGTAGCGGTGCCTTCGGGGCCGCCTTTTGGCGGGCTGCCCGTTGCGACTTCGTGCTGGGCTTTGCCGTCGGTTTCTTGGATGTCGTGGGTTTAGGTGGCATTGGGAGACGATGTGTGGATAAGAGTCAAGTGAGGTCTGTGGACGAGACTCAGACGGCGCAAGCCGTGAGCGAGGGCGCCTATCTGGAGGACTTGGGCTTGGACGCCGGGCGGACCGCTGCAGTACAGACGCACAATCGAGAGGAGGGAGGAGCAAGGCATATTCGGCATTTGTGAACTACTTACTACGGAACGGTACACCGTGGTATCCAAGAGCTCAGCCCGATATCGATGCTCAACATATGCGACCAGCCACGGGTATCCGATTGCTACTCGAAAAGAATTAGCGCATAAATGCGCGGGCGAAGAAGGTAGTAGGTGATAAATAGCACAAACAAGAACAAGGGTCTTCCGCGACGCAAGAAGAAGGCGAAAAAAGGACACCGAGTTTTGGGCGGCTCGGTAAAACGAGCGGGCCAAGGAAGGGGTGGTATAGATACAGTCCCGTTAGTGCGTAGGATAAATACGCATAGTGTGTGAGTGAGAGCATAGGCGATGCGATGTGAGAGCGTGCGACGTGCGGAGAACTTGTAAGCGAGCATGAACCAGAGCGTGAGGGACGTGACATGAAGCGACCGGAGAACCCAGGGAGAAGAGAGCGTGTGCGGAGAACGGCGACTACACGCCGGTGCTGTCGCTGAAGACGGTCCCTTCGGGGTGATACGCGGGGGGCGGGTTGCCCTCCATGTCGTGCTCGACATATCCACGCGTCGTGAGTTCCCCAGGGTACAGCTTCTTCTCCTTGCCATGCGAGCGTGTGGACATCATCGTCACGGTCGTGGGCTCGCGTTGGAGGTCGAAAGACGGGCCTGGGGGGTTGGGGTCGGATGCGTGGAATGACCAACCGCCATCCGAACGGCGGAACGCGGTGCGCATGTTCTGGCCTGGATGGTGCACTGGGGGAAATGAAGCACCAAGTCAGCATTGGGCTTCAGGTGACACGGAAGAAGTGCAAAGCGAGAAAATTTGTTGTTCGACCAATGAAAGTCAAGCGCATGTAGTCACTGTCCCCGAAACGACGGCTGTGTCTCAATGAGAGACAGACACTGCGTTCACGGTAGTCAGATGTAGGTGACGGGGATATCATGTTTGTTGTAGACACAATCATGCGCCATCACAGTGTTCTTGACCATCCCCGCCGCCTGCGACGCCGCACCTCGGCCTTCTCATGATGAACTCGCCCACCACCCGCGCCCATAGCACCGGCACGCGTCCGCAGCCCACGTCCCACCGGCACCGACAGCCGCAAGAAGCAGAAGACGAGAAGACGCGTACTCACCGAACTTGGGCACCTCCACGTCCGGCGCGTTCACGCCCACCCCGAACGGCGTTACGCGCGCAGCGAGGTGGGACGGGTCGACGGAGACCATGTACGTCCTCCTATGGGAGTGGATCTCCTCCGCGCGTGCCTGGACCTTGTTCTTCCGATATCGCCTCCGCACGAAGTAGAGCCCGAGACCTCCCAGAACGACCGCCGCGAGCACGGCGAGGGAGATCCCGAGAGCGAGCGCGGTCGCGGAGTGCGAGGACTCGGGGGAGATGGTCTGTGTCGCATCGGCTGCGGCCGCGGACGTGGAACTCGACACCGATGGCATGGTGGAGGAGGGGGAGGGTGGGAGCGGGGGGTGGAAATCCCCAGTTTGTGGCTTTTGGGTATGTCACTTGGTTTAAATCCTAGGGACGTAGTGTCAGAGTGGTGGGATACCGCCCGTCGTGGACAGCAGTTGGCGGGAGATGGTGAACTCACGGCTCAGAACGCGCCGGGATGGCGCAGCGATGGCGGACGAAACTCACTGAAAAGACCGGAGGAAGAGGGGAAAGAGCGTCGAAATGAGCGGTTGAAGAACGAACGGACCCGACGAGGAGGCTGGCCGAAGGGTAGGACGGTGCGCTCAGGGAGGTCGGGGATATATAGGACCGCTCGAGACCGAGGCTCGTTTGATGCGCTGTTCTTCGCGACGCCGACACTGACGTCTGTGTCGTGTGGCCTGTCTGTGGGTCAGGTCATCAAAGGGCCAGATGGCACGGGGCGACGGTGCAGATCGCTCTCGCGCGCCCAGACTGATGTTGATCCCGTCAAGTTCATCTTTCAACTTGTTGACTTCATGTTGACTTCTCGCAAAGAGGCGCCTGCGCCTCAAGGACGCGTTATTACACCCGATTCAATAGCTTCTTACTGCATCCTTTCAATGATGGGACTATCGAGTCTAATCTCGCTTATCACCCATTTTGAAGCGCATTAAGAACAAGGCGGACTTACAAAGACTTACGCCGTTTATAAGGCCTCCCTCCGGGCCGGTGTTGCCGCCATCCAAGAATTTCTCTTGTGCTCGTTGGACGTCTTTACGCCATCGTCGTGCCTCTCTGTGCTTGCCTGATGCCCGTTCGACTGGACTGACTGCTGCTGCCCTAAACCCACGACATGGACTCCCATCCGGATGAGCGGCCGGCGAAACGCTTCAGGGTACGTGGTATATTGTGAACGCGCTTGTGCGAGTACTGAGTTATTCGCAGCACGAGTCCTACAAGGACACCCTCAAGGGTGTACATCTTCCCTCTGCCCTGAACCAAACAAAATTCGACCATGAAATCTCGGTATGCACCGTCATTATATCAGCACCCCTCGTAACTGACAGTCTGTGCAGGATAACGATTCTCATTTCCACGAAGCACTCTTGCACTGGCAAGAGCTCAACCTCGCCCCGGCCTTCCTCCAGTTTGCCCGCGATGTCGACCCGCTCTCCGCTTCGATGCCCCTACTTCTACACAACTGGAAGGAAATTGTGAATTTATGGATAGGCGCGCTGAGCAAGAGCAACGACGAGGGGTTGAAGGCGATCCTCGAGTGCGTCTCTCTCCATCTGTTCTTCTTTCCTCCATATCGACCATCGCGCGTACAGTCTCTTCCAAAAGCTCGCGCACGATCTCCGTACGACCCTCGCGCCCGAGTATCCTCATATCCTCAAGAGGCTCCTCCAGCTCTTGCCCCGTTCACTCTCGGCTGAGTCCCTCACTTCTCTTCTCGCTACCTTCACGGCTCTCTTCAAATACGTCCTCGTCCCCGCCGTTGACGCGGAGCTCCTGAGTCAAGCATGGCGCGCTTTCGCCGACGTTCTACCCCAGTGTCATCCCGAAGTCCAGCGCACCGCGGCGGAAGTCTGGGGAGCGACGCTCAGGAGGCTCAAGGTGTCACTCAGGGAGGATGCGGTACGGATGGTTGCGGGAAGTGCAGACGATGGGCTCGGAGATGCTTGTGCATGGATCTTTGTAACCGCGTGCAAGGTGTGTAGTCTTCCCCACTTTCCCTTCTTTCCCCTCCTCAACGTCTCGTCAGTCGGTCTCCCAAACGCTGCACACCGTCACCGCCAGCCTCGTGGCTCCCCTGATCAGATACTACCTATCGTGCGAGCACGAAGAAGAAACATTCACACTCGTCCGACGTGTCCTCACCGCCCTCATCCACCATTGCAAAGGAGCGGAGCAGTTCTCCCCGATCTCGGATGTTGTCGTCAAGCAGTACACGGAGACCGTACGGGGCACGGACGAGGAACAAAAGCGTCGGATCCTGGAAGTAGTCAGCGTTGTCTGCTCCGTCCGCCAAGGGTCCCGTATGACGCGTATGTCCCTCTCTCCTCTATCCTCTCCCTAGTCTTTCCTCACGCTTACTCCTGGTGACGCCCCACAGATACCCAACTCGCCGCTCTTCTCACCGAGTACCCCACTCTACCCCTGACCGACTCGCTCCACGCCGCCCTCCTCAAAATTGCCACGAGCGCACTCACCGCGGGCGACATGGCACTGTGGAACGCCCACGGACGCAAAGTACTCGACCACGCATGGACGCGTCCGGTCCTCGGGCTCGAGCTCGTCGGCGCGCTCTCGGACCTGTCGTGGGGCGGGTGGAAGATGCTCGCGCTCCCCCTCGTCGCGGCGAACACGCACAAGCTGCTGGAGAGCCATCCGAGGGAGACAATGGAGGTGCTCGCGGCGTTGGTGAGGGAGAAGAGGCTGGGTGAGGTGGATATTGTGTGGAAGGAGAGGTTGCAGACGTGGGTTGAGCAGAGGCTGGGGAATTGGGAAGCAACGGAGGAGAACGTGAGTGCGATTTGTGTGGACTTCTATCGAGCAGCTAACGCTTTGACTTCGTTCGCAGATGCAGCTCCTCGAACACATTATCGACCTCTCGAAACTGGTGCGCTCCTTCGCTCCGCTGCTGGCGAACATCGTCGACCGCGTCCTCGAGTCGGACGACCCTCGCGCTGAACACCAAGCCTCGTACGCGAACTCGGCATGGGTCATCGGCGCGTGCATGTCTTGCATCGCCGCGCGTCCGACAAGCGAATGGGCAGACTCGATCGACCTGGCGGCATGGACGAACAAGGTGGTAGAGAAGTGGAGTTGGAGCGGGCGTGCATTAGAGGGGTTGGCTTCTCTTGTAACAACGAGGTATGCATTCTTCTTCACATCACGGAGACGGGTCGACTCTAACTTCTACCCATCACAGCCCCTCGAATAAGTCGTCTCTTTCTGTGGACGCGCTCTACGAGCACCTCAAGCCCTCCCTTCTCTCCCATTCCCGATCACTTCGTCTACAGACTTTGCGCCTCCTCAACTCACCCATCATCGATGTTCCTACGAGCACGGCCGACCTACTCAAGAAGACGTTACAGGCCGAAGAAGTCTCCATCGATGTACAGGGTGTGCGGGAGCGTGTGCTCCGGATAGGCAGGTTACCCGTCGCTGTGAAGGACGGGGACGAGCTCGCGGCGGATATATGCGGGCGTTGGCTCATCGGTGCGTGATTACGATGACGGCTCGTTGCATTGATGTTCAAACGAGTGTCGGGTAGCGCAACTGAAAGTCAATTTGAGACCGCTGTGGTCCCCTGCGGCCGTGGCGCTGTCGGCGTTGGCTAGCTGGTTCGGAGACCTCGTCTGGGGCCTTCTCTTCAAGGAACTCCAGGACGCGTCATTGCCATCGGTAGATGCCCATTCTACGCCTGCTTGGCTTGCGGAAGGAGCGGACGAAGAAAGCGACGACGTATGGGAAGAAGAGCGGTCCTGGAGGGATCCGAGCGCCCACAAGGTCCGGACCGTCCTGGCTAGGTGGCTCAGTCATAATGCTGCGAAGAACGCCATCATACAGGTTCGTGTATACGCTGCATACCTTAGCGCGCTGCTCATCATCTTGGACACTTGTGCAGAGCCAAGTTACGGGAGATCGCTTCGACGCGGCCATGTTCGAGATCCAGCTCCTCGCCGCTCTCGAAGAGTGCTCCTCCCTGGCCGAGAAGCACAACCGCGACCTCGTCCCACACTTCCTCGCCCTCGGCGGGCCCGACGCACCCTCGAAGCTCCCGCGGCACAAACTCAGCGCCTGGCTCAAACTCTTCTCCAAGTTCGCGAACCCGAACGCGCTCCGCTCGACCGACACCCTCTGCACGCTCTACGTCACGCTCCTCGCGCACCCGGACCGCGCGCTCCAGCGCCTCGCTCTCTCGTGCCTTCTCGCGTACAAGTCGCCTCGCCTTGCGCCGCACGAGGATACGCTTCGTACGCTGCTCGACGAGACTAAGTGGCGCGACGCGCTCACGCAGCTCGACTTTGACGCGTTCGGGGAGGCGGAGCGCGGCGAGCTCGTCGATGCGATCGTTCGCCTACTCTTTGGCATGATGCTCGAGCGCAAGGGCCGCGGGAGGGGCGCGGATCGCCGCGCTGCGGTCCTCTCGACGCTTGCGGGGTGTACGGATGAGGAGCTGACGCTGCTCGTGGACCTCATGCTCCAGCCTATCCGTGGAGATCGGCCTGCGGTGGAGGGTGTGTACGAGGTTATCCCGGTTCCGAAGGACGTCTCGGAGAAGCAGCAAGTCGGGTTCCTCACCCTCCTCGGGGACGTGTTGAAGCACCTTGGATCGCGGATCGTGTCGCGATGGCCCGTCCTTCTGGAGACGCTTCTGGATCTTGTAGGCAACGCGCAGGCGTCCCTAGATGCGCAGAAGGATGACCAGGTGGCAGAGGATGTTCCTGAAAAGGATGAAGACGCCGAAGACGAGGACGATGCTGAAGAAACCAACGGGCCGTCCCGCGCTCTGAGAAACGTCCGCCAGCTCGGGCTAAAGCGGCTTGCGGACTTCTTCCGCTCCCCAGTCACCTACGACTTCTCGCCATACCTCCCCGCAGCGTTCCGCGCGTTCATCGCGCCTCGTCTTCCGGCACTCGACTTGGAGAACACACAGGCGCCGTCCGCGCTCCTCGACCTCTTCCATGCGTGGTCGCAGCAGGCCGAATACGCACCCTATCTCGTCCAGTACGACGACCGCGTTCTGCCGAAAGTGTACGACTGCCTCGTTGCGACGAACGTCAAGCCCGCAGTGATCTCGAAGGTGTTTGACATCATCGAACAGCTTCAAGCTCTTTCCGCATCGGATACGGAGATCCTCGAAGATGTCTTCAAACCTCACATGTCGTATCTCCTCACGAACTTGTCCACGCTCGTCGCGCGCTCTAAGGGCAACGTTTCAGTCGTCGTGGACGTCCTCGGTAGACGCCAAATATCAATCCTCTCGGCGCTCGCGCCGTACCTGTCAGACTCAACGCAAGCGACCATGCTGCTCGAGCTGTTCGCACCCCTTCTACGGAAACCACACAAGACTGTCCCGGAGAAGATCAAGGTCGACATGACCACGATCCTGTGCAGCCTTTTTCCTCTCATTCAGGAGCTTTCGAATGCGGAGAGTGCCATCTTTGGAAAGGCGTACGGGTTGCTTGCCCAGCTCTTCCAGACTCTGCGTTCTCGGCAAGCGCGCATCGCGCTGGTAAAGGCTTTCCAATCGCTCGCGGACCTTCAGCCTTCTATTGCTCCACTAGCTCAGCTCATGGACTCCCTCAACGCCTACTCGACGAAACGTCTCGAGGAGCCTGACTTCGACCGCCGTCTTACGGCCTTCGGCGAGCTGAACGATTCGCTGTATAAGACGCTATCGTGCCGCGACTGGTTGCCCGTCCTCTACAACATGCTCAGCTTCATCCAGGACCCGCTCGAACTTAGTATCCGGAGCAACGCCGCAGCCGCTATGAAGCATTTTGTCGATCTCGTTGCCGATCAGCGAGGGGAGTACGAAGAGACGTTCCTCAAGGTCCTTCTACCCGGTATCAAGAACGGCCTCCGCTCCCGCGCCGAACTTGTCCGCGCTGAGCTCCTCACCGTTCTTTCGCACGCCGTTGCGCGCTGTACCGAGATCGCAAGTCTGCAGGAGATGCGCGTCCTCCTCGCTGGCGGCGACGAGGAGGCGAACTTCTTCAACAACGTCCTCCACGTGCAGATCCACCGGCGCACGCGCGCTCTTCGGCGCTTATCCGAGTTCGCGGGGCAGGGCCATCTGCGGAGCACGACGCTCGCGGAGGTGTTCATCCCGCTCGTCGGTAACTACGTTGTCTCGACGGACACGCTCGACCACCATCTCGTCAATGAGGCGATTCTCGCGATTGGCGCGATGGCGGGGCAGCTGAGCTGGGGCGCTTACTACGCGTTGGTGCAGCGCTATCTGAAGCTTGCGAAGCAGAAGGATGCGTCGGAGCGGGTGTACGTCCGCACGATCGTTGCGGTACTGGATAGTTTCCACTTTCCTATGGAAGAGGCCGTTCAGGAGGAGGTTCGCGAGGGGGCCGCCGTCGAGACCGAAGAAGACGAGCAGGAGGTGGAAGACAAAGAGGATGTGCAAGTCGAGCCTCAAGTCCCTCAAGATGCGGCCAAACTTGCGCGAATCCAGGATGCCGTGAACTCGCGTCTTCTCCCCAGCCTCATTCTGTATCTCGAGAAGCGGGACGAGACAGAAGATAGTCTCCGTATACCCGTTTCTACCGGTATCGTGCAGATCGCCAAGCATCTTCCTCTCGAGCAGCGTGACGCCCAGATCACTCGCCTTCTCACGGTGCTCAGCCAAGTCTTGCGAAGCAAGTCGCAGGAAACCCGGGACCTCGCGCGGGAGACCCTCTGCCGTATTGCCTGTAACCTCGGCTCGTCTTACCTTCCCCTCATGATCCGCGAAATGCGCGGTGCACTCCTCCGCGGCCCGCACTTACACGTCCTCGCGTACTCCGTGCACGCGCTCCTCGTCCACGTCACCTCCGGCGATCACGCGGCCTCTTTCGCAACGCTCGACGAATGTGTTAATGATGCCGCGGCGGTGTCCTCAGAGGTCATCTTCGGCGAGTCCGGGAAGGATGTTCAAGCCGAAGGTTTTAAGACGAAGATGCGCGAGGTGCGGGGGTCGTCCTCCAGGGGAGTCGACTCGTTTGCTCTGCTGGCGAAGCACATCACGCCTGCGAAGATCAGCAGTCTTCTCCTTCCCATCCGCAACATTATGCAGGAGACGGAGACGCTGAAGGTCATGCAGCAGGTCGAGGAGCTGCTTCGGCGGATCGCAAGCGGCCTCAACTCAAATGCTCACCTGGTCCCGAAGGAGCTCTTGGTCCTCTGTCACACCCTCATCAGCCAGAACGCGCGCTTTCTCAAGGAGGTCCCGAAGGCACAGCCCACCGGCAAGAAAGGAAAGCGCAAGGACCATGCTCTCGTTCAGCTGAAGCGCAATGCTCCCTCGGACCACGATCACTACGCCAACAACTCGTTCCGGTGGGCACCTTGTCATGGCACTTCCCCGTACTTCCACTGACACCTCCTTGATAGATTCGTCGCTTTTGGCTTGGATCTGTTCAACACCGCATTCCGCCGCGGACGGTTTGACTTCCAGGATCCCGCTGTCGTGTCCCGCTTAGAGCCTATGGTCGCTGTCATCGGCAACACTCTGTACTCGTCGCATATGCAAGTGGTTGCTCCAGGTCTGAAAGCCGCCGCCGCCATCGTCAAATGTCCGTTGAAATCTATCGACAAGTCGCTTCCCGTCTTCATTCGCCAGATCATCGACATCGTCAAGCAAGCGGGCTCGACGGAACCTGAGGCTGTCCAAACAGCTTTCAAGTCGCTAGCTACCATCCTTCGCGACCATTCCGGCGCTCAGGTCAAGGAGAAGGACTTGGTTTATCTGCTCGAGCTCCTGGCTCCCGATCTCGAAGAGCCGTCACGACAAGCTGCTGTCTTCACGATGCTTCGTGCTATCATTGCTCGGCGCTTCGTCGTCCCGGAAATCTATGACATCATGGACAAGGTCGCCGAGATAATGGTAACAAACCAGTCCCCTCAAGTGCAGGAGCTCTGCCGCAGCGCCCTACTTCAGTTCCTTCTCGACTACCCGCAGGGCAAGGGCCGACTTAGGAATCAAATGACTTTCCTCGTCAAGAACCTCTCTTATGTGTACGAGAGCGGACGGCTGTCAGTCATAGAACTGTTAAGCGCCATGGTCAGCAAGTTTGAGACGGGGCTTGTCCAAGAGTATGCGGACCTCCTGTTCGTCGGTCTCGTGATGGTCATCGCGAACGATGAGTCGGCGAAGTGTCGTGAGATGGCCGCCGAGTTGATCAAGGTCCTCCTGACGCGTCTCGAGGCGAAACAGCGCAACGTGATAATGTCTCACGTCCATACCTGGGCCGTCCAACATGCGCGTCCTCAGCTTACTCGTGTCTCGGCCCAGCTCTACGGACTCATAATCGACTTCCTCAAGGCCGACTCTACCCAGTATGTCCCTTCCATCCTGGAGGACGTAAACGGAATTTTGGGTCGCATCGCCCGCGATTTCGAAGCAGCAGCGACCGGCGCTGAGGACGATGCCGAAGCGGACAGGCTGGCCCAGCAATGGCAGACGCCGTACCAGACTCTTCTCGTATTCGCCAAAATTCTCCGCGATCAACCCCAGTTGGCGGCAGATACTTCAAAGGTCGACTGGTCATCTGTAATCGCTCTTCTTCTCTTCCCGCACGCATGGGTACGCACGGCATCCTGCCGATTACTCGGCACTCTTTTCGCGGCTGTCCCGGTGACAGCGCCTCCCAACGACGGCACGCTCCTTTCGCAAAGTAACCTAGAAGAGATCGCGACCAAGCTTTCCCTCCAGCTCAAGAGCGAAAACCTCGATGAGACGCTCAGTCTTCAGATCGTCAAGAACCTCTTCTATATCGGCAAGTCTTTCGGCGCGATGGAATTCAATCCTAGTGCGGCCTCCGTAGGCGATCAGAGCAGTAACGATAGCAGTTCCGAAGAGGATCCCGATCACACGAGTGAAGCTCAGCGGACGGACGGACATCATCCTCTCTCCCGTCTCTTCTCAAAGCTGTCATATCAGGCCCGGTCAGCGTACATCCGACGTCGTAGCAAGGCGAAGAGCCCAGTAAGCCGTTGCATTGACATACGCTCCGCTTCAAGTTCTAATACGTCGTAGGAAAACTGGTCTCTCCAGCTTAGTGCCGTTCTCAAATGGTTCGCCGCAATGGTCTCGTTCATGGACAGCGATGTTGTGGAGCACTTCTTAGTACACATTTTGAACCCTTCCTATCGCATCGTTGAAGATGACACTATCCGCGACTCGCATATGGGTAGGTGGCACTAGTCTCTTATGACGTTGCCAACTGACATCGCCGACTAGATGATTTGAAGACGCTCGCCACCGAACTTCTGGACCTCGTGCAGACCAAGGTTGGGACAACGAAGTTCGCAGGTGTCTACAATGATATCCGTCAGAAGGTTCTCAGTGTCAGACGAGATCGTAAAGCCTCGCGCGCAATCCAGGTGCGCCCGAGTGATCGTCTTCGTCATATCCGTGTTACGCTCACACGCATGGCTCTGAAATAGATTGTCGCCGATCCTGCAGCAGCAGCAAAACGCAAGCTACAGAGGAACATGGCGAAGAAGGAAAGCCGGAAGAGGAAGAATGAGACCTATATGTGAGTTGGACGGTCACGTTAGATGCGACGATCGTTAACGTCTCTCATACAGGCATGGCAGAGGAAAGGTCAAACGGAGAAGGGACGAATAAATGGCACATTATCCGCTTTTCTTGTCTTAGTCGACGGTTCGCTATAGCATTTTTGTATCCTTAGTTTCACGATATCACTCATAGTTCAGCGGCGAGCTCTTCTGCGAAGGATTTGCTGCCGCAGCACCCAGCCCTCATGACTTCGTCTCTCCTCTAGACAGGAGGATCAACTGCGATATCTATACGCCTCGGTGCTTCAAACTCGAACGACCACGTATTTTCCGTAAGGCCCGCGGGTTCACACTTCTGGAGAAAGGGACAGCACCACGATAATGCTGCGGCATGCGAACTTTGGCTGTTCGAGTTCGGCTTTTTCAGTGGTACATCTGCCTCAATCTATCAAACAGTCAAGCTATAAGACTCATGGAAAGCGTCCTCAGCCCCCCAGCTTGCCTCGCTCCAATCCTTTCACCTCAATTCTCGAACCCTCCGTAGTCATGCTTTCCGTTACAAGCCCAACGGAAAGCAATGGTGTCGGACTCTCCGCCTCTTCGGTTGCGTCTCGCCGCCGCCGCATGTTGGACGTAGTCAACTCGCTGCATCTCACAGGGTCTGTAGGTTATTCCTCAACGACTAAGTCATACTCACTCAGGGTGTTTCCAGTGTTCAAGTGGACATCGATCTTCCGGTCATCGCTGTCATCGGATCACAAAGCGCGGGGAAATCTTCGTTAATCGAGTCCATCTCTGGCATCACCCTCCCTCGTGCGAGTGGAACCTGTACCAGGTACACGTTCGCATCGCTTCCGTACTTGTGGGATGCTGATCTTCCAACCTCGAAGATGTCCGACTGAGTGTCGATTGTCGTATTCCTCGGAGCCGTGGAAGTGTGTCGTTTCGCTTCATTTTCTCACCGATGCAGATGGAAAACCCCTCGGGCACCCACGAAACGAGCAGTTTGGGGATGTCATCCATGACAAGGACGAGGTGGAAGATAGGATTCGACGGGCACAACGTGCTATACTTAACCCGAGCACGAATTATCAACGTTATCTGGAAGAAGATGACGAAGAGGCTTCATCTCGAGAACTCACGTTCTCCACGAATGCCGTTTCTCTCCAGATCAGCGGCCCCGATGTAGAGGATCTATCGTTTTGCGATCTCCCAGGTATGGTGTCTTGCCCAATATGTGATCTTCAAGTACTAAAAGCCTACATGCAGGTCTCATCGCTAGCGTCGGTACAGGGGGCAATGAAAACGATATCGACCTCGTTAAAGAGCTTGTCTCTTCCTATATCCGCAAGCCAAGCTGCATCATTCTTCTAACTGTAGCTTGCGAAAGTACGTACGACCTGCGTTCAAATCGATTCATTTTCGGCTGATACTCGGTCTATAGCGGACTTCCAAAATCAAGGTGCGCATCGACTGGCGAAGACGTTTGATCCCGAGGGCATTCGCACTATAGGTGAGCACTAGGAAGCGTAAATGCCTTACATAGAAAAACTAATGCCGAGTACGCAGGCGTGCTCACAAAGCCCGATCGTATCCCTGGTGGTGAGGAGGATAGTTGGTTACGCTACATTCGAAACCAAGAAGAGCCCCTGCAACACGGATGGTTCAGCGTGAAGCAGCCCGACTCTCGCGCCATTGCCGCTGGTATTACGTGGGAGGAAGCACGAGAGAGGGAGCGCGAGTTTTTCTCTTTGACGTCACCGTGGAACATGCTGGACTTGGAGTGCCAGAACCGGCTCGGGACAAGCAGGCTGGTAGATCGCCTTAGTGACGTGCTTTCTGACTGCATCTCGCAAAGGCTTGTGCTATCCACAAACTTGCGTCTACTTCCGCTGATCAATAGTCTTACAGGCTCCCGAGTATTCAGGAAGAGCTCCAGAAGCTCCTGGCTGCGACAGACGAAAAGCTGCTGCAACTCCCAAAGCCTCCCTCGACTGACGTTCTCTCCGAGGTGCTGTACTTGCTCTCGACTTTCACTAAGGACCTCGGAAGATACTTAGAGGGCACCCCGAATGCCGATGGTCTGCTGCAGTCTATCAGACCCGCCTGTAACACCTTTCGCCGAGCCATTCGTTCCACCGAGCCCGACTTCCGCCCGTACGACCGCCGGTTTGCGGAAAACAACCCAGAACTGCACAAGTTCGTTCCCGCGCAGTTCATCTCGAACGAGGGCATCCCTTTTGAACCGCAGAACAATGACCGTGCGATCTTCATCGACGATGTCATGAAGCGAGCAAAGGAGTAAGTTATGTAGTTTGTTGTTGCCTTATGAACGATCTAACACATACATTAGAGCGATCACTCGAGAACTGCCCGACCACTATCCTTTCGTCGTCATTAAGGAATATATCGTATCAACCACCGCTGAATGGCGCGCTCCTGCTGAAACTCTCTTCCGCGACACGAACAGTATTCTCTTGAAGCACGTCAAGCAGCTTGTCAGCCAGCACTTTGCGCAATATCCTCTCCTTCAAAGTCATATCATGTGAGTCCCCGGGCTTTCCTGTAGGTCTTTGTCCCTCGCTGAATGATCACTGCTCGAATAGGACCGTTGTCAACGATTTCATCACGTCGTCCTCCGAGGACACCCTCGCTCGTATCAGGTGGTTCCTCGAGTTGGAGTGGCGGCCGCGCACGCTCAACGAAGCCTATTATTCGGACTATCGCGACCGCTTTGTCGGCCACTACAAAGGATGGCGTCCAGTTCGCGGCGACCAGGAACGCACTACCCTCACGCAACGAATCGCAGACGCAAACAAGGATGCAAACTTCCAACAATCGCTCACTGACGCCCTATCCGCACTTACGCGGATGGGTCTTCACAGTACTAAGCCTTCGGACCTCGCCAAGCTTCTTCCTCCCGACCCATACGATGCCGCGATTGAGATCATGGCAAGCGTTCGCGCATACTTCCAAGGTAAGCCAGCAAACCCCGACTGGAAGTAGGGCTAAGAGGAACTTAACTTCTTGCAGTCGCTTACAAGCGATTCACGGATAACATCCCGATGGCAATCGACTACGAACTCGTGCTTGGGCTTGACCGCGACCAAGCGCTCGAGAAGGCGCTGCGCAAGGGGCTCGGGATCGGAGGTGCGAACGCGCTCGCGCAATGCGCGGAGTACCTCAAGGAACCGCGTGGTGTCTCCGACCGTCGCGACGAGCTATTGAAGAAGCGTGAGCGGCTCGAGATGGCGCGTCGTCAATTAACGGAAGCATGGCTCTGAGGCGATTGTCAACGCTTTTGTGGATATCTGTAACGCTCAGGGGATTCGTATCTTGTAACATTGTTGTATCATGACTCCGATTGTGGTCAGGGATAGGTGCCATGTACGAGCGTTTGGCAGTGTAAAGTAGATGTACGATAGGTCAGACAGATTTGAGAATGGTATGATTGGTGTATCGCACGCAGATAGGCAAGATTCGCCTACAGATTGATTTCTCGTTACAAAGTCGAACGCGTATCGCCGATTCACTGCTCTGTCTGTATCTTCGGCACATCCTTGTCCATCCAGTGCTGATACATGTATCCCGGCTCGGGCAGCTTGTAGAACCACTCCGCGAATTCCTCTAGCGTTGTCACCGGAATGTCGGGGTATAGCTCGCGGGCATCGAGGTAACCCAGAGCCTTGGCATTCTTTAGCGAGCCGTCTCCAAGGACGCAGACGCTGCGTAGGTGCATGTATCGCGAGACCTCGTTGAATGCTGTCTTATCCGTAGGGTCTTTCGCGAGCGCCGCCTCGGCGGCGGCCGTCTTCGCGGGGAGTTCTTCCAACGGCAACTGCGCAAAAAGACGTTAGGCATCGGCAACACACGACAGCGACATTGCACACCTTGATGAATTGGGCTCTCATGGCCTCCGGATCCCCGGACGCGGCTTCGCCGACTTCGAACGCTGTGCTGATCGGCCTCTCGTCCTCCCACAATACCACCATCTTGTTCAGCGTCTGCGGATCGGCGAGGATGCGCGCGACCCAGGTACCGACGTGATTCAAGTCTGTCAGGAGCACGCGCGCGTCACCTGGGATCGGCATGATGTAGTTTTGCGTGCGCCACGGAGGCGGAATGACGCTGCGCGGCGGCAGGGGAAGGAAGCCCTGCATCCACCAGCCGGTCTCGATAAAAGTGTAGCCCACTCCCTGGGACCGAATGTATTCACGGATAGGGCCTTTCTAGAGAGCCATAAGAATCCATCAACGACGAAGACGCGATGCGGCAAAGTCAAGGCTTACAATGGTGAACGCGAGGCTGTTCTCCCCGGGAATACCGAAGTCGGAGGGAACAACGCGCTGGACGCCCACTTCCTTCGCTGCGCGGAATATCTCCTTCTGATCGCCAAAGTTGCTGCCGACGAACGCGCATATAAGGATGGACACGCCCGCTAGAGTAACCTTGAGCTTGTCGAAATCATCTTTGAGGTCACCAGCGCGGATGTCGACACCGTCCTCGCGGAGTTTCTTCACAGCAGGTCTATCAAGAGACTGAGGACGTATCATTGCGGCCACGCGCTGTAGATAGACGACATAACACATGTGAGCAGTGAGCACAAGTACAGAAAGGGAGCTAGAAACGTACAAAGGCTTTAGACTCAAGCAGTCCGCGCACGATAGACGTTCCTGAGTTTCCCGTGGCGCCAACGACGAGCACAAGAGGTCTGTCGACAGCAGAAGACATCCTTGCAAGTTGCAATGGTGAAGGTAGGAGTCGTATTGAGAAAGCGGTACCTCAGGCCACCATTTTATATGCGGACTGGCATCGACTTGTTCTACGTTGAGAGCGAAGTAGGCGTAGTCCCGAGATCGGGAAACCACCGACGGCGGGTACGCGATGTTCCGATGCCGAGATAGAACCCTTCGTTGCCGGCATGCAGCCGCAGAGCATATGACCGCGCGCTAGCAATATGGGTGAATGGCAGTTTGTAAAGTCGCCGCCCATGCCGTAGTAGAAGGTGCCATTTGGATCATGAAGAGCAACCATGTACTGGAGGGGTGGATGCCTTCGTGCCAACTATGTCAGCCGTTTATTCGCGAAGAAAAGAAGCGAGCAACAGGACTCGCGGCCAAGTGCACAGGGGGATGTCGTGTTTGAGCCGTCACGAGAAGAAGTGCCCGAAGTGCAAACGAAGTAGAGTACGAGCTATGCGTCTGCTGCGAGCGACATATAGAGCCAACCCCAGGACCCACAACGCGACGCGATCCATCCTCACGGCATGTTCGCCCTCGGCCGCACGAGTCCGAGGCGCTTTTGAAGAAGAATAGGAGAAACGCACCGGATTGTCTCACAGGGTGTTTAGTCCCGATCAAACGGGATAACTCCGGCCTCGGGGGCTACTCAACGGGGAACGACAGCTGCCCGCAGACATCTCTTGAGTCTCGGATGGTAGTTGACTGCGTAAGCATCAGGCACTTTCTTCGGAGAGACCTAGTGACTTCTCTTGAGCGGTGAGCTGCAACAGAAGAAACAGATGAGCGTTCACATCGGCCCTTCATCAACGCTCGCAGCTATCAAGGAGGCTCGGTTACTTACATTTTACAGTGCCGGAGACTGAAGTTACTGTCAACATGCTAGGATGTTACTTCATATCCCAGGCGGAGAAACAGAGAGGTGTTTTGGCAGGTTCACCCGTTGGCTAGCTCGTTCAACGGTGAAGGCAGCAGTGGCGGGCCGCGGCCGGGACTCGGCGCCTCCGAGACGACTCGGGCGCTAGGGTACTTAGCAGATCTGGTAGGAGCTTTAGGGCAGGCCGGTGTGCTTGTTACTCTCCCTTATTGCGGAGTTCATAATGCGATAACAGTCGGTGTGCAAATTTTGAAAATGCGATGATCAGCCACTAGATCAACGTCACTACAGACTACGGTTGACTCTGCCCCGTCTAGACGGCCCGGCTCTGAGCTACTGGAACAGATTGCACGGCGTCGAAGGGCCAGCATCTTGGCTCCTCGCGTCCCCACCGCCCAGTCGATGTGTTGTCCACCAATCTATCCGTTACAGTGGTCACTTCAAACTGCAGAGAAACTTCAAGTTCATGATTCGATGGGCCGAAAACCCGAGGTCTTTCAACAGCTTTCTATCGTAGCGATGTTGCTACACTACTGATCCTGAGGCCCGATGACCACCAAGCATTTCTTCGCGCTCCCTTAGGAGTGTCGAAGGTAGCGTGGGCCCTCTTGAGTAAGTGCTATCTCCTTCCTACCGTTGCCACGCCACCGCTGAATAACGTCGCCTACCATCTGGCGACCCTGGCTTGTTCCTCGTATGAACGGTAGCAGCGCCCCTCCGTGTAATCCAAATTCTACCTGAGCGCTCTTACCTATGTATGTTCTGTTATGTCAAATCCCTTGCACACTTACTCAGCGACGAGCTTATCCCGATGTTCTCGGGCTAATCCATGGTCTAAAAGAGTGTCTGCTGCTGGAAACCTGCATTCAACTCCTGCTTAACATTGGCCGCAAATCAGGAATGTCTGCCGATACACCCAAGCAACTCGTTCTCGTCCTTGGAGCCTCCGGACTAACCGGGCGGAGCATCGTCGACGGTTTGCTCCGGTCCGGCAATTTCGTACGTATTGACATCTTTACTGTCCGTCCCGCATCTGAAGCTAGGTCTCGCCTTCGTACAGCATGTGGCAGCAATGGTTCGCCTCACGTCGCTCTCCAAGCCTGTCATAGAGGCCCTTCGCGCTCAGGGAGTCACAATACGTGTGGGAGACCTCAAGGATGACGCCGAACAGCTTAAGGCGGTTCTCGCTGGTGTCGATATTCTTGTCAGTGCAGTGTCAGCGTGGGCCATTGAGGACCAGAGAGCTATCATACGAGTCGCGGCGGAGCTTGGGACTGTCAAGCGCGTCGTGCCATGCGATTTTGGGACACCTGGGCGTCCCGGTTTGCGCGAGTTACACGACAGGGTGAGCGATCCCGTTATGTTGATATATTTGGTTTCTCATCTGTATGTATGCGTGCAGAAACTCGCTATCCACACATTCATTGAAGAGCTCGGTGTCCCGCATACGTATATCGACATCGGATGGTGGATGCAGCTCTTCCCCCCTCTCCCGCAGCGGAGCGCCGCGAACGACACGTTCAAGCGTTTCTCGTACTCCGTTTACGGCTCGGGCCAGAACCGCGTCCTTCTCACGGATTTCCGGCACATCGGTACGTGGGTCGCACGAATTGTCGCGGACCCTCGCACGTTAAACAGGAGCGTGATTGTGTGGGAGGATGAACGCAGGCAGGCTGAGGCGCAGGAGGTAGGTGAGAAGTTTTCGGGCGAGGCGGAGTACATCCGTGCGCAGAGGGTGAATGTGAGTCCGTCTGATCTCTTCATCGATATCCCAGGCAACCGAACTTCGTTACTCATGCTTACGTTTGCCCCCTTTCAGGTCTCAGTAGAAGAGCTTGCCAAATGGCAATCTGAGGCCGGCGAGGAGCTCGCGCAGAACTCACACAACAAATGGGCCCTGATGCGGCTCTTCCGGTTCAGGTACATACAGAGTGTACATGTTCTTGAGGAGAACACGCTCGAGAACGCGAAGCGCCTCGGATATCTCGATGCGCGTGAGCTCTACCCGGATGTGCCGACGCAGACGTTGGAGGAGTTTGCAGAAGACTTCTACAGCAAGGAGGAACCAGGAGACGTCATCATTGCGCGGGAAAACTGACGGGCGCATCTAAGGCACGTCGATGTTGTACTACATATTGTCTAGATAGATACCCGACCCTATTCCGTAGCGTATGGATATTGCGTTGACTCCTAGCCTACAATTCCTGGGACTTTCGCCAAATCCTAAGCTTCATGTCCTGGGACGAGGTAGTACCAACTCGGACAAGCCTGGCGAAGCGCTCAGAGTGATGGACAAGGAGTTCGGAAAACTCCGAGAGCGCCTCGACTCGCGTGGGGAGCGCCAGCTGGAGCGCCGCCACGTTGCAATTGACGCTGCAAAGCTGACATTCGGCCAGGCCCGAATCCCGCCCGACAACTTGTTGACCTGCCCCCTGACTTTGTATGCTAATGGTGCGCCGAGTGCACTGGAAGGTTATCGCCCGATTTCGAGGCCATCATCGACCGTTACGGCAGCCTGGATTCCGGCGAATGTGAGCCTGCTGAGCCTCCCCGGCTTGCTTTGCGTAATAAGTCGTGCGTGCGCCCTTTTGCTGCTTGTCCCTGGTGCTCACTCGGCTCCTTGACTAGACATACGGGCAAATGAACTTCAATTGAAATAAGTGATTCACGCCGACGGCCTGTAATCGGAAGCTGGCGCCCTATTTATTTCTCGGCTCATCGTTATCCCGCAAGGAGACCCGTCCTTGAACGTCCCGAAGGTATTACATGTTACTACATGACATCGGGTCAAGGAGACGTGAAGGAGATACAAAAATGGCGCCGCTTCCACGGATGCTGATTTCAGATCGCTTGTGAGTTGACCGGACTGTACCGTCAAATTTGTGTGGTGGACTATAAAATGTCTTTAGTGACTAATCTACGTTGTCTGTTTCTAGACATTCGCGATTGAGGATCGAGATGTCGCGGACTCGGGCGGCGTAGACCGCTCTTCTGACGTGACTACACGCCCTGATGCCTGCAGGCAGCCGCACCGCCTCTCTATCGGTTCCTCGGGTATGGTGGTCCGCGACCCCAGCGACCCCCTGGAGACCGGAGGACCCGCAGAGGTACGTTGCTCGTGTCGCATGGATTCGTCCTTCACTGACAAATATAAGCTTCACGGACACAGCGCCTCTATCCCCACTAAGCAGCCGCTTCTCCCCGCTGGCCTAACGCCGCTTTCGTGTTTCCTGTTCCTGAAGGACAAACGAGTGCCCAGGGCACCCGTACGAAAGCACCTGTGCACCATGCTGTCCCGTATAGGCCCCGGAGCAGGTTGATCGGCATTGTGTTGCGCCTGGGCCGCTCTAGCTACCCAGGAGTCCCTCCTCCCACCGATCCTGCCCCGAATGAAGGTCTAAAGCCGTCATGTGAGCCGATCTGACTTCTACGTTCTCGTAGCGGGCGCAATTGATGTGAATTTGAAGGACTCGTGCAGGGATCGGTGCGGTAGCTCTCACGGCGGTACGCATGTCGAAGACGCCTCGTATCCACGTCCCGAGTTCCTTCGCCCGGAGATCTGGACTCGGGCGGTGATTCCAGCGGGTTCGTGTACGCCGTGCTACCCTAGGGATTGAGAGCGTCGGTGTGAGTAGTGGGCCTATATCCAGCCTGTACGTAAGGCTACTGGTCTCACTCATCTACATGCTATTAAGTTCCCCTCCCTCCTCATTCGAGGTTGGGCAAAGGGCAGCCTTGGGGGAGCTAACGCTGCCGATGAAGCTTACCTTGTTGTTGTCGGACGATCTCCATTGAAGGAAAAGGATGCCGTGATCGTCGGGATCGGTGAGTCTACAAGCTTCATATTAAACCCGTAATATACTAGCAGTAGTCCTAATACTCGCCAGTGCGTAGGTGATCTAGCCGTTTAATAGGAGATAGCTGTATCTTTACCTAGCCGCCAATGTCTCCCAATCCCCGACCGTAATTGACTCGGCGGAGGAAACCCAGTCATCGACACTCGGTGTACGCCGAGCCTTTCGCATCCGAGAGCGTCGGGTAGGCTGGGAATCTTTCCGGCAACCACATCCCTTCCGGATGCCGCCCTGAGTGGACCAGGTATGATGGGTGCGGCACTGCCGTGGGAGCCTTGGAGAGCCGAAAAGTAGCGTAAGGTGCTTCTGCCCGGCGGTGGTGCGGTCTTGTCAAAGTCAGACGGTAGTCCGCTGGAGATCCACCTCCTGCCACTTACCCATGGACTAAGTTCGTAGTCCACCTGCGTGGCGGCATAACAAGCTCTTCCTAGCCTGCAACCATCAGTTCCATCGCCTAAGGCCCGTTCAAGCACCCGTCCCACCTATCCACAGGTCGTGCTCACAGCCCCCTCCCTTCCAATCCCCGCAGCATTACCCATAAGCTCTCAGTCCATTGAACCAGCCGCAGGCACCCACACCCCACTAGCTCGCTCTCCGCCCGCCCGCAGCACACCACGACCAGCACTCGGATCTCGGATCGCAGCCGCCGCGGTCTCGCTGCCGCCCCCGTGCTCAAGTGGCCGCGCCGCGCGCCACGTTCGCCCGCACCGCGTATAGCCTAGACTATAGCCAGCCTCCAGCCACCCCCCTGCGCGTGCGGGCGCACCGACCCCGATCCCGCGGCGCCTCGCGCCTCGCGCGCGCGAGCGAGCAAGCGCGCCACCCCAAGCCAACGTGAGCGGAAGGGCGCGCGCGACAGCACGGCCGTCTCCGTCCCCGCTCGCGAGCACATAAAATGGGAATGGGAAAACTCTAAACGCATCGGCGCGGGCGATCGGGTCGGAGAGGGCACCCGGGCCGGGCCGCCACCGCCGCCCGCCCGTTGTCCTTGGCCACTGGGGAGCGTCAGGCGCCCGAGGACGTGCGACGGGACCGAGCCCGCGCGCCGGCTTCGGGGCAGCCACGATGTCTCGTAGCGAACTGCTTGCTGCTGGGGACCCGCGCGGTGCGCAGCGGGGGGTATATAGCCGTGCGCGGAGTGCTCCCGAGGTGGACAACGGCCCAACACTCCGCCTTTCTACGAGTCTGCGCTCGCCTGCGATAGTAACGCTCAACGCACTACTGCTCCTAACCGTTTGGTATGACGACATCTTCCTCTGCGCATTTGCCGCTCGTTCTTGTCGTGGGGGCGTCGGGGCATGCGGGAAAAAGTATAGTAAAAGGACTGCTGTGGTCAGGCAAATTCGTACGTCTTCTATACCTCCCTACAGTTCCCTGCAACGCACTAACCACCGATCGGGCACGATCGGCGTCCACAGCGCGTCGCAGCCATGGTCCGCCCCGCGTCGCTCTCCAAAACCTGCATGAGCCACCTCAAGACCAACGGCGTCGAAATCCGCGTCGGGGACCTCTACGACGGCGTCGAGCGGCTCAAGAGCGTGCTCGCCGGGGTCGCGGTCCTCATCAGCGCCGTCGGCGCGCGCGAGATCTCCGCGCAGCGCGACCTCATACGCGCCGCGCACGCCGTCGGGGTCCAGCGGGTCGTCCCGTCCGACTTTGCCACCCCGGGCGCGGAGGGCGTGTGTGATGTCCGCGATGCGGTACGTGCTGCGCGTTGCCACCGCCGCTTGCTCCTGCCTCGCCGGAGCGCACGCTAACGCCGCCCTCATCTGTCTAGAAACTCGCTATCCGGAGGTACATCCGCGAACTCGGCGTACCCTACACCTTCGTCGACGCAGGCTGGTGGATGCAAGCCTTCCTCCCTCTCCCGCCACGCTCGCGCGCGGGCGCGGCGACGGTGGCGCTGACGCACACGGCGTTCGCGCCCGGGGACGCGCGTACGCTGCTCGCGGACTTGCATTCGGTCGGGCTGTTTGTCGCAAGGATTGTCGCGGACCCGCGTACGCTCGGGAGGAAAGTCATCGTGTGGGACGACGAGCGGCCTGTGAGCGCGGCGCATGCTGCGGGAGAGAGGTTGTCCGGGGAGGGCGCGGCGATGCGGGCGATGAGGAGAAATGTGAGTGCTTTATTTCCTTATGTTTCCTTCGCAGTCCGGATTCTCGGGGACCGTTCCTGCTCAACTCCCTGACGGCCCATGGTATACTAACACGCTACCCCGCCCATCCACAGGTAACAGAAACCGACCTCAAACGCCTCGCTCACGACGCCCGCTCCCGACCCCCCCATCGTCCCCCTCACTCCCCATCCTCCCCATCCCACTCCCACTCCCACTCCCACTCGCGCCTGCTAGATTTCGACGCAGACTCCGTCCCCCGCCTCGGCGGCCAGCTCGCATGGTGCGGATTCATGCGGAGCGTATGCGTCTTGCGCGAGAGCACGCTCGAGAACGCGCGCAGGCTCGGGTACCTGGACGCGCGGCAGTTGTATCCGGACATTCGCGCGTGTTTGCTGGAGGAGCTCGCGAGCAGGTTTTATAGGATGAAGGAGCCGGGGGAGGTGTGGCTGTAGCTTCGAGTTGTGATCGGATTTTTGGGCGGGGAAGGGAGCGACTGAGTGGGTGAGGTGGTATTGTGCGGTATGATGGTCATGAAGCTGCTTGCAATTAGTGCTTGGCAGCGCGGGTCCGAGCGGACTGTGCAGAACATTCGAATTATGTATTAGCGTCCAGAAACACGAACTGTATGTACCAGTACCAACGCCAGTACCAATATTAGTGGACGAGCAAGTCAAGTAGCAACTTACTGCGCATGCGGCTCGCGCCATCGGGATTCGGCACCCGTAGGACCCTATGTACGACGTATGGCTAATTCGCACCCCCACCGCCGACCGGGGTTGCAGCTTCTCCGAGCGGTCCACGTCCGCACGTCCACGTCCACGTCCACGTCCACGTCCACGTCCACGTCCACGTCTATCTGCGTCTAGATTTTTCGCGGATTTTTCCACCCGAACAAGGCGCCACGGAGTCCTCGGGCGGGGTCAGGCGGAGGCGGGCCCGGGCGGGTTCTCCGAGTCGGGGAGGGGTGGAGCCTTGGCTATGGGTGACCGATGACCTTTTGACAGGTGCTGCTCCATGCAGGGTCGCTGGGGTTGGATCGGAGAGGTCGGGGACGGATCTGGTGGTACCATTGTCGTTCCTCGATATGGTGACGTCTATACTGGAGCAGCAAAGAGTTCAAGTTCATAGTAAGTAGCCTAGTGTTGATGTAGCCGAGTCTGGTCCGAGAGGTTACTAACCATGTTTTTAAGCTCTTCCAAGTTTGCTGAGAGCCTGGCATGAGGGACCATTATGAAGCATAACGTCACCGAACGGTGGCAAGGCCACCCCTCGATCAAGATTCCTCCGATTAGTGGGAGGAGTGGCAGATCCATCCCTGTCAACATCTCTCTTCGTGGGAAGCAGTTTCGGGCGTGGTGCCGGTGCCGCCGGATGCCGTTGAGCGCTCGAGCGCTCACCTTGACAGAGGATGAATCGATGACGTCGCCCCTGTGTCTATGCGGTATGTCGTTCCCACGACCATCTACGACATATCTCACCGTCGGCGCTTGCCGTAGATCCTTCGCTCGAGTCCTTCCTCCGCCTTATCGCCAACGGATATCATGCATGCATCGGGAGTCGGGACAAGATAGACAGCTGCATAGAAGGTTTCTCCATCAGTCTGTCGTCAGGTCCGGACGGAAACGTTCCTGCGCTAGTGGGCGGGAAACGGCGGGCCCGGTGCCTCTGTCAGAGCTCTTGCGCGTGGCGGACGCGTCGTGGGTCAGAAAAGGTCAGAAGGAGGCCAACACACGTACCTACGTTTGGATGCCGGGCTCGGGTACGGATGGTGCCCGGAGAAGTTCTGGTGATATCATGTGCGAGACGTCTGACCGACTGTACACGTCTCGAGTCTCGAGAACTGGACAGCAGGTTGGCAGCGGCGGTGTTAGGCCAACTGGTTCCGCGGCTTCTGGCGGAGTGCTCCGACGTCGACGCTCGAACGTGCGCACTGCGACGTGAACTTAGAGCTACTTGGAGGGAGAAGTGGGCGTCGGGGTGCCGCGCATCCTTGGAGTTCCTCGTTGTGTGGGTACGCCTGTGTCAGAAAGCAGACGTGTACTCGGAGGACACCACCGCACGAAGCTCGGGAGACTGGACATGCATGTGCGGGCAACGAGCCACTTGGACAGAACACCGCGGTGCACGTGGATAGGCTGCACAAGCTGTGCGCTATAATTAGCGATGGGGTATTCCTGGAGTTCCAGACATGTGGACATTGAGATTGGATTCAAGTGTGGAGGAAGACTGGAGGAAGGCGGAGGATAATCCAGGATAATTCAGGTAATCCGAATGTCGGATTCGGATGACGGCGCGGCATGAACGAGTTTCCGACGATGATATCTGACAAGTAAGGAGAGAGGGTAGAATGGCTCGAGTGGCTCGAGATAGCGAGCTTCCGGGAAGAAGAGATATCGAATACGCGCAGTTCCGACATGACGGAGCCGCCTGCATCCTCTAAGAAATAGCCGAAGCAAAGCAACAAAACGTACCGTGTTTAGGAGCATCCTAATGCTGCTGGCGGGAGCACACAAGGCGTGTTAGGCATGCAAAGGAGCGAGGAGGGCAGCTGCAGATTTTGATGGCCAGGGAGGGGTGCGCCCGCAGAAGACGGTTGAATTGGCGCGTGATGGAATCGGAAGTGTCGATCTTGCTTCCGTATTCCCTCTCCCTCCGTCCTGTGCCCTGCTTCTTCAGACCTCTGGCGAGAGGAGAGGGCCAATGAGCACGCGGCTCAGAGAATAGAAGGATGAAGCCGGGTGGCCGAGGAGGACGGATTGGGCTCGCGTGACGGGGAGGGATACAAACGGCGGCGCCGAGCACATGGCCGTCGTCCCTCGCCTTGCCCGACTCCCATCAGCGACCGCCACCGCTTCGCCCTGTCCCCCGGTCCCCGCAGAGAGCCAACCAGGAGGACGCATATATTGCCCTGTGCAAGGAACACCCATGTTCCTCGTCGACCCCGCTCGCCTCCCTCCCGACCTTTGGGAGCTCGTTCGGTCCGCCATGCAGCTCATCCACCGCGGCCTCCTCTGCCTGACCGCTTACCTTGCCTCCGCCAATGTCCTCCTCGATGGCGGTGTGCAGGGCGTCGCTGCCCAGTACCTTCTCGGGCTCGGTGAGTGCTTTCTGCGAGCTGTGCAGCCGGGATAGAGGCTGATCGACGCCTGGGGGCGCAGGCATTGGGGACATCACTGGGTAGCTATCCATTCTCATTTCGCAGCGAGGGCTTCTGCTGAGGCGTGCATTGACCAGCCCGGTCGTCGAGACGAACATGATGGTGAGCACCCGTCCCATTTGCCTCCGTTGTGCGTCGGTGCGGTCATGAGTGGAGCTCGAAGAGCCTCTGGGAGCACGCGGGCAGAGAGAAGCGATCGGGCATTCCGGGCACGCTAGCAGGCGAATCCAGGCCCGGGATGATGACGGCAGGACGGTTTCTCCACGACGTCATCCTTGTCTTGCCGCCAGATCCCTCGTCCGCTGCCGCCCTGTCATTCGCCGGGCGTGCACGTCGCCTTCTCGTCCCTTGCCCGCTTCCATCGTCGTTCGCGGCTCCGTGCGTGTGCCTGGCGTAGCGTGTGGCTGCGTGTCTTGCTCCCGGCCGTCGCGCGAGCGACGTTATCGCGTCCACTTGCCTCGCAGATACGCGTTGAGACGCGTTCGTGGGCTGCATGCTGACTCGATGTGTAGGGTTATGCCAACCTCCCCCAGACCGACACCGGTCTCCACATGCGGCAGCGCAGCCGTGCGTGGATCATCGCAGACCAGTCAAACCCCACGAACCGCATCGTCTTCATCAATGCCGGTACGTCTCTCGCCAACCTCGCACGTCTTGCAGTTCAGTTCGCTCAAATGGCGACTAGACATCGCGATGGGCGACACCGGCATCCGCCGCTCCATCGTGAGCGCGTTGTCCGCCAAGTACCCCACCCTGTACAACAACGACAACATCGCCCTCGTCTCGACCCACCAGCACTCCGGCGTCGGGGGTTACCTCGAGAACCTCCTCCCCCAGCTCACCTCGCTCGGATATGTCAACGAGACCGCCGCCGCGATCGTCCAGGGCACGGTCCTCGCCGTCCAGCGCGCGCACGACAGCCTCGCACCCGGAAAGCTCAGCTACGGTAACACCACCGTCGTCGATGGGAACATCAACCGCTCGCCGAGTGCGTACCTCGCCAACCCGGCTGACGAGCGTGCGAAGTACGAGTACGACCAGGACAAGGATCTCTCGCTCCTTCGCTTCGACGATGCGAGTGGGAACGCGAGGGGGTTCTTGAGCTTCTTCGCTGTGCACGGTACTAGTCTGTACGAGGTGAGTAGGGTATTCCGTACGTGCGATCGGGCCTTGTGGTTAATGGTCGTGCAGAACAACACCCTCGTCAGTAGCGACAACAAGGGCATGGCTGCTCACATCTATGAAGGTATGTTCTTCGTGCTGCTTATGGGGCTGGATTCTGACTTGCGAGACAGCCATGATCGAGCCCAACGCGATGCCTGGCAACAACGCCTTCGTCGCTGGTTTCACGCAGTGTATGTCTCTGTTTGCTTTTTCCACTGGAAGATGCTAACCTGCGTTTTAGCCAACGTTGGCGACACTAGCCCTAACACGTGAGTACCATCGAGCTGCTTATATGCGCCTCTCTGATGTCATGTTACAGCGAGGGTGCCTTCTGCGAGAGCCCCGGAGAAGAGTGGGACGGCCAGCCCTGCGAGTTCGAGCACTCTACTTGCGGCAACAAGACCGAGGACTGCCATGGCCGGTACGTCTGCATCCTTCATTCTCTTCAGAGCGAAATGGCTCATTCAGATATGTCTGATACAGTGGTCCTGGCTTCCGGATCTCAGACTTTGAGAGCAACACGATCATCGCGCAGCGCCAGGTCGACGGGGCGCAGACCCTCATGGGCATGACCCTTCCCCAGATCTCGGGCCAGGTCAACTACGTGCACACCTACCTGAACATGTACGTCGTTCGTCTGTCCCCTCTGCCAAGTTTCGCGTGCTGATGCACTTTATGGGGCAGGTCGTACCGCTCCTTCACCCTCCCGAACGGCACGACCGTCCAGACCTGCCCGCCCGCGATGGGCTACTCCTTCGCTGGCGGCACGACGTGAGTGTCCGTTTTCGTAACCTCCCTCCCCCTCCTCCCCCAGCGTCCCGTGTTTGGCGATGTTGTGCGCCGTGCTGACCTCGTGGGTGACGGCTATGGCTATGTATAGCGACGGCCCGGGCGCGTTCGACTTCGTCCAGGGCGACAACTCGTCACAGTCCCAGTGAGTACTACCGTGCATCAGAAGGCTCCTGTCATGAGCTCGAAGCTGATGTGTATGTGTGTCTGTGTGTGCGCGCGCGGCGGGGTAGGAACCCGTTCTGGGAGATCGTCAAGGGTGCGGTGACGCCCGACCCGCCGCAGGAGCAGATCGACTGCCAGTACCCGAAGCCGATCCTCCTCGATACCGTGCGTCCCCTTGTTCCCTTAACTGTCCACTGTTCATGCGTGGAGGAGGGGGGCTAATGGCGGTTCTGTACTAGGGATACGCGACGTTCCCGTACGCGTGGTCTCCGAACACGGTCGACATCCAGATGCTCCGCGTCGGCAACTTTGTCATGCTCATCATGCCTGGCGAGCTTACGACTATGGCTGGGCGGCGGATGCGGTGCGCCTCTTCTCCCTCTCTCCCCTTTACATGACCGGTACGCTTATATGCGCGGTCTGGAACGCAGCGACGCGATCCGCACGCAGCTCATCGCGCAGGGCGTGCTCGGGGACGACGCGTACGTCGTGATCGCGGGCCCCGCCAACACGTACGCGCACTACGTCACGACCCCCGAGGAGTACGCCGTGCAGCGGTACGAGGGCGCGTCGACGATCTTTGGGCAGTGGACGCTCAACGCTTACATGGTACGCCATTTCCTTCGTTTGCTCGTATGATGGGTGATGGGTGATGGTGGCTGATGTGAGTGTTGGTGGGATGGACAGGACAAGTACGGGAGTCTGGTTGGGTACCTCAAGGATGGTAACACGAGTCAGCCTGCTTCGGATCCTGCCCCGCCGAACCTCACGGGAAGCGCTCTTTCCCTTCGCGTACGTCTTCTTCTCACGTGCATGAGTGGCCGGACGGATGACTGACGGGCGTTGTAGACTGGTGTCGTGATGGACAGCGCTGGGATCGGCCACAGCTTTGGCGACGTCATGACGGACGTGAACACGACGAAGGCGTACTCTGCAGGACAGTCTGTGTCTGCGGTCTTTGTTGGGTGAGTTGTTTCGCTTCTCGTTGGACTTGAGGACGTTTGCTAATGATTGTAATCGTGTAGCGCCAACCCTAGGGTACGCACCTCTCAGTTGGACAGCTAGCTGAAGGATGTGATAGCTGATGCTGCGCTTTTGTAGAACAACCTCCGCCTTGAGCAGACGTTCCTCAACGTCGACCAGCTCGTGAACGGCGCGTGGACGCCCGTCCGCTCCGATTCGCACCCGTCGACGACTTACCAATGGACGCGCACGAGCACGGTACGTCCCTTCCCCTTCCTTCCCCTTGTGTACCCCATCAAACCGCATCGTCGATACTGACGCTTCAGGACAACTCGACGTCGACGTCGGGGACCTCGCAGATCCTCGGCACGAGCACGGTCAACATCACCTGGACGATCGAGAGCGGCACGCCCGCGGGCACGTACCGGCTCACGTACTTTGGGGACTCGAAGGCCCTTATTGGGGGCGCGATCACGCCGTTCGTGGGGCATTCGGGGAACTTTACGGTTGCTGCGTGAGGTCCCCTCTCGCGGATGTGCCTGTGCATGGTGCAGAGTGCCAGTGAAACTTCGGTGGGCACTGGGGCCGGCTTCTTCTGTGATTTGTGATTGGAAGGACTTCCATGCGGCCCGTCTCTCGCTCCTTGGTCCTGTTCTTGATGCTTTTAATGTTGTACAACTTCTCCCTCTCTCCCTCTGTACGCATGGAAGGACTTTATGTGTAGTTTCGACAGTATGGTTGATGGTTGATGTTGATGTTGATGACGCTCACGACACCCGCACCCGGAGACTCTCGAGCCCGCGCCGCATGTTGTATATACCCACTCATTCTTATGACGTTTTGTGCGCGTGTAGTATTTCGTTGATTATGTGTTGTGTTTGTGTGTGGGTGTGCTCAGGGTTTGTTGGATGATGGAGGAGGCTGAGATGCGAAAAATTGTCATAATAACAGCACCGTGCCGAAGCGTTGCGTCTGTGCGGCGAAGGATGATTCAGTGTCTCGGAGAGTTGTGTATGCAAGTATTTCAACGCCGTCGTGAACCTCAGATCCCGACCGGACAACCCACTCGCTGACTCTTTCTCCACCGGGTCTTCGTAGATCTTGATCTCAGACGATATCTGCGCTTTCCCTCAGGGGTCGTCGGTACACAAGGGGTTAACGGGCGCGTTCCCGGGTGGCCGTGCAGCCATCTCGAGTACGCGTACGGCCGGCACTGCACTGCTTGCTCAGGTGGAACGTGAACGCGTGAACGTTAACGCTGACCGTACTGCGGGCTGGACATCGTCAGTGTTGTTTGGCCGAAGAAGCGATGTGTGCGCGTCGAATGGTTGCCAACTACTAGCGCGACGTTTGTGCGCTGGATGATGATAGTGGCCGACAACTTGAAATAGGCCGGCAGGACGCATACGCGTACGCCGTGTTGAGGCCGTCGTGGTCGATCGTTTGGGGATGCACCTCTAGTTGTAGAGGTATATAGGCAAGTTGCGTGAGCAGGTAGAATGACAACTTCTAACTCGTAAATTCTCACTGCCCCTCTTCCACCCACACACATTTCAGTTCCACATCATGTGCAAAACCATCAGTACCATCCTCACTGGCACCGGGGGGTCTGAAACCCAGCAGCCCCTCGTCCTCGTCGTCGGCGCGACCGGCGTCACAGGAGCTAGTGTCGTCCGGGGCCTCATCGATTCCAAAGCCTTCGTACGTACCCTAGCCTCTCGCCTCCGACCCTCCCCAAACACGCTCACGGGCGAACCGGACAGCGCGTCGCAGCTCTCATACGCCCCGCCTCCGCTCAGAAACCCTCAATCGCCTCCCTCCGCGCCTCCGGCGTCGAGATCCGCCTCGGGGAGCTCTCAGACCCCTTGGACGCGCTCAAGGCCGCGCTCGCGGGCGTCGACGTCGTCATTTGCACAACGAGCGTGCAGAGCATCCCCGCGCAGGCGGGCTTGGTGCGCGCCGCGGCGGAGCTGGGGACCGTGAAGCGGTTCGTGCCGAGCGATTTTGGGACCCCGGGGGAGAAGGGGGTGAGGGTGTTGTATGATATGGTGCGTCCTTAGTACTACGCCTCCTTAGACTCGGGAGAGCTAGGACTGATGCACTGCGACGGGGGGCAGAAACTGGAAATACGCGAGCTCGTCGTGTCACTCGGCCTCCCGTACACGTTCATCGACGTGGGTTGGTGGATGCCGTCCTTCCTGCCCCTACCGACACGGAGCGCGCTCCCTGCAGAGTACAAGAGAATGTTTAACACGCGCTACGCTGGAGGGAAGCAGAAGAACCTGCTCACAGACGTGGAGAACGTCGGGAAGTGGGTCGCGCGGATCATCGCGGACACGCGGACCGTGAATAAGGCAGTCGTCATCTGGGAGGACGAGAGGAGCCAGGACGAGGCGTTCGAAATCTCCGCGAGCGTGCTTGGGGAGGAAGAGGGGAAGAAGCTTCAGGCTCAACGTGTGGAGGTCCGTCGCATCTTTTCTGTCTTCCGTGTGGCGTCTGAATCCCAAGGTTTCCGCTCTCTGTTGACAGATGAGTGCAGACGAGCTGCTCGCGATGCAAGGCGCCGCCCGTGCGGCTTTCGCTGCGGGGGACCCGACGCATCCCGACCCTGCGCTGCAGATGCAGCTCGGCCTGTCCGAGTACATGCTCTCTCTGCACGTGCGCGGCGAGAACACACTTGCGAACGCAAAGAAGCTTGGGTACCTGGACGCGCGCGAGTTGTACCCGGACGTGCCCGCGAAGGGGCTGGAGGAGTTCGCGAGGGAGATGTACGCGCTGGAGGAGCCGGGTGCGATCCATCTGAAGCATTAGGTACTAGTGTAAGATTTCCAGGATGTACGAGGAGACTGGGGGTTTTTACTTGTGAGCTTGCAGAATGGAACAAATTGCTTGGAGGAGAACGGTCATGGGGCCATGTAATCGGTGAAGCAGAGTCCCAGCGCTTACATTTGTCCTTACGTCAGCTTGGAGACCCCGAAGACTTGAGTTCTCACGGCTATTCAAGCCTTCTATTTAGCATCAATGCGAAGCAACTGATGATAATGATTTCGAAATTGACTTCTTCTCTCCATCATCCTCTCTCTTGAAGCAGCTCATACTCTCGCTCCCAAGGCCGTGGTTATCTGTATATCATCTAAACAGTGGGCTAGTTGCTTCATCGCACCCACTTACGCATCCACTTATCCCTAGGTATTTGAAGCTGCACATGCCGCTCCCGGCACTTCAGACGTCGAAAGTTGGACTTCTTCCCCTCTAATCGCTCTATCTCCTGCGAAAACATCGGAACGCCAGACACGATACCCAACACAAAGTCTCCGTTTGGTGAAGCGCGACCCCTTGGAATAATGAATCTGCCGGATTCGCCTTCCCCGCTGCGAACAAAGTTTCGCTCAAGTGACCTGTCCTAGAAGCTCCGGATGCCGTGAATCTGGCGTCGGCGTGGATAGTCTTTGGGTGAACTGAGCCGGACCGAGGTCACCTGTCTCGAGGATGCAACTCCGTCCCACTGCTTGAGCAGAGCGTATATATACCCAGGCACCTCATAGTCCTCCTATCCAGCCACCTGTCCCCCTTCACACAGCAAGGTCGCGTTGCAGTGACTGGCCCATCTGGCTCAAGGTAAGCACCCCCTCCGATGTATGCTGCAGTATGTGTAGTTTGTTGACAATATGTCGTCATCATGACCTCCTTTCTGGCAGCCCAACATGTCATCTTCGCACTCGGACGAAAAGCATGATAAGGCCACCGACCATATCGATGATGTGCCCCGGGGCAAGAGCCCCAGCGTCGTGTCGAGCCAACTCCCAGACGGAGAGCTCCTCGCCCCTGACGTGCGCCCAACGGCGGAACGACGGTTGGTGTGGACGCTGGACACGCGTCTTCTCCCCACTATCATCGTTATTTTCATCATGAACTATATTGACGTGAGTTCACCCGCTCTCACGGGCATCCGCTCCGTTGCGTTATACACGCTCAACGGTGACACTGGCGCGCATACAGCGTGTCGCAGTGACGTCCGCTCGGCTCAAAGGGCTCACAGACGACCTCGGGCTATCTGGTGGGGAGCTCGCGTACGGTTCCGGATGCAATAATCGCTGATCGGTCCCTTTCCAGACATCCAATACTCCACTGTTCTCGCTGTTCTCTATGCATCTTACGTCCCGGCGCAGATCCCGTCAAACATGGTGAGCATTTGCGGACTCACTCCCACAGTATACGTCTCATATAGAGTCCTATAACTAGCTTCTGAATCGCATTTCGAGGCACGTGTCCTCCCCATACATGGTATTCGTCTAGCTTATTGATCTGCATCCCTTCAGGCCGTCGTACTACATTCCAATCTGTGTCATGCTGTGGGGTATGACGAGTGCCCTCACTGGCGTAAGTCGTTGCGTAGTTAATCCATTCAAGTATGTTGCTCACGACGCTGCTGCAGGTGACCAAAAATTATAGCGGCATCGTAGCGGCCCGGATCTTCGTGGGCGTTCCCGAGGTACTGTTTCTCTGGTTCCGACCGGAACATTCTGCCGACAGTCACACAGGCCGCCTTCTACCCCGGTGCGATGTACTTGCTCTCACGATGGTACACCCGTAAAGTACGATTCAGTCCGCTTATTGTCCACCGAGACTCTTCTGACCCAGCGGACCAGGAACTCGCTTTTCGGTCGGCGATCCTCTACGGGGGTCTGCTGATTTCAAACGCGTTCGGCAGTGTGAGCATCTCTCATTCAGTTTTCTCCAGCGTCTCGCAGGCTCTTCAACGTGACATGGCCCCTGATATCATGCCGCGCTAACCTCCTGCACGGCAGCTCATGGCGGCCGGTATCCTCTCACGGATGGAGGGCAAGTTAGGCATCCGGGCCTGGCGTTGGTGAGCTCCGTGCACAGATTCCACTCAACTGGGATTCACCCTCATTTTTAGGCTGTTCTACATCGAGGTACGACTAAATTTGTGTTAACCCTCCTTTCGCGGGGTTCCGACGGGGCTGAAACCTGCTTCCAGGGTGCTATCACGATAGTTCTCGGGATTCTTGCCATGTGAGTGAGAGATATTATTTTTCGTTCGACCTCGCTAATAATTGCGAAAGCTTCCTTCTCCCTGACTACGTGGGCATTCGCTCATTTGCCACCTGTTTTCGTGACATTGACTGTCTTTCGCAGCCACACAACACGCGTTGGCTGAGTCCTGCTCAACGACGTCTGGCCCAAGTTCGATTGGCAGAAGATGCTGGAGAGGCCGACGTGGATGTTGCGACTGATTCGTACGTTTCATTGCATACTTTCCCATGCGGATTCAGTCCTGATCCTTCTTGTAGTGCGTTCAGTGGCCTCATTATGGCGTTGAAAGACCCCATGGTATCCATCTTTGCGGTCATGACGTGCTCTCAATTGCTCGGGCTTGGCTTTGTCAACTTCTTCCCGACGTGCGTACTGAGCATATTTGTTCCGTCAATGAGCACACCCAGAACTGACATGCTCCATCAGCATCGCTGGTACTCTAGGATTCTCCACGACCGTCACGCTGCTTGTAGCTGCGTATGCCCTACTGTCGTTGTTCCCGGAGGACGCCTTTGCTGATTGTTGTTTCAGACCGCCGTGGATCTTCGCCACTCTGGTCTGCCTAGTCAACGCCTGGCACGCTGGTTTGTTGCTTCTTATTCCCCGTCGTGTAGTCCGCATGTTCACTCAACTGTCTGCTTAGATCGGTCCGGGGAGCGTTTCCTTCACATCTGTGTTCCATGGTGGGGTGTCATGGTCGGCTACATCATCGGCGTCAGCACGTTCTCGATCCCGGGTCGCTACATTGCCATGTTCCTCATGGCAAGTGGCTATGCAGGTGCGCCTACAGAAGCTCCATAACACGGCTGTGTAATGACGAACTGGTTGCGTTTACGTGTCCAGGCTTCGCTCTAACGCTCGTATGGGTCTCGAACGCCGTACCTCGTCCACCTGCGAAGCGCTCCGCCGCTATCGGCATCGTGAATGGTTTCGGGAACCTGGGAAACCTGTCAGTATCCGGCAACATCCCTGCGGTTCGATTCTGACGCCTGGGGCTGTATACATGTGCAGAATAAGCTCGTTCACGTGGAAGACTCAGTGGGCTCCAGACTATCACCAATCTATGTTCATTGGGTTGGGCGCGTTCGCGCTCGCTACTGCTCTTGCGCTAGGTACGTCTCTTGTTCACGCCGTTTCTAATCCTATCTCGCACGCGATCTCTAACATGGCGTCCGTACGACAGTCATTCGATGGATCCTTGTTCAAAAGAACAAGCGGCTCGACCGCGAGGAAGAAGAAATGGCAACGAGCACCGGCGCGAAGCGTAAACGTATCGAGGATGCGGCACGCCTCGAGGGCATCACGTTCGAAGAGGCTCTTAGGCGCAAGCGCGAGTTCAGATACCTCACGTGAGGATGTAGGTCGTGCGGTATGGTCGATCATCTAGGTGATGTAGGACGACACGGGGGAGACGAAGCGCGTGGGTTTATTGTACGAGTACAGGCCGTGAAGGCTAACAGGACGATGGAGCGTATCATTTGTTTACAAGGCTATTCGAGGAGAGAGACTTCCCCTGGTAGGACTAGGCCACCGCTCATCTCAGGAATTCACATCTGCAGGAAAAAGCCTCCAGGCTCCTCCATCGCGTACCACTCTGCTGCGAAGTCCTCCAACTTGCGCTGTGGGACATCCGGATACAGCTCGTGAGCGTCGAGATATCTGAGCTTTTTCGCGTTCGCGAGCGTGTTCTCCCCCAAGCCGTGCAGACTGATCATGTACTCCGCCATCGCGAGCTGCCCATGCGCCATTGGGTTGTCCGATGGGGTCCCAGTGGCCGTTGCGCGCCACTGCGCCTGGAGCGCTTTGAGGTCTTCAAGCGTCGCCTGGATTGCAAAGACGATCAACAAGCGCGCACGACACATCGTAGAGAAAAATGCGAACCTTCCCGCGTTCGCTCTCCATCGCGCGCGCGTCTGCTTCTCCCGCCGCCGCCGCCGCGATCGCGAACGCCTCCGTCAGCGTTCTCTCATCCTCCCAGACGATAACCTTCTGCCCGAGTGTGCGCGGGTCGGCAATTATGCGTGCGACCCAGCGCCCGATGTGGCGATTGTCGGTGAGGAGGGTGGGCTGTGTGCCATCGCAATAGAGGGTGTTCGTGATCGCCTTGGCGGGCGCTGGAGCTGCGCTGCGCGGGGGGAGCGGGAGGAAGAGCTGCATCCACCAACCAATGTCGATGGAGGTATAGGGTACACCGAGGGACTGCAGGAACTCGCGTATCTCAAGTTTCTGCGTAGGACCGATGGATTAGCAACACAACTGAGATAGGATCAGAACGGTGGGGCAGAAGCTCACAGCGTCGAAGAGGCGGCGCACACCCTTTTCGCCAGGGGTGCCGAACTCGCACGGCACGAAGCGCTTGACACCAACGTCCTTCGCAGCGCGGATGGTATCTTTCTGGTCAAGGATGGACCACGCGACGACTGCGCTGACGACTATATCGACGCCAGAAAGGACGGTTTTCAGCTTCTCCACGCCGTCGGTGAGATCGCCCAAGCGTATATCGACGCCACGTTCCTGCAGCTTGACAGCTTGGGGTTTCGTTGCCGAAGCGGGGCGTACCATTGCTGCGACGCGCTGCGACGAATGTTAGTTGAAAGCAGGAGCTGAAAGGAAAGAATCGCACGAAGTTCTGAGAGTCAATCAGAGCGTCGACAATGCTTCGGCCGGTGTTGCCCGTGGCGCCGATGACAAGAACTAGCTGCTTATCAGTCATCGTGAAATTAGGATGGTTCTTCAAGAGAGGAAGACGCCTCGCAGTCAGAGGAGCTGAGTGGAGAACAGCAATAACGCAAGCCCGATATATATACGATCGAGCAGCGTCGTTAGTCAGCAACCGATATGGGCCGGGGGAGCTCCAGCTAGAACTTGAGAAGTGTGGTAGACTTCTACGCGGAGTTCTCGACGGCCATACGAGAACGCGTCAATCCTGTCAGTTTCGGCCGGCAGCGATAGTTGGATACTGCGAGCAACCGGGGTTTGAGCTCGGAGCGCTCCCCGAGTCAACGTACACAACCTGTCACTAAATTGCATCGCAATGCTCCGTTTCCCGCCTTGTAAGTTGAAGGCCATCAAACCGGCGGCCGAGGAGCCGTATGAAGAGGTGCAGATGATCGGTAGCGTTGGCTTGCTGGATTTTCTACTGGCACTCAGGCTATCTTCGATGTTGGTATGATTTTGCGAAGTCATAGTTGAGGTACAGTACTACGAAGTGTTTAGCAGCGCTACGTCAATACTCAGTGAGAAACCTTGCAATGCGATCCTATGCACGCACACGGGAACTCGCTGGAAGCTCTATGTCCGGTATCGGTATTGGCCGATATAGTCGGCATTCACGACCACTCGCACTCGGTAGTTATTGACCCCTGGTAAAGTATTAAGCCCGGGAGAAACGTTAGATGCGAGCGGATCTTCACCCAAGTCTAATACCTAGCTCGGAATGGAGATGGTCGAGTGTTGGGGACTCAATGAGACGCACTCGAGCGGTATCGCGTGAGTAGAAAGGGGCGCAGATGTTTCTCATTGGAATGAGTGGCATACTTGAAGTTGGATCTGGATGCTGTTGCCTCAGGCGTTGTACAGGACCAGATGTGGTGCGTCAAGATACGCAGAGGGTATACCTTGACTACGTTTCTTCATCTAACATACAGAACAGCACACATCCTGAGCGTGGGCTTGTTATAAGCGAATACTACGTCGAATGTGTCATAATCAGACATGGAAAGAGATCTCACCTTAATTAGCGTCGAAACGAATTCGAGCAAGATTCGAGATAGTACTGGTCTACTAGGACGATTCCAAGGCTGTGACGACCTTGCTTCTGGGAAATTAGATACGCCATATAACGTTGCATTCAGGAGACGATAGAGTATTTAGGAGAGGCAAGTGTTGATGCGAGGCAAGGTATTGCCGGAGGCGTTCGTCATGCGCGGCAGTCGATGGTCGCTGGCAAGGCCGTTGGCCGTCGCTGGCAGCCTGGAGGCCCAAGGCTGCCGCAGTCAACTTGGCGCCACGACGAGCTCTCAACATTGATTTTCAAAATCAAAGGCGCATTTCCCGAGATTCCCGGCCAATATACGAGATGACGTCAGCATGCTATGCTCCGGGCCCCGGCGTCTCCGACGCGAACCTACGCGAATTCCGTCTCTGCCACTTGTCTGCCACCTTCTGATTATATCCTGCCAGCAATCATCATACCGACTGTTCAGCTTTATGGCCGTACTTCTAGGACAAGTGACATTTGCTTCCGTACTCGGTAGTATACAGATCGACATCTTATCTAAGATGTCTAATCCTTCGACCTATAGGTTGCACCGGGGTCTGCCATCGTATAGAAGTCCTTTGCGAAATCCTCCAGCGTCCACTGTGGCATGTCGGGGTACAGCTCGCGGGCGTCGAGATACCCAAGCCGCTTCGCGTTCTCGAGCGTGTTCTCGCCGAGGAAATGCATGCTCACCATGTACTCGGTCCACGACTGTCGGATGTGCGCATATCTATCCTTGGGGTCCTTCGCAAGCTGCTCGCGTACACTGGCTGTGATCGCTTGAAGTGCGTCAAGCGTCATCTGCGTACGAGATAAAGTAGTTAGTAGTGTGCTTCGCGGCGTGTCAGCGGGGTTGGGAGAGCTTACCTTCCCGCGAGCAGCTTTGAACGCTTCCCCTTCTTCCGACACGCGTTCCGCGATCTCGAACGCCTCAAGCAAGGTCCGCTCGTCTTCCCAGACCATCACGCTTTGGTTCAACGTGCGCGGGTCGCCGACAATGCGGGCGACCCACTTGCCGATGTGCCGCGTGTCGGTGACGAGATTGGGTGCGGTACCGTCGCCGAAGAGCGTGTTCCCCATCGCAGCCATCTCGGCGGGTACCCCAGCGCGGGTTGGAACGGGCTGGTAGAGCTGCATCCACCACCCGACGTCGATGAAGGTGTACGGTAAACCGAGAGACTTGATGAATTCCCGGATGGCGTGTTTCTATTTGAGCAGGATTTTGAGTCAGCGAGCACGCGTGTCACAAGCTCACTATGAAAACATACAGCGTCATGCAGAGCGCGCACGCCGGCTGCGCCCGGCGTTGCCCAGTCGCAAGGCACGAAACGGCCGACCCCCGCGGCTTTCGCAGCGAGGATTAGATCCTTCTGGTCGTCGATGACGACGGCGTCCACCGCGCTGATGACTATGTCGACTCCCACGAGGATGGCAGTGAGTTTCTCGACGCCGTCGGCGAGGTCTCCCAACCGGATATCGACACCGGCCTCGCGAAGCTGCGCAATTTGGGGCTTCGATGCGGAAGAAGGGCGTATAAGAGCTGCGAGACGCTACAACGACCAGAGTGTCAGAGAGACTGGATTATGGGAAGGGATACGGAGGACGAACGAAATTTCCGGATTCCAAGAGGCCTTGCATGATGCTCCCTCCGGTCGCGCCTCGCGCTCCGACAACAAGGATGAGAGGTTTCGTGGTCATTCTGGTCTTGAATTGTGTAGGTGGATGTGGATGTAAATTGTACCTCGCGCACGGCGGGATATATACCTTCATCGACTCTTATTCATGTGCCGGCATCGGGACCACCCAACTTGCTGAATGAGCGTTTCAGTCTGTGGTCGACACTCCTTGATGGTTTCCCGGGATGCCGAGGACGGGAATCGTTTACGTCTAGCGCTCCGAGACCGGCGCATACAACGCACGACGTTCTTCATTGTGCTATGACGAAGTCTTGGTGGCATATCTGAAATCAAGAACCTCAGGCCCTCAAGAGGAACCCCAGCTAATAGTATTTGCAATCAATGATGTTCCTGTTGTCTATGTGCTATGTCCGACTCAGTGTCTGGAAGTGCTTAATCAGCCTGGGCGCTCGAGCAAAGTTCCGACGGCGGTTTTGATTTGACTCATGTGCGATGAACGTACTACGGATCGCGGTGTCAGTTGTAGCATATGTGAGTGTTCCGGTTATATTGAAGCTGTACAATCGTTAGGTACTAAGCGGAGGCCGTCGTACCGAGGTTTCTTCTTGACAGGAAACGATCCTTCAGAAGCCGTATCACTGTTGATCTAGTGATACCATACGCTCGCATCTTCATCGTTCAAAAAGGCTCTGAGGTGTTTCTCCGGCAAGTGCCAGTGCACCTGCACATCACAGGCGTGCGTCTTGAGCCAAGACGGATGTAGGAAAAGTACAGCAAACTCACGAAGTGGTGATACTCCTTGGAATGCAGCATCCGCACGTCCAGCATCGCTCTAGCCGTCTTGCGAGACTCCTCCAGCTCCCATCCCGCGATGCGTCTCACATCGTCTAGTATCCCCAGAAGCACCGATACTCGAGCTTACTCCAGTCCTCCCCGCTCTCCTCTTGTCCGTCAGACCGCGGCGGAACGCTCAGCGTGACTGCAGCCTCGCGCGCAATCGACCCTGGGGTGGGGTAGTCCAGCCTGTCGTCTAGATTTAAAACTTGCTGAAGGTGCCTGTAGACAAAGCGAGGCGTTTAGACACATCTGAGATATGGAACAGAGAACGACGGTTGCTCCGAGTCCGTACCTCTGTGCCAGATGATTTCGTGCACGATTACGACTACTCGGTCTGTCGTGCGGTCATCACATGTCGGACAGGTTGCTTAGAGGGAACAGAGTGACAAGTGAGGCGTTCTGCCGCTGACAGCCATGTTGTAGCTGGAATCGAGACTCGAGGACGTCAAGTTATGTATACGGAGTTTGGCGAACGTCGAGCCGTCGACACGAGCCGGAAAACTGCGCGCGGGCCTGTGTAAGCGCTCGTAACTCGGCCATGACGTCACGGCATGCACTGCACCGGAATCGTCGGGCGATAACTCCGACCTTCGCTTCGGTGACTGTCCAGTGTCCGATAGTCAATTTAGCACCACACGAAGTAGGAAGTCATCAACGTGTCAACTAAGACATTTCAGCCTAGCAAGTCAAACCAAGAAGCTCGCTAGTTTAAGTGCTATCTAGTAGTACCCATCGGCGTCGGCGTCGGCGTCGCTCAAAAATACTCGAAGAGTCTTCTCTGGCGAGTCCAGGTGAGCCTGCGTGTTCCGTTAGCATCTATGAAAGCGCGTAACAAGTATGAAGAACATCGCCATAAACTCACAAAGTGGTTAGTTCCCTTGAGGCGTAGCAGACGAACGTCTCGCACGACTCTACCAGCCTTACGAGCCTCGTCAAGCTCCTGTCCCACCATATGCGCGCCCCATACCACGTCCCACATCGTTTGATCCCCCCACAGGAGCCGCACTTCCAACTTTCTCCAATCCTCGCCGCCCTGGTTAGTCCCGAGCGTGGTGGGGTAGAACGCCGCGTCCTTGAGCTCCACACAAATCCCCGCCGCCAAGGTCGTGAGTATGATCGTCAGGTCCGGCTCGTGTTCACCCGCAACGGTTACGTGGCGCGTCTCCTCTCCGAGCGCGTCTGACGCCGGCGGGTCCTCGAGGGGGGCTGCGGCACCGCGCGCAATCGTCTCCGGGGTCGGAGGAATGGTGTATTGGTAGTAGCTGATGACCCAGGTGTTGAAGGCCCGGGTGAGCGCCTCCTGCGAAATGAGAGTAGGGTCGCGCCGTGGATGGTACGGGTTCGTGGGAGGAGGATCCGGGTGCCCAATAAATCCGGCAGCTGCATCTGTGCTCGAGATCGGTCAACAGTAGAGACGTCAACGGAGATAAGACATACCGTATACGACGACACGATGGAGGAAACGGCTCAGCAGCACATCGGGCGAGGAGAACTCCGCGAGGTGAGCGAGGGCGGCCGTTATGTAAACCGAACCGTACGACCAGCCCACCAACACGATGCCGCCGGTGGTCCCCTTGCTCTCCCCGCGGAGGCGCGAGGGCGGAAGATGTTCGGCGCGGATGAGCTCGACGAGGAAGTTGTAAATCTCGTGAGCGCGGGAACGCCAGTAGGCTCGAAGAGTCTCTACGGCCGTCTGACTAGATGGGTCTTTAGCAGCTCGCTGCACGAGGGCAAGCTCAGCGGGACTGTGAGAGGCAGAGCCGGGGTAGTCGAGCCTGTTCACCGCGATCACGCGGGTGTTGCGGGTGGGCGCAAGGGAGTGAAGCTTGCTGAAGCTTGCTGAAAACAAGGCGGCGTATCAGGATCAACATAGAGAACTACTACTTCGAACTGAATCGAAGTAAGATGCTCACCCCCATGCCAGGTGTACCCGTGCAGAATGACGACGGTCGTGTAGTCATCACTCCCCCGGGGCGGCCCAGAGTCAGAGAAGGTACTCAGAGGAGGTAGGACGCGCCGTGGACCGTTTGTATCGCTGGAAGACATGTCAGAATGGGATTGCTGGGCGTACGAGTAAGGTAGCGACTCCTCGTTTTAAGCAGACATGTAGAGCTGCTGACTGAGCATCACGAAGGTGTGTATCAAAATGGCGAGACTGAGCACGTTAGTCAGCCCAACACTCGCTGCGCGTACTTGGAAGCGGCAACACGGGATCATAGCAACGCTCACCAATATCGATTATGGCACGTCAAATATACAGCTGACAGGGAATGTGAATCCCATGTTGCCGTAGGCCTTCCGATTTGGTCGAAAAGGGAGGATTAGGGGCGACGACGAAGACTAGACGCTACAACACAAGATCAGACCTTTCATACGCTCTTAGTTCACAAGTCGATGTCAGTGTTATGCGCACTACTATTGTGGAAGCAAATACCTGGGATACCACGCTTAATACTGTAGAACATGAGTCAGCAGCAAATGTCCGGCTAACCGGGACCTTGGATTGTTCACTACAACATTGCCCCGGGTCGGCCTACGTCGGGTGAGTCAGTGCTGATGGTTCCTCTACAAGACCTATCTGAAGAGATTAGAGTACTTACGATGGTCTACCACGTAGCAACCTGCCATACCTAATACTCAGAAGTTGTCGCAAGTCGCCGAATACTGAGCGTCGACGGAGTTGTTCAGAATGGTTCCTGGCACATTTGCTGCTTGACATGTTCTTTGCAAACAGAGAATGTGACAGATCACTGCCAGAAAACGATGTGTCCCTAGACGACGTGGAGGAATGTTCGAAATAAGATAGAAAACGTGTGAGACGTTGTGTATCATTGTGGACGTTGGCTGTAGCACTGGTTCAATCTGGCGTTTAGGGCAGGCTGACTTGCGATTATACACGTCATCGCGTCTAATCAGCTGATTAGAAACCTCTATTGACTGACATCAGTGATGCCACGCGAGCGCCTGATTTGAACCGAGTCCCTGGCACGCATGATCTATCATAACCGGTCACCACTGCGCTTGTGCAACCCGCCTCAAGCTATGATATTACTAACAGAAAAGCAAGTACGTCCTTTTGTAGTATATTTGAGAGTTAAAGACGCGTGAAACAGCTAAGCATTCTTAACCTAACTATCGGACTAAGTAATGTTCACAATAGATCTTCAAGCGAGTCGGTCAGTAAAGCTTCTCTCCTACTCAGAATACTACTAGTACTATGGACTCGAACTGATTCTAGTACAGCACACCGCATACACGCTCAACCCGTGCTGATAAATCCTTCGTTTCAGCCCCCAGTGTTATCCAGGGTATATCTAACTCGGAGAGTGTTCCACGTAGCACGTCGCTGTACCTTCACGGATCCTCCAAGGAACGAACCCCGTCGTCTTCTACCCACTCCTTGACCGGTTCCAGTACTACTGAAGCCCGTCAAGTCAAAAATCGAACGGACTTTACGGGTTCTACGATGTTACTCACCGAAGAGCGCGCGCCTGTACCGCGGTAACGTCCTTTGAAATCCAGCGTCTTCGAGCAGTCGCTGACGTCGGCTGCTGGCTCCAGGAACGAGGGATGTGGCTGCGTAGACAATTGGATCTATCGCGGATCGATCACTCAACAGCATACGTCTGCTGCCCTGTTCAGTTTCATCACTGTCTGCTACGCTATGATTCATGGCAGAACATTCCGCGTCGAGCTGGCCTCGCATAATCGCGTGTTGCATTTCGTAGGTATCCGTGTCGTCCCGAGTGAATCCGTGGGCTGCCATCACTCTCCTAGCGACTTCCTTGATGTATAAAGGATCACGGATGTCGAGTCTCTGTGAGAGGGCGTCGCATAGCGTTGTTTTTCCGCTCGACGATGGGCCAAGGACGTAGATCTCCTGGTACTTGGACGTCTCGCACATGAGGACCTGTATGGTCCGTAAAATGAACTAATAGTTCATTTCTTTCTCTCGAGAAGCTGCTTACCTGTATCCGGATGGCATAGAAGTAGTGCACCCTGTATCGCAACAGGCCGGTGATATATGTCGAGGTGGCATGGGCGCCTTGGACGCCTTCCCACAAAGAAGGTTAGAGGATGCTGCGGTAAGTCTCTCTTCGCATGTCAGTCAATCATCTGAGCGCTCACACCTTCCTCAGGCTCAGTCTCCATCGTGCCACCGGAAGGCTGCACCTTGTTGTCTTTTACACATGCCGCCTATCGTTCTGCGCACGAATCCATCTCCAGACGACACCGAATGGGTGTTCACAGCCCGTCTCGGGCCGCCTCCAAAGCGCCCTGGGATGGGCATGCACGTCGCCTTCACGGCTGACTCCATCAAACTGGACTGGACTCTATTTCCAGGAAACAGGATCCTGCAGTCGGACGACATGTCCAAGTTCGTGTTGGTCTCATTTGAGGGCCTGCGGTTTCCCGACAAACCGCCATCAACCAATCGCGACTATAAGATCCGGTTCTTCAAGGAGGGACTCCGTCTCAACGGCGTAGAGTATCGATTCTATGGGCATAGTAACTCCCAACTGGTACGTGGTTTGAGCATCACTCTCCATTGTTGTTGAACGCGGTGTTTAGCGGTCAGGAAGCTGCTTTATGCGTGCTGGGACAGATGCAGAGCTCGAACGTCGTATCAACAGCTACGGTGAATTTTCAAAGATCAAGAATATCGCTAAGTGTACGTTCTGCCTATTGAGATCATGTACTATGCGCTGAGATGCCTCAGGTGCCAAGCGAATTGGTCTACTATTCTCGAAAGCGGAAATGGACTGGAACTTGGACCCCAAAGTAACCGAGGATATCGACGATATCATCGTCGATGGCGAAAACTTCTCAGACGGGTGCGGACTCATCGGACCAGCTTTCGTGAGACTTCTCAGTCGGAAGAAGGGAATCAAGTTCCACGGACGTCCATACGTCCCACGCGTATATCAAATCCGGTGAGATTCTAGTCAGAGAATAGGGTATTCCATTAGCTTGACGTCTTTCTCGTGTAGATACAAAGGTTACAAGGTATGAGAGACTGCTTTAACAAAGGGATAGCACTGATCGCCTGTGTTCCTTAGGGCGTTGTGATGCTACATCCTGAGCTAAACAAAAACATTGTGGCCCAGTTTCGAGCCAGTCAGAAGAAATTCCGCGCAACCACCGAGAACACTTTTTCGGTAGTCGCATACTCGACTCCCTACTCATATGCTCGCCTCAATAACGAGATCGTCGTACTCCTCTCTAGTCTTGGAGTATCTTCTGAGACATTTCTCAGGCGGCAAGCTGAATACCACGGATGGATACGTGCTGCATCTACGGACTGGGAGGTCGCTTTCAACATCCTTTGTGCTCTCAAAGAATACGCCGCCGCCGAGAAGCTCCTCCTGGAGGGAATAGATACGCCTCAAATCCAAAAACAGATTCTCTCCGTGCAGAAGGCGGAGGTTGAGGCGTTCAAAAAGAAAGACAAGTTCCGCGCTAGGATGATTATCCCAAAATCGCGTTTCCTGTTTGGGGTGTGCGATCCGTACAGCGTCCTCAACGAGGGTGAAGTCCACGTCAGGGTATCTGTTCCTCGGAAAGGCGAGACGACGCTCACAAATATCGACGTGATCATTGTGCGCAACCCGTGTCTACATCCCGGAGATTGTTTAAAATTACGCGCCGTCGCGCATCCGCGTTTGGATCATCTAGTAGACTGTGTGGTCTTCGCATCCAAAGGACGGCGAGCAGCACCTGCAATGAGTGCGGGTGGGGACCTCGGTGCGTCACATCATGTATCTATATTCCTGCAAATATGTCTTACCTTAGGCTGCGTAATGTAGACGGAGACCAATATACAGTAATATGGGATCCCGACTTCGTCCCACAGAAGATCGCTGAGGTACGGCGGTGAACGTGTAATGATCTCACCTTGCGGGCTCTGAATTTGCTCTTAGTCATACACTTATCCCCCTGGCAAGGAGCATACTGTGGCTCAGGTCACGAGAGAAGACTTGGCACGACACTTTGCTTCATACAACTCGTACGCTATACCTCACATCGGATGCCGTGCGTCCTGAGTCATGTCGCTAACTTATTCCCAGGATGGCGCTTGCGAGAATCGTGAAGTTACACAACCAGTGGGTTCGTTGCAGCCCGAAAGGTGCCATGAGTAACGAGTGTCAAGATCTCAATGCTCTACATTCTCTCGTTGTCGACGGTGGCTCCGTCAAGATCCCGGATAGGCTTACCAACCCGCCCACCGATCCTGATACGCCGTTCATCCTTGATCAACTTGGCGACGCAGCACGAGGTTTCCACGATACTTGGATGAGCGCGCCGGACTTTTTGAGGCCCGACGACAGCGTTGTTAATCAAACTGTGGCAGAAGACATGATAGTAGCGCTTCTAACATCCGACAAGTTGGCGGTCTCTGAGTATGAACTGGCGATGATGGCGGTACAATTCGCCGCGAAGCACGATCTCGACATCCATAGGCATTTCGGTCACATTGACTTTAGCGCTTTCTCGACAGCGGAGAAGCATGCATTTAGCTTGAGGCTAGGGCTGACTCCACAGAGCGCGCCATTCATCTGGAATAGGTCAGTCCACGCTCGAAATACCGGACACCGAAAGCATTGACACGAACTTGCGCCCTTACTAGCCTCATGCGCTCTGATATCCTCCAGCCACAAGACCTCGTCGACCGAAACCTTGAGGGTCCCCTTCGTACGCAGAGGCTGTACTGCTCGTCTATACAGGGTCGCGCCGCCTTCTTCGAGTATCTACGTGAGGCTGTGGAGAACTTTGAACGGCGCCTTCTGATTCTCAAGGTGAGCATACACAGATGTACCAATACGTTGTTGCGATACCCAACGAACACGTAGACCGATGACCGATTCTCCGTTGGTGTATTCCTCCGGGGGCCGATTGGATGGGATAGCGACGTTGAGTTCAGATACTTGTATCCGCACTCAATATGATTAACAAGCTCTCGTGTAGGCTGAGGTCAACGAGAATGTTGTTGTCTGTTCATTCATGCCCAAGGCGTCAGGGCTCATGTCCACGTACTGGAAAGGGACAAAAGGATACAAACTGTACTGCGGCGAAAGTCTACTTCAGTTATACGATCAGCAACGCGCAAACAGTTTTGTCTTCGTCACACGGCCCCCTATCGCGTCAGGCGCGGACATCATCACGAGTATTGCACTCAACAAAATCTCCCAGCGTGTGCAACTGGTGGGTCGATCAACTCTGCACTCCCTCTTACACTTCTCATGCCGTTTCAGCAATGCGGACGCGTACGACGCTCCCCAGTGGTCACTCTAGAAATCCATGTTGTATCATGCAGGGATCGCATAGCTCATCAAGCATTTGACCTGAGATTCGAATAGTGAGTACGGCGGACGCAAAGATGCTAGTTACTCAAAATATGGCACTCTAGCGTCCAGACGGAGGAAGTCCTGAAGCGCTTTGATTATTCGAAGCAGAAATTCTCGTACAACAGTATATCCAACTTCGACTGGGCAGAAGATGTTGAAGGAGCTCTTCTTTTCGATACGGCCGTTCCAATGGATCGCGTGGATGCAATATTGCGTCTCCTCAGCGCGCCCAAACTCCGCCAGTACTTCGACATCGCTGTCCGCTTCCGCGTAGAAACTCACGTCTTTGCGATATTCTCAATTTTTCTTGATCGTACAGACGTGCCTTTGGAAGACCTATGCTACTGCATGGATGCCTATCCGTCTCTCGTCTACTGCGTTCTGAAGACATACGTTCCGGATCCAAACACCGCGCTTCCATTGAATTTCGCTCCCATTGTTCCCCACATCCTTCGGAGCGTCATTCGCTCTGCAAATCAGCTTGGAATCGCAGCCCTAGCAGCCCTAGAGCGCCTCACTCCAGCCATCGCGGGATTGGACCTCAAGACGTTCTTTGATCTGCTGTGGCTCGCTACCCTATCCGTTCGATCGTCAACGCTGGTTCAAGAGGTTTTGATGGTCTTCCATGACGCCCGGCTCGATCGCCGCGAGCGCGACCCCGTACTGGCTTTCTCCCACAAGCACGCGCTTGCCGTCGCCTTCGACCGCACAGAAGAGGCCGCGGACACTTGCCCATGCGACGACTTCGGTAGGCCGCGCCACCAGCGCACGCGGCCCGCACGCGCGAAACTGGTCCCACCCCAGCAGCAGCAGCAGCAACCCAAAGAAGAGAGCGGCGGCGCCGAAGTGGTAGCAGACGACGCGCCCGAATTAGGGAAGACGGTCGTCGTAGCGCATACGCGCATCGACAATCCCACCCCGGTCCGCATCCACAGCCATGTCCGTCTGCAGCTCGCCTCTATCGCGGAGCACTCAACGCTCGCCCCGCCCGTGGTAGATGCAATCGTGATCAGAGCGATGCGAGGCGAGCTTCATTTGGAGGTCATGCAACCGCTCCCGCCCGAATGGCCCGACGTGGAGTGGAACCTCTTCGATGCAGGAGGCGCGGCGACGTCCGCAGCTATGTTAGCTGCAGTCCTCAAGCTCGCACTGAAGGGATATGAGTGCTGTCGTCTCAATCACATCCTCGTAGGCCTCGATCCAGTCGCGAGTGGCACCGTTCCTCCAGACACTCCGCCAGAACAAGAGGCACCTGACGAGCACGCTGAAGATACTTCTGCGGAGGTTACCATCGATACCAGCCTTAATGATAGTCAAAAACACGCGGTTCGCTTGGCCGTCCAGAGCAAGTTGTGCTTGATCTGGGGCCCACCCGGTAACACATTTTGCGGGAAACTTGCCCGCTGCGATGCTGAGAAGGTCTTGTGCAGGAACGGGGAAAACTACTGTTGTAGTCCAGATCCTCGTGCAATATCTCCGCCGTCTCCCAGACGCCAAAATCCTCATGACAGCCTCGACACATAATGGTACGCGCTGAACTCCATCATGAGATACAATCATCGCATTGACCCCACGCATACAGCCGTTGACAATGTCCTCGAACGATTCGTTGCATTCAATGCCTCTCATCGCCTTCTGGACGAAGAACGTATCATTCGCGCAGCTACAGAGAGCTCCCGGGTCCATAAATCACTCCAGCGTTTCACCGTCGACTCCCGCCTGGGCGGCAGCGTCACCGACAATCCTCGCCTCGTGCAGAAGGCCGTCAAGCGAGTCAAGGACGCGCGCATTGTGTTCACGACATGCTCTGGAGCCGGGCTCGGCGTCCTCCGCAACATCGACTTCGACACGGTTCTCATCGACGAAGCATCACAGATCACTGAACCATGCGCCCTCATCCCTTTGGTGAAAGGATGCGAGCGTGCGGTTCTCGTTGGAGACCAGTATGAAATCTGCTACTTACTTTTTCTTTACTCCAATTGAAGTTCCTCCCGCAGCGTGCAACTGCGTCCTACTGTGAAGCCGATGGGAAAGGCGCTCGAGTTCGACAAGTCCCTATTCGAGAGGTTGTATCGTGGACCGGCCTATCCTGGACTAGAGCGCACGATGCTTGAGGTTCGTACCTGTGATATTTCTGTATCAGAGGCTGATGCATTCTCGCAACGACAGGTACAATATCGATTCTCTGAAGACGTCGCTCGCTTTCCGTCACAGGAGTTCTACGAAAGTCGCTTACAGACTGGAACTCCGCGTGACGCCGAGATCGCCTCCACGCTCGGGATCTCCTCGTTCCCCTGGCCACGCACCAACGGCCAGATCTCACCAGTCGTATTCGTCCCATGTACATCCGACGAGGATTACGGCCGCTCGTCGAAAAGCAATGCCGGGCAGGTTGCACTGGTCAAGCACATCATCTCTCTCCTCCGCACTCAGACGCCGTCTGACGGTTTGGCTGAAGGCGAATCCGACGCACGCCGCGCTCGCCTGAAGGAAATGACAGTTGCAGTACTCACCCCATACTCCCGTCAAGTCCAACTCCTCCGCCAAACACTTCCTCCAGCATTCGACGCGGTCGTGAGCACAATCGATGGCTTCCAGGGGCGTGAAGGCGATGTGGTGGTATTCTCCACAGTACGATGCAACCTTGAAGGGGATATCGGGTTTGTCGAAGACGAACGACGGCTCAATGTCGCGTGGACGCGCCCGCGGCTCGGGATGGTTATTGTTGGGGATCGGCGGACGCTGGAAGCGACGAGCGCGCTATGGCGACGAGCCCTTGCGGCTTGCGTGGAGGTGGTGATTCCGAGGCCGGAAGTGGTCTGAAGCCTAGCGAAAGTATGATAATTGGTGGTGGGAGGTCGATTTTCATGAGCGGCATTTTGCACAGTTGTGTTTAAGAAGTCGTCGAAATTGATGGCGTTAACGTCGAGTAAGCCGAGTTTTGATCCTGAATATCCAACGTCTTGTCCGCCAATGTATCCAGCGATAGAGGATAGCAAGTTCAACTGTCAGGCCATTGAATGCAGAGAACCTTAGAGGAATGGGTAGTCGACAACACAGTCCATTTTCGACACGGTGACGACAGAGTGCAAACAGGGTGTACAGATCAAGTAGAAGATGGTAAGAGGGAGAAGAGCGGTTACCGGCTGACATGAGTGATGTCCCCTTCCCTTTCCCCCGCTTCCGGGCTGCCCCCGACTGTTCATCCGTCCACGATGCTTCATGTTACCACGTCTCTATCTCTTTTACGTACGTGCTAGTAGCGTACGGGCCTGGTGCCCCGCCCGCCCTTGGCTCTGCCGCGGGTCCCTGTATACGGAAGACGGGATCCCCGACTCCGACAGGAGGAGGGACGGATTTATGATGGCACATCCCTTGTGCACGGTTCGACCGCTGCAGCCGAGTAGGCCAGCCGAGACCTGCGGGCCGGACGGAAACCGGAACCGGAACCGCCCTTGCCGCTCCAGCCGCCCTAGGCGCTGGGCGGCGGCGTTTCTGGGCCAGTAGCCACAATACAAACACAAGCCAACAAATGGCAGCGGCATACGTCGTCTGTTGTGGTCTCGCGTAGCTCGCACCCCGCCGCCACCACAGGAAACACCGGTGGCGGGGTATGAGTTAGAATGGCCGGGGACGAGACTAATCTGTTAGTTCAAACTTCATCGACATCCCCGACTCCGACGGGAGTCACGGAACCATTGATGAGTATGGCTGCCACATCCTACACGGAAGTTCCTGTCGGCTAGCCTGGTACATTTCTCGGCCGGTTGCCACAATGTAGATACATTCGAACTCCACAGCACACATACTTACTTTGGCAGTATACACTGTTCAAGTCGAATCCCTGACGAGGGGGAAGATTGTATTCCACGTGTAAGTGTCTCATCTATTATATATGTGCGCATACTTGAAACAGAAGATAGTGAAGGACGGCGAGCACGGCGAGTGGCGCGCGCAGCGCGCCACTCGCCATGCTTGCCTAGTCCATATGTAAGTATTATAATGTAATAGTTGCAATGTCAGGCGTTTTCTTCAGTTTCTTCACGCCTCACAGTTTCAATCACCCTCAAGCGTCGGTGGCGGCGAGCATACGAGCGGTGATGAAATTGGGGCTTGGGACATTTGCGCCAGGGATGCCATCTAGATCTCAGATAGCTCATTGACGCTATTCGCTCCTATGTAGATGCGAGCGGTCATGCGGGGTCTCGAATTTCGGAATTGGCTATGGATTTTTGGGCGCGGGGTCTGCCCGCAGACCCAACTTAGTACAAAGAGGGTTTGAGGTCCAGGTGTTAAGCAGGTGCAACTGACCTCATGCTTAGTGTCATGGCGGCACAGTGCCACCACGAAGTAGAGTTATAATGTGAACATGAATAGTGATCATATGAAATAGGACTCGGAGTACATTGAATTTAGTTAAGGGAGCGACGGTGCGAAGATGCAGGCAGCATACGCAGCGAATGAGCTGCGCTCGCATGGCCAAGGGCGCACTCACAGATGCGCACGAGCGTACTCGAAGCGAGTGATTCATGCTAAATTGCTAGCTCTAATTTCAAGGTGACGGAGCAGGTTCAAAGGGGGTTATTGGTAGCCAGACAGTGTACATGTGCATGTATGCAATCCAGCGAGCATGGCGGGTGGCGCGCGCAGCACGCCACTCGCCATGCTTGCCTGGCCCATTGTACTTATCTTAGAAGGTTACGCATAAGTACTAGCTAGCATGCGGACTGCGATCTGCGACAAGCCATTCACACCATAGGTGACTGAGTCTGCCGTCGTGGTCTCCAAGACTCAAATCGGAGTCGGGGACCGGCGCTTGCCGCCGCTACGATACAATACACCTATTCGAATAAAAAAAAAAAAAAAAAGACATGAGTGATGTCATCTATGCGCCGCATCAATATTGTGTGTTATCTGAGTTTAGATATGATATCAGTTGCTTGTCGGAGTTAAAACGATCGGCATCGCCAGCTCCTCGGCACGCCGCCAGACCCGGCTGGGCTCTTGTGACGACGACCAACAGCATACACGTCGTGTCCGCTATTCACGCTCGGTCTACGCAAACGGCCCCATCTTCAGTGCCATATGGCGTGCTTGACAGTATGCTCCCGCTCCTTCCATTGATTGCCCGTAACGTGAGTAGGAAGCGTATATATATGGGGTATGTTCACATTTAGAGCATGATCACGCGGGTCCTTGGACTTGTGAGCCTTTTCAGGCCTTTCCCGCGTTCTTCATGCGCACCCCGTTCATGTCTGTAAGGAAGTTAGAAAGTAGCTGATCTCATCTTTCTCTCAGATTGATGCAGTCCGAGAGTGTTAATTGTCATGAAGAATACTGTATCCGCTGCCCTAGTCAACTTTCGTGATCTATGAAACGTACTAGACTGGTTGGTGTCCAGTTTTCTATGCTGAAGCTGAAGGATATACCGAATCCTTCGATACAACAACGCCGTGAAAATGCGATACACACAGCTCCGACGGCACGATATAACACGATATGTGCCAAGGGCCCATTACCCACGGACTCGTGGTCTTCTCTTATCAGAAGACGCAGGTACGATCACATCGCTCGATTCGCTCCCCGTGGTCCACTCTCGCCGCCTACCGGAGCTGATCACTATGCTGTATTTCCGACCATAGTACAACGCTGATCTTGCACCTACCAAACGGCCTATTGTGAGCACGCGATCTCGAAGCCCTTCGCGATCTGGGAAAAAGAAGCATATCCTCATGCGGTGAGAAGAGACGGACTTTTCGCAATGTCCGCGAGTTGGCCGCGACCGCATATATAGGCTGGCCATGCTTCACCCGTCGTCGTTGTGTAGGCACCCCGTTCACTCATGGTCTTCTATCGCTTCGCCATCTTCGCGCTCGCCATCCTCGTGGAGGCCTCGAACGTCGACGCGCGGTCCGTCCCGCGTGGCTGGACGGCCCGCCGCCGTGCCGCATTGGACGACTTCATTCCCCTCAAGTTCTCCCTGGCACAGTCCAACGTGCACAACCTCGAGTCATACCTCCTCGACGTCGCGGATCCCCGCTCGCCGAACTACGGCAAGTACTGGACCCCAAACCAGGTCGCGGAGGCCTTCCGTCCCTCACAGGACACCGTCGACGCTGTTCTCTCGTGGCTCGTAGGCGACCACGGCGTCGCGTTGGACCGTGTGGAGCTCACACGCAAAGGCGACGCAATCCGCTTGAACGCTAGCGTCGCAGAGGCGGAGAAAATCCTCGGCGCGGAGTACTTCGTGTACTCTCACGACCAAAGCGGGACCCAACGTGTTGGGTGCCATGGCGGATATACCCTCCCGGACCACGTCGCGAAGCATGTCGACCTCGTGTCGCCGACGATACACTTCAGTGATTCGGGGGTGATGCGGCGTTCTATATCCCCTTTTGTCCGTCGTGCCGTGAGCAAGTCGCTGGCTGGGCACGAGGCTGGTGTTGCAAAAACACCCATTTCAGTACGTCGCACACTTCTGATGCTTACATTCGCGACGACACACTGACCAACACGACGCAGGACTCTGAGCTTGCCGCGACTGGCTGTGATCAACAGGTCACTCTTGACTGTTTGCGTGCCCTGTACAACTTCGATCACGATATTGTAGCTGGTGACAAAAACACGGTCTCAGTTTGTGAGTCGTCTCCTTGATATGTTTGCTGTATTCCTGATTCGAAATATCGTAGTCGAGCTGCAGGGGGAGAACTTCAGGCAGTCAGACCTCGACAAATTCTTCCAGATGTTTGCCCCTGATCAAGTTGGCAACCACCCGACGCTCGAGAGCATCGAGGGAGGTTTGTCCAGTTTTCATTTTCGTCTTCGTACGAACGTCTGTTCATAATGACTTCTTCAGGCAATGTTACAACAACTGGCGACTTCGGTGAAGCCTCTCTCGATATTCAACTCATGATGGGCCTTCTTGGCTCCAAGCAAGAGCTTCTCCTGTACCAGATTGGAGATCAGAATGCGGAGCAAGACCCCCGTACGAGCGTTCCTTCAGACTAAAATCTCTTTGCTCATCTCACGCATGTGAATGGTCCAGTTGATGAATTCGTCGCGGCGTTCGACGCGTCTTTCTGCGACGAAGAAGCGGTCACTGACGAAGGTCCGTGTGTTTTAGATGTACGGTGCATGACGGAGCTTACTCCATGTACAGACCTCATTGATTGTGGAGATAAGCCCATGGCAAATGTTGTCTCAATCTCCTACCATCTCAACCCCGACATTCACGAAGACGACATCACACCCGTTATCCAACGTCAGTGTACCGAGTTCGGAAAGGTGCAGTGTCATGTTTTCTCCGATTGTGGATATCACTCATTCCTATCCGTATTTGGCAGCTCACGCTCGCCGGTATGACGATCGTGGTCTCCTCTGGGGACGGCGGTGTCGCGTACTCGCAGTCGCACGGCTGCCTTACCTCCAACGGCACGCTCGTCTTCGGCAACCCCGCCAACTCGAGCTTCGTCGGCCAGTTCCCCGCTTCGTGCCCGTTCGTCACCGCCGTCGGCGCGACACAAGTGACGTCAGGCAACAGCGTACGCCTCTCTCCGCGCTTCTTGCCTGGCGCTGCGTACCTTACATTGCTCTATAGGTCGATGATCCGGAGACCGCGACGACGGCATTCCCCTCTGGCGCGGGCTTCTCGAACACCTTCGCACAGCCGTCGTTCCAACAGGCCGCCGCCAGCAACTACGTGACGAACTTCGCGCCCGCGTACGGCCCCAATGTCTTCAACCGGTCTGGTCGCGCCTACCCCGACGTCTCCGCGAACGGGTGAGTGTTCAGTATCATGTGTTCGTTGCACGGTATATGGTATGCTCATTGTCTGCCGCCACGATCGCCCAGATTCCCAACGGTAATCGCGGAGGGCGGCCAGTTTGTCCTCACGGGCGGCACATCCGCGTCCGCACCTATCTTCGCGTCTTTCGTCGCGGCGATCAACGATGCGCGCATCGCCGCAGGCAAGGGCCCTGTGGGGTTCATCAACCCCGCGGTACGTCAATCCCTCGTTCTCTGCGCTGATAGAAGTCATCGTACATGCTCACTGATGCTCGCGGACCCTACAGCTCTACTCGGATGCGTTCGCCGACGCCTTCAACGATATCACGAATGGCACGAACGCGGGCTGTGGCACGGTGGGCTTCCCTGCGGCCCCTGGCTGGGACCCGATCACGGGCTTGGGCACGCCGAACTTCCCCAACTTGCTTTCGGCGTTCCTTGCGCTCCCGTGAAGCATAGCCGGCGGCGGTTTTCGTTCCTCCAGGCTCCAGTCGACCCATGGGTGCGGTGACGATGAAACGAAAGTAGTATTCCAGCATGTAGAATTAGGGATTAGGCGTCTACTCTAAAAGCCACGCTGCTGTATCTTAGGGTGACTTATTGGGGCGACATCGACAGCTTCAATCGGCCAACACAATCTGGAAGCCTCGCTCGCTGATCCGCGATCTCCATCGCGTCTACCCACATCTTCTCAGCACCGACATGCTGTTCCCAATGCGTTGCCAGCGAGCCAAGGAGCGTCTCCTTGCCGGGTCCGTCGAGGAACGCACGCTGGGTTACGACGACCATGCCCAACCGGCAGCGCGTGAGCATGACGTTCATGCGGTTCTGGAGCTTGAGGAACCCGGGGACGGACGTGCGCACGGTGGAGAGAATGATGTAGTCCATCTCGTGGCCTGTGCGCGATCATATTGATTGGATGCTGAGGGTGGAAGCAAGGCGAATGGTGAGAGAAAAACATACCTTGGAAGCTGTCGACATTGTAAACGTTGTCGTGCGGTAGCCAAGCAGCCTTAAGTGCGGTGACAATCGCGGCGCGTTGAGGGTCATAAGGGGTAATGATGGCATAACGCTTTCCAGCGTCGTGATATCGCCGAGCGACGTGGACGACCGTGTGGACTTCCTCCACGTTCTACGTATCCCCATGAGTAACGTGAGCTCGGCGCACCGTCGTAAGACACATGAGTGGAACGGGGACATACCTTCCAGCTAGAGCCGACACGTTCTTCCGTTCCCTTGCATACGTCGATGAACGTGACGTAGTCATGCTCGACCAACGGATGTTGAGATCGTAATTTGCCTTCGTAGACGTGCTCGGAGATGAAAGAACCGATCGGCACTGGCATGCGGTCTGCCACGCATGAAGAGTAAGTAGTCGCAACGGTGCAGCGAGACAGGGGTGCGCGTACACTGCGTATCGAGGAAGTAGGTTGGGTAGTGGAGATGCTTGTAGTCGAAGACTGTCTTCATCTTCGGCGCGGTCTCCTTCCCGAATGGAGGTACTGCACGAAAAAGTCAGCGACGCCCATATGTAATGATACCCAAAACCCACGCACGCTGATTTGGATCGCCGAACATGCACACCTTTGTCAAGGCAGTGAACTTGTGGAATAGATGCTGCATTGACACCATATCAGTGACCGAAGAAGGCGCTTGTAGTCCAGATAAGGACTTACCAGGAACTCGCCCATGTCAATCTGGGAGGCCTCATCCACTACAAGGCGTTGAACAGGGACAAGGTCGAATACCCCGAAGCTATCCATGTCAAGATTCGACAGCATCGCTGTCGTGCATAGTATGACCTTGGACTCTCCGATAAGGCTTTCAACGCTATCCAAGTCTTGGAAGAGTTTGCTCGAATCTATGAAGTAGTCAGAGAGTTCGACGTAGTGGTGTTCGTGCCTGCAGCAAGTCGACGAAGTGAGCATGGTACTCCAGAAGGCTTGACCATAGAAACATACCATTCGAAGTAGAACTCGTGTGAAACGATGAGCTTGAAGTCTATGCCTCGTTTCGCGAGCGTCTCAGCGATGTTCTTCACCCCGACATTGGAGTGCGCGACGACCCAAGCTGGCTGATCCCGGTCTTCCCAATACTCCAGTGCTGCAGCAATCGTCGTCGTCTTACCAGTTCCCGGCGGACCTAGCACCAGTGTCAGTTACATAACAAGCTGTCTTGGTCTGAACAACGCGTACCTTGGGCGACCACGAGTGATTCTACATCCCCAACCATCGCACTAGCAACCTGGCGTTGCGACGCGTTGAGCTTTGAGAACGCAGGCTCATCCTCGACTCTCTTCAGCGCCTTCATTTTTGCGTTCCTCGAGGGGCCCTTCTGTTTCCCCTGAACGAGGAATATCTTGCGCACGAATGGACTCTGATCGACAGGCGTCGCACCCTGTAATACGCGCAGGAGGAACTCATCCCGGGCACGCTCGGTAAGCGCGGGTTCCGCTCGTCCCACAACGCGCACGCTCTCAACCTTGCTATTGAGCGAACCGTGGAAAACAGTGAGATCTGTCCGCCTGCCTTGTATACCGTAGGCTCGGGCCTTGACATCCCCGTCGTTGATTTCCACAACGGTCTGCGCACGCGAGTCAACTAACGTTCAGCGGATGTGGAGCGACTCGCGACTGACCGTGTTGCTACGCCGTACTCGTGTCTTGAATCGCGCGTTGATCAAGGCAAGGCCATCCTTGCCCTTTTCCTCTGCCTCCTCAATCTCCCCGTGGAAGAACTTCGGTCTCGCCGACTCGAGAAGTTGGACAGTCAGTGCTAGATGGTTGAGACAAAGGTGTTGATGGAGGCGTAGATGACGCGTGTCGATCTTCGCTGCAGTCCTGACTGACTCAGCACTCTTCTCGGCGATGCTAGGCAACACGGTCAGAAACGCTGTTCAAACGATGAGCGGTGTGTTTCTCACCATGCTGACAACCACGCGCGAAGACAGAGCTCGACGCTGTCGTCGCGCTCCCAAAGCGCGTCGATTTTCGCCCGCCGAACGTTTTGCCCCTCGAAGACCTGCGCTGCAAGCTGTGCAGGCTGTATCTGCACATGCGTCGACTTGGAGTGCAAAGTGGAGAGGTCGACGCCGCGCACGGGCGCGTCGAAACGATGGCCCAAGATGAGCGCGAGCCGGGGCAAGTGGAAGCCCGCCAAGAGCACGCGCGGATCGTCGAGGACGCGGGCGATAGGAACGGCGCTAGTAGCCGGCCCGGCGGCTCCGACGCCGCTGTCCCGGGAATCGGCTTCCGCCGCCGCGGCGTCGCCGCGGTCCGACGTGGCATCCCCGACTGGACCGTCTTTAGCACCAGTGCCACTGAATCCTGGAGGAACAGCGACGAGAAAAACTTCGGCGGGGGTGGCGAGAGCGACGGTGGTGACGATGCCCTTCCAGTTCAATCTGAAAGACACGCCCAGTGCGGGTAATGGCGCGTCGGGCTCGGTCGAGAGTTGGTCGAGCGCTGTTTTTATGGCGTCACAATTGTCTACTCGGAGATGCTGAATGAGAATGGCTGAGGGCAGGCCGGAGACGAGGTTTCGAGTGTCGAAGAGTGGCATATGTGCGACGCGGAGAAAAGTAAGTGTAGGTGGTGGATTGTGAACAACGTACGCAGCTGAGGACCACTGAGCAGGTTTCCAATAATTCAATACCCGAGACGTGACAAGTGAAGTATGCAGGCGTGCGTACAATGTATCTTTGATACGCGAACATTTATTGGCTTTCGCCGTGTACTAAGCGTTCCAAGCGTTCTTCTAAGCTGGCGCTCGCTTCAAACCTTTCTCCACGGCGAGTCAAGGCGCCTTTGACGCCTCGGCGTCCGGAGAGTGAAGGCAGAACGAGCAAGGCTAGGAGTACGCATAGATCCTTTAAGACGCCATTCAGGGTTGTATTCCATGGGACCTGAGAGAGACAGTGTGAGCAAGATTATGAACACTGCGCACATACTTGAGCTGGCGCGGTGACAGCAGCACCGGCGTAGCAGTCGGACTCCCATGTCTGAGTGACCCTGAAATTTAGCTCACCGAGTACGACATCCAGCCGGTTTTGCTTGGACGGCACCGGGAAACATGCTTCGAGCGTTGCAGAGAGCTCCCTTAGCGATACCTCTTTCCTTTCGGACTTCGGGAGCGAGCTAACTTCCACACTAACGCCCAGTGTCGCCGGATACCCTGCAGTCGAGCCTCCAAAGGTCAGCGACAGTCTTTCGCGACATACCAGAAGGATGGGTCCGCCGAAAACAAGTTGAATCGGGGACTCACTCTTACACGCATCATCACTCACGATCACGACGCCTAGAAGAGCCAAATTCCCCAGGAACTCCTCTGCGGTCCACAGCCCGGCCGAGATGCCACCAAACCCGAAGATGCAGCTCCTTCTCAGCCTACGAGCAAGCAAACAGAGAGAAAACCATCGCAATCGGAAGGAATACCACTCATTAATGCGCAAAAAGAATTTTGAGACTCGTCCTCAAGGTACGGGCTCAAACGAGAGTGAGAAGGTTCACATTCAAGCCTCCTCGGTCTGGCTTGATAGAATTCTCGCGGGCGGGCGCAGCCGCGAGGCAAAGGGGTACAACGTATGCATTTTATTGGCTAGATAAATGTTCTGATAGCGTGTTGGATCGGTTGCGCGAGCGATTGGAAGCAGAGTGCGCCCGCGCGACGCTGCGCGAAGGTGGGAGGAGGGATGAAAACGCCCAAGGCTTCGGCGCGCACCCTTGGCGACCCTTTGGCGGCAGTTCCCTTGTAATGACCAATTCGCTAGGGAATCAGGAGCAATGTCAGGAGCTGAAGTCGTAGTGAGATGGCGACTACTTACTAGCCCGTGAAATGGCCTTATGCCCGCCTTCAACGCTAACGCCCGATCGCCCCGCGTGCCCGATCGCCCCGCGTGCCCGATCGCACGTGCTCCGGCCATCTATAACATCCTCATCATATACCGTCCCGTATATGATTGTCATCTTTCAGAAGAAGAAGAGGAGGCAGCCAACGATACATAGGGCACGATAGGTTCTGCTGGGGGCCGCCCTGGTAGTCGTCTCCGCTTATGCGGGCCGGTAGTTGTGGTCGTGGTCCGCGCGACAGCATTCGTAGTCCCGATGCGCCAGTGGGCTAATGGGAGCAGGAACTTTGCGGGCCGCGGTCACCAGCGGCTGGCGTTCATCGGGAAAGAAGTACACGTGGGCCCCAAGGGGTACCATTATCTTCGGGAGCGAAGGACTCCATGACTCTATAGCTTCCTGGATACTAGCAGAAAGTCCGAACGCGTCTCGGAACATCACTGTCTGTAGATTGAAGAAGCGCGCTAGCGAGACCTTCGCTATCTCGCCCGTATCCGGATGGACTGCATATTGAGAAATTTCTCTGTATCAGCGTTTGAAGCTTATGATGGTATGCATAAGGTAGTACCCACCTGATTGCTCGGGTCGAGGAACTGCAGGTACGTGTTCGGGGGCACTCATGTGGAGGCACCTCAGTGTATCTGGAGGGATGACAGAGAGGAGCCGTACGAGCACATCAATGTGCACTTGCTGTACCTATGTCACACCATACACAAAGCACAAGGTGAATATGATATCGAAAAGTCAAATGACCGCATATAACGACGTACAGTAAGGGTTCGAAGACTACACAGTAGTTTTTGGCCGCGTTTTGCGACCTGGGCCTTACTCGCATAGCCCGGGATAAGCCCAAATACTGCGAGGGATATATTGGTGCATCGCAGCTCCTCTAGGTTGACGAAGCAGACCAATAGGTTGGAGAAGTCCGCGAAATTGGCGAACAAGATGTTGCTGAGGCGAAGACGGATGACCGATGAGTACAAGGAGGTGTGTATACTCCGGCAGCGCGGATGCAAAGGGAAGTGCGGAGTCGTTCTTTGAGAGCGACCACGAGGACTAGACCCCTCAGCGAACGAGTTTCGGCGTAAATCAAAATGGACCTCTCTCAGCGATATTGGAACCTTGGAGAGCATGGTCGGCGCCTTATGCGCAATGTCGACATCATCGCTGCCTTTGAGAAGCAAGGTTCTGACGGAAGCAACAAATAGAGGGCTTGACTTGAGGACCTCAACGAAGGATCGAACGGAAGTGTGTTTGGAGAATGCAACGTCCTGGAGGAGGCGGAACTGAGCGCGTAAACGCCAGGCGCGACAGACGAGGGCCAATGCTTTGAGGTCTCGGGTGTGAGGGCTGTCGTTCTTTCCGGAGGGGCACACCACAAAGTCGATAACGACCTCCCAGACTTCCATCGGGAGCGGGCGCAGTGGACGCACAGATCCACATGGTTCAATGAATGGAGGAGTCTCCGGAGATGAAAGGCTGGCCGTTGAGAGAGAATCCGCGATCGGAGGCGAGTTCTGGAGAGACGGAGTTGAGAGGGGCGAGTCCTGGAGAGGCGGAGTTGCGGGGGGCGAGGACGAGCAGGGCGAGGGCGAGAGAGGCAATACCGGGAGAGGCGGAGTTGAGAGGAGCGAGGGCGGGAGAGGCGGGGACAGAGGAGGGGAGAGTGTGCGGGGCGCAGCTGAGAATTTGCGAGAAAGTGTTCGAAGTGCGTACTTCGAGGGACGCAAACGTTCGAAGAAGGCGTCTAGACGCGACATTACCCAATATCCGCGGGATTTTGCTCGGGCAGGGGTCTGAGGGCAGGAGACGGCGCGCTGTATGAACTCGAGGGCGGGTCGACGTACATAAAGTAAACGCCCACGCGTGCAGGAACTGATACATCGATATGGCTGTTCATGTGTAGATCTCGTAAGGCTTGATGTGGAAGACACCACGTGTACCGCCCGGGACAGGCGGCGCATCCGTACACTAGTTGCCTCAATTCCGGGGAAGTCAAGTCGCCACGCACAGGGCAGAAGAAGACACCGTAGATTGCCGTACCCTACTTCTTTGGACAGCGTGGGGCCTCCATATTGCACCTTTGGCATCTCAGGCTGCCCTCCGACTCGTACACTCTCATACAACAACCGAACTGTCGGCCGCCTACCTCCAGCCTACGCCCCACCCATCTCGACATCTCCATCCGCGTCGGGTCCTGAGGGTGCGCCACCAATGTCCTGCGCGTCCTGAAGGAGCGCCTCCGCCGCTGCGCGGATGGCGGCAATCTTGCCACGCATGACGGACACAGCCTCAGGAAGGAGTTCTTCAGGCGCGTATGGTCCTTCAGATTCGACGCTGACTGGATAAAGCGACAGAGACCGGTCAGCAAGGGCCGTAAGAGACGCATACAAGGAGGTGTTGATCGGGTAGAAAGAGGATGGGAACATGGAAGGAGGGAAGGAGGGGCCAGACGAGCGAGAGGACGTACAGATGAACCAATCCCGGATCCGCTTCAACTCCACACACCCCTCGAACTCCTTGTGCCGGAGCACCTCGCGCGAGACGGTGTCGTTCCGCATGTACTTGTCGTCGATCGAGACTTGGCCGTCCGAGGCGACTTTGACGACACCCGGGCTGAAGCACGCCGCGAACTTCTGCGCGAGGGCCGGGGGGACGCGTTTTGAGGGGTTGAGGATGATGAGCGGGTGGAGCCGGTATGTCGCAGTCGCTGCGGGCGCGTTGTCAGTGATGGGCGTTCAAGGGACGAAGAAGAGAATAGCAGGGGAATAAGGAGAAGGGCAAGATAGAGCAATAAGATTCAAACGAACATGGAGACTGGCGAGAAGAGAGGCAATGGAAGGACGACAAACGGTACAACGGAGGGGATGAAGAGGTCACTCACCGACAGGACTCCATTTTGCGTGCTCCTTCCCGACGCCCTTGATCGCGTGCAGCTCCATGTCGATGACCTGCCCCGGACGAAGTTTTGCGAGGACGATGTCCTACATGAGAATATGACCGGTCAGTATCCTGCAAGTCGCGACGGCACGGGTACTACACGAGAGCAGGACGTGCATATATACGCTCGTCTAGTCCCATGGTGCACCAAAATGGGGATGAAGTTCGCACCTTGTTCGTAGCGGCAGGCTTCTTGTCTCCAAACACAGACTCCTGCTCGCCGTGCGGTTCCCACCGCAAGTCTCCGCTCGTAACGTACTCGTTGACGAACTGCGACTCGTCTTTTGAGGCTTTCTTCGCTCGTTCGCACTCCACTTGAAGCCTGGACAGTGCATTCATGAACGCGAAAACGAGCTGCAAGGAAACGGGGAACGTACTTGAAGACGAGCGTGTTCCTATCCGTCGGAATCACGTCGGGAGTCCGGAATTCGAAGAAGCGTGGGTCGACGTTTAATGGTACGAGGCCAATGCGGTGCGCGAGGACTTCGTCTTGGATGACGGAGGTGTTATTTGAGACGAACACGTCTTCTATAGCGATTGTAGGCACCTGAGAGTGTCGTCTGAGCCTACGAATGAGAGGAATATTGCGGCGGACTCACCTCCGCCATCATTATTCGTCGGAATGCGTTCGCTATTGACGCGTCCACGCCAACCATGTCAAATTCAATAGAGCGCTGTGATAGTCTCTTGACTGACACGCTCAGTTTCTACCGCAGACACGCGCATGTGAGCACATTCGCCGCGGGCGAAGAACAGAGAAGGGCGCACCTTTTTAAACTCGTCGAGTTTCCAGGTGAGGTCCTCCCCGGGGTAGTGTCCTGGAAACTCGGTGCTTGAGACATCGGAGACGCGCTCTGCGTGCACGCCGACATGGCGTCGAGGGTTCAATGCGGAGGCGGGGAGATGGGAAGAGGAAGAGGACGCCATTTTCGAGCTCGCCGTGCGCGCAAATTGACTTTCTTGCCGCACGTGCAGGCATTTCGACGCGATAAGTCTTGATAAGTCCCATTTGCGGACATTGATGGGAACTTGCATTATCAGAGTACGCATGAGCGCCCAACGTGCGCTCAACTCGGAGCTCTTCCCTTCTCCGTCGACCATATCCATCCGGCGATTGTGAACGGCTGGACGAATTCTAACATCTTCTACGTGTCCAGTAAGGTTTGACTAGTATGCCAGGTGATATTCCCCTGCATCGGAGCCTCAAAACAGCCAATACCGAGTAGGATTGCGTGCGCTCACTAGCTCATCCTTTTCACTGTACTTGCTCTAAACGTGGCGAATGTCCCCTTTGCTGATATTCAGACACTAAGATTGTGCTCTATGTACTCTTCATACGGATGGCTCAGTCGACTTTAGAGTTCCGAGCGGCGGGTGATCGAAGACCTCGAGGGCGCGTAAGAAAGCTGGTTACCTAAAGAAACCGCTTTCCACGCTTTCAACGCCCATGCACCACTCGCCCCTTCTGTGGTCGTTTTCCCTCTGTCCGTCTCAAGAATCGTCCAAGAGAACGCGTTTTCCAGGTACGACAATGGCCACCTTGCAGGACTGTCCGTTCCCTGCCCTCTTCTCTCTCAACCACCACCATGCCGGCCCTCGACACCCAAAACCTTGTCGACGGCCTCCCCAAGACGGTGCCCGTGCAACGCCTCAAGGCTCATGACTGCCGCGCGCTGTACGCCCTCCTTGAACGACCTTCCCACTCCGCGCCTCTGGGCGTTTCCCTTCGCCTCGGCAAGAAGGGCTGTGTTGACGCAGTCGCGTTCGCTACTCCAACTCAAATCTACCATATCACCGTGAACGACACTGCTGTCGTTGGTCCCAGTCCAGACCCGGTCCCACTTGCACGTGTTCTCGACCACCCGCGCGCTCTTCTCGCTGGGCTGCAATTTCCCCGCCTCGCACTCGTTCTCCACAAGCAGTTCGGCGCCCACATCCGAGGCGTGGACCTTGCGACCCTCCACTCAAATTCGTCCCTCGTACAGAAAACTGCAGGAGACTTGGCTGACAAAGTGCTTGCCAATGGATCGAGAGGGGTCCGCAAGGATAGGATCCACAAGCTCTGGGATGACCCCCAGAGCAACCACGCCTTGCACATTCGTGCCTGGCTGTCGGCATGGTGAGTCCCAGAGTCCATTATATGCACTATGTATCCATGTTCTGAGGACGCGCTATCATTTTTAAGCATCGCAGAGAAGAGTGCGGGCGTGATTCCGGGTGCAGCCAAGGTCGACACGCGCAACCTGAGTTCGCGTGAGCTCTCGTGCCTCTCACAGCTTGCAGTCAACATCATGCTGCTTGAGGACGCGAAGCCGACCGCTGCAGACGGCGAGATTGACAACACCAAACGGAACAAGGGTGGCGTCACATTCACCAACGCGCGGTTCAAGACCCGCATAAGGGGTAGCAACAAGGTCAGCACCTCCTGCAATCGCGGCTAAATGCCCGACTATTTCGCAAAAGAGCGCATATACTCACCCATCTCTCTCCACAGATCGTCATCGAGATCAATGGGAAGCAGATCAAGGGCCGTGTTGTTGGCGTAGACGGAAAACAGACTGCAGTAAAGATCTTCAAGGGGAAACTCGCAGGGCAGGTACATTCCGTCCGCATCGTGGGGCGCGAGGAGGCGACGAACGCGGAGCTCGCTCGCGACGAGTTGTTCCTGCTTGCTCTCCAGGGAAAGGCGTCTCTTGGTCAGTCCCCCTTCATCCGTGACCTTTGGTTCGCACCGAGGAAGAAGCACGCGTCGAAGGAGATGGCGAAGATCATCCAACAGGAGCCCATCGTCGACACCCCTTCGTTCGCGCGGCTCAACTCCTCCCAACGCGAGGTCGCGCGCGCGATGGTGACGGGTACTCAACGGCTCGTCATCGCCCACGGTACGCGCCCATTCCACGTCTCCGTAACGATAACGATTTCTCACGCGTCCGTGCAGGCCCTCCTGGGACAGGCAAGACGAGTACGATCGCTGCTGCGTTGCAGTTCTGGGAGGCGCGCCGCACGCCAGTCTGGGTCGTTGCGCACTCGAACGTCGGCGTGAAGAACATCGCGGAGAATCTCGCTAAACGCGAAATCGACTTCAAGATAATTGTTTCGCACGATTTCTACTACGACTGGTGCGCGTTCCCCGCTTTCCTTTCCCGCGGCGCGTACACTCATGGACACGGTCCTTGACGTGTAGGCACGAGCACCATTATGTCGACTTGTCGAAGCACTTTGTCGAGTCTACCACACTCTTCGAAAATGCTGCGAGTGTACACACGGCCCTTGGGTCATCGAAGATTATCCTGTGTACGATTGCGATGCTCTCGAATCCGAACATGGGAGAGTTTTGGTGTATTCAAGCGCGTCCCCGTCGAGCGTCTCATCGTGGACGAGGCGTCGCAGATCGATACCGTGGAGTTCTTGGTGAGTTGACTATGGGGCGGTTGAAACGTATAAGAGGGACTGACACGCGACATGCGAAGCATCTCTTCCACAAGTTTAAGAAGCTGGAGAAAGTGTGCATGTTCGGCGACCCTGAGCAGCGTGCGTCATCGCGTTCCTCGCCGATACATCCGGTCGACGTGACTCATTAGCACTGCAGTTCCACCACATGGCAAGGACGCCGCTCCCAAAATGCAGACAATCTTCGACTTCAAGCACTTCCAGTCTTCGTCATACTTTCTCGACACCCAATGTACGCCCCTCTTCCATCACTGTCCTGTCCATGTGGGCTTACTGCATTTGAACTCGACCAGACCGCATGCCGGTACCGCTTGGAGAGTTCATCTCCAAGAAAGTCTACAAGGGCAAGCTCCGCTCCGTACACGAAACGACCAACCCGGGCTGCATTGTGTTCATTGACGTGCACAAGGGGAATGAGGAAAGTGTCGGATCCAGCTGGAGGGTACGTGCCTTCCCTTCCTCCCGCGCATCAGTCAAGTCTGACTGCGCGACCGCAGAATCAGGAGGAAGTGCACGCCGTGGTCAACCTCGCGCGGTCTTATCACCGTCTGGGCAAGCAGTACGCGGTAATCACGCCGTACGACCCTCAGCGCGCCGCGCTCACCATCGCGCTCAAGGCGGCGAAGCTGCCACACGACGTCTACAACGTCGACAGCTTCCAAGGTACGCTTCCCTCCCCCTCTCTTTCCCGTTCACGCTCGCGCCCACCTCGATACCAGCACCACCATTTACTGACGCGACGAACCCGCACAGGCCACGAAGCAGACTACATCCTCCTCAGCACCGTGCGCACCGCCCGCCCGGGGTTCCTCGCGCTCAAGAATCGCACGAACGTCATGCTCACGCGCTGCCGCCGAGGCATGGTCGTCGTCTCCAACCGCGCGTTCCTCCGCGGCGCGGGCGAGCACACGCTGGTCGGGGCGCTCGCGCGGCATTGGGAGGAGCGGTATGGATCTGTCACTAACACTGGCAGGGAGGGAGGGGGAGGGGGAAGGGTGTGGGCAGACGCGATGGACGTGGTGAATGGGCGCATGGTGTTGCCTGGGTGTGGGCCTGCGAAGGAGGGGGCGATCATGGTTAGAGGTGTGATCGCACCCGCGGGTTCAGGTGCAGAAGTAGTTGTGGGCGCGGACGCCGTCGTAGGGACAAACGCGGTCGCAGGGAGAACCGCGGGTGCGGGTCCAAATCCGGGTTCAGGCGCAAACGCGGTCGTGAGCGCCAGCGCGGGCGGGGGCGCGAGGAGAGGCGCGGGCGCGAAGGGTCGCGCGGGTGCGTAGAGCCTCCCACCGTTGGTGATTAACGGGAGCTGATCTAGAACGCGAATATACGTAGAGGCCTCTGGTCGCAATGGCTTGTTTGGTATCCTTCACGCAGTGCTACGGTGGATCGCGCGGTATGAGTAGCATTTTTTTTGTGTTCATGTCGTGAACGGACGTGCGGCTATAGATACATGCGATCGTGCAGTCATACATAGCAGTGCCATTCCCCCTCGTAGAGTCGTGCCTTACGCGCTGGAGGGCGTCCACTCCCCGATCCACTGCGCAAGGTACTGCACGGCCTGGTCCTGTACTGCTTTGACCTTCGCGCTCGCTACACCTTCACGGACGAGCAAGTCCGAGCAGTGGAAGCCGTCGCTCAGCAGGTGCGGCTGCAGAGCCGCGTCTGTGCCACTGGTAGGCGCGCTATCTGCCGCAACGGTCGCTTCGCGCCACGGGTCACCTGTCATATCAAAAAGGGAGTAAAAATCAGCGCATTGGACAAGAGGAGGAATAGAGACACGTACGTTGGCCGTTGGCGAAGATGAGCCGCCCGGCGGTTGCGCTCCAGCCCTTGTACGTGCCAATGAGACCCGCGGTGTTCGGGGTCGCGGGCGCGTCGTTATTGCCCCAGACGCCAGGGAACTTGTAGCCACATTGCCTCTGTCGGTCGTAGCAAAAGGAGAGATGAGACGGGCATAAGAAACGCTCCGGAGAGAACTTGAATGAAACGTACCTCCGTCCAGGCCGGGGTAACCATACGGGAGGCGACGGTAGGCTGCGAGGTGGGTGCGCCGGTGAAGTCGAACCCGAACTGGTTGCAGCTGAAAGTTAGAAGATGTGAGCAAACAGGCGGGGCCAGGAAAAAGCACGTCCGTACGTCAGCCAATCCCAAGAGCGCCCGGCATTAGGGTAGTATGTCTCCGTGTAGTAGGGGTTCGACGAGTCGTAAGTGCCGAGACACGTTCTACACAGCGGGAGAAGGAGCCAGTTAGACTTCCGCAGCAGTAAGTCCTGTTATGTGGACCTACTCAGGACCATCGTCTCCGCAGACTATGAGATGACGTATACGTCAGTATCCCATGGAACAAGACACGGCAGAGATACGTACTCTGCTTGAAGTACGTTGTCGTCCAGTACGAGCCCCACGCCTGGAGCGCGTTATCCAAGCCCCAGCCAGCGGCGGGGGCACTGGCACCGTTCTTGACCTCCAAGGCGTCGCAGAACTGGTAAAAGGTTCCACCGGCGCCGCTGTCGCATTGCAGGCTCTGCCATGAGAAGAAGGGCTGTTGCACTGTTCGCAACAGAAGACCGATAGTTAGATCATCTCGCGGAGGAGAAACGGAAGTAGGAGGAGCGCACGTGCTGCAGCGAAGTCATCGTTGTGCGCGAGGCCTTGGAGTCCGAAGGTGGTCTTGAGCGCGGTGACGTCCGCGGAGTTATTTGCGGTGAGCACAGAATCGACGTGCGCGATAACAGCCTCGACATCCGCTGAGCAGTTCGCGGGCATGGATTGGCGGATGGGCTCGAAATAGCCCCAGAAGTCGCTGCAAAAACAGATACGCCATCAGCTCATAGGAACCTTTCTTCATCTATGCTTCGACAGATAAATGGGGCATGAAGTGACGTACACTTGCGCTTGCACCACCGCGGAGGAAGCGTATCCCGCATAGAAGACATCGGTAGTACTAACAACATAGGTCAGCAGGACGGCTTCAGAAGTCAGGGGATCGGAGGCACGAGCCGATCCTCAGAATCGCAGAACTTCGGGGGAAGATGAACGCACTTCTGCATGGCGTAACTCGTCAATGCACCCGCATAGCTGCCCCCGATGAGTATCCAGGGCGCCTTGCCCGGCTGGACGGCGTCGCCCCCTGGCATGGGCAACTGCACGTTCTGCGCAAAGTACGCGAGGTCCGCGACTGCCTGCTGGACATTGTGCACGCGGAAGCTTTGCACAGAGAGGTCGTCGTACGGGTTCGACTCCCCAAAGAACCGGTGTTCGAGCACGATCGTGGATCCGTTGAGCTCTTGCGCGACGCGTCCGTTGAGCGTTGAGTTCGTCAGGTACGAGGTGTAGCCTGGACGAGGGATCGATGACGCGCGATGAGACGAAAGGGGAAAGCGCGTTGTGAGGTCACATGCCACGTGCAGGCGGGGGATTCGCGGCCTTACCGGATGCATCGACTTCTCCCGGCGTTGAGAGGATGATGGGGCCACCTTAACGGGCGCGCAGATCAATTAAAGATTTTTGTTACGCAACGCGCGACAAGATGGGCTGGCGTACCTGGTTCGTAGAACTCGTACGTGTGCCAGTACCGCTGGCGGAATGTGCCCAAACTGGGGTTCGTGTGGTCGATAAGCTGGTTGAACCAGTACGTTTTGGTGTAGGCCGGGAGTTGGGTGCCGTTCCGGCTGACGACGGGGACCTCCTCAGACGGGGTCTCCATGCGTGGGACGGATGGCCGAGGGCGCACGAACGCAGGCCCGCGAGGTGGCGGAGCGGGCGCAGCGAGCGTGCCGGAGACGACTAGCAGCAACGAAACCACAGAGGTGAGCAACATGACAGAACGACGTGACGAGTCGCTGCTGGCAGGAGCGGTGGCGGAGCTGGGCGAGAGGGGTCGCTAAAGGTTCGGATGGTGGTCCATGGTTGGCATTTATACTACCGTCTACGTGGTCCGCCTTCGTGCTGAGTTTGTGCGCCCTGCTTCCTTGCCTGCCGGCGGTCATGATACGAGTGGTACGTTATGCGCGACGGAGACCGCGTGTGCATCTCTTCTGGCGTCCCGTTGTCCAAATCGGCGGGCGCGTCATGTCCCCATGACGCGCTCCCGCATGACGACGTAGCAGGACGCAATCTTCAGTCCGTCGTGCGCGCTGGCCCTGCGCCGGAAGGGTGAGTGGCGGAAGAAGTCGAACAGTATCTCGGAGGCCAAGCCGGATGGGCGAGGGGCCGAAGCATGTGGCATGTGACACAAATAAATCCCCTTCCCCGACACAGCCCCGAATGAGGCGCGAGCACGCGGCAAACTGGCACCACTACGCCTCGGCTGGCCACCTGAGGTGGAGTTATCAGCGCTGGAGTGATGGCTACTAGTAGAGCACTCACCGTATGACCTCCATGAAGTCTCGCCGCCCTCGCACCGCCGGGATTCGCGTACGTACCGCAGCGCCTCGGTGATGCCGGGGTACATCTAGCTGAGCAGCCAATCCAACGAGCGGTATTTAGCGAACAGGCCGGGAGAAGCGTGCTGCTAACGTCGAGCAGGACAGGGTGAGGTAACTCCGTAGAATCGAAGTCGGTGATTCAGCGGCCGTCTGATACCTCTGAACCTCAAACTCTAAGTAAAATGCGTGACGTTGAACTCACTACGGGAGGGGAGGGAGTTAATTCACGATATAGTTGTGAACTACTCACGAAGCAACCGTAATTCCGATTGTGGCGGACCGTGTTGGCCGTCCTCGAACCGTCAAGCACATCCGATACGGTGTGCTCTGTCAAGTCACGTAAACTATCACCGGCCATCAGATGGTGAACACAACACAGAAGCGAAATCAACCAGTCGTCGGAGTATGAACGATACGGTTACACTCAATGGCGGATTGGCTGTTCACGGACTGCTTGAACGCACTGGGAGTAGAAGGACATTCGAAGAGGACAGCAAAACAGTGATGGTACGACTGCAGATGACAGGACTACATAACCTAAGCCAGTGCGATGAGGACACGCGGCTCTCAGAAGCAAAACAGTTACACACCTAACGATAAGCTCATTGAACCACCACCCCTCCCCTATGACTGATCCATCTCCTCATCAGGATATTTTTCTTCTGGCGGATAACAAAGTTCGTTCTCTTCGTACAACGCCTCCTCGTCGTCCTCGTTCCAATCGCTCGTTGTCTCCCACTCGTTCTCGAACTCGATGTCCAGCGTGAGCTCCCCAGGACCATCCGCGTCGTCCGTGAGTGGAAGGAAGCTCGCGAGCGGCGGCATGCTACCAAGTCCAACCCCGCCGGGGTTGTGTGAAATGGGCTGCACCCAGCGCCGCTCTCGTAAGCGCTTGTGTCGCTCCCGGTCTTCCTCCATGCGTCGCCGGATCTCATGCGGGTCGAGGGTGAGGGGTGGGGCGTTCCCGGCGGATGACGAGGCGGAGGAAGAAGATGGAAGGGTTGCAGTTGCGCGTCGGCTCTCGAGCAGGGCGAGGATGTCATCGAGTTTTTGGTGTTCGATTACGCGTTTTGTGCGCCAACTCTCGAGGACCTGCACACATAAGAGGGAAATGGACGCACGCTTGAGGGGAGCGGAACGGCACTACGAGCAGAATGAGACACACCTGTACAGCGCTCATGTAGTTCGGCATGCCCTGCTGCCCCGGGGGAACGACGTAGTCGACGAGCTTGCTGAGGTCTCGCGAGACATAATCGACGTAGGACGTAATACCCTGGCCCGTGTCCCGGACGGCAGCGCCTGTCGGTGGTTTTGCTATCAGGCACGTCTCGCAGAGCGAGTCAAGGAGATAAAGGATGTTTATGCGGTTGTTCAGCGTGCCCTAAGACGCATACAGTCAGCATACAAAGACAAAGGACGGAACAAAAGGTCAGACTCACCTTCTGGCACTCCTCGACGATGCAGTCCCACAGATCCTCTCCGCATGATTGAAAATACTTGAGCGCATATCCAACGATCTTTTTGATGGAGGTCTGGGAGCTAGAGGTCGTTCAGGACGTCCAGGAAGGTGAGGAAGGATGAGACGCACGCGTCAAGTCTGCGAAGGAGGGCGAGAAATTGCATTCGGACTTCGAACGGGTCCATTCTCGAGCACGAATTGCTGATATGAGTGGCGGCAGCGGATGGGATCGATTCAAAGTGAGTCAAAGAGAAGTAAAGCCTGTGTAGCCAGAGCCTAGATCTGACAGTCGACAAGAAAGCGACATTGTAGAAGCGCTTGGTATGTACTAGACGTGGGATAGTGACGCAGACTAGACTTATGCTTACTCGAAGTTGAATGCGATAAGTAAGTGCATTCTAGTCTTTGTTATTCATTGGCGTCTATTCATCGTGGCTGCCTTTCACTGACGCATCTGGCAGGCTCCAGAGTCCAGACACCCTCTTTCCGTGTGCTCGACCTTGTGAAATACCAGCACACCACTTTTTATACATCGTCTAGTCTACAGCCCATAATACACATTCGTTCAACGAAGAGAAGAGACAGAATGAGGACAGATACAGCATGCAAATACACGGGAAAAACAGCAGATAAATTCAAAGACAAGACGAAGGAGAGCACAGTCAGAGAAGATACTAAATTAGACGAGTAGCGGGTATGCTAGTAGAATATTCGAGTTCACGGAAGAAGTGAGAAAGACCCAGAGCCGCCAATTTTCATCGCGGCATCGTGATTCGTAACGTCGGAATTTCGAAAGCTGCCGCGGCGCACGGGTCACCGATGGTGAACATGCATCACACACCGCTACCGCGACCAACTAGATCGCATAACCATGACTACTCTCGGTCGTTGGACTGACCGACACTTCCAAGTGATGGGGCTCGCTCGAGGTCATCGATACACCTGGCGTCTCGCTTGACGCCATCGGCATCGACAGAGTGTCTGGCAACTGCTGCTCCTCGCCTGCATGCGGCAGCGCCTCTTCAGCGACAGGATGTCCATCGCCCGAACCTTGAAACATGGATGGAGATGCCTCGTGCGAGATGTATCCATATTCAGGCAGCGTCGAGACGGCGCTAGGTGTCCACGACGAATGGAGCTTCTTCTCTTCCGCGACGAGTCCGGCATCTCCAGCGTCCGCGTCAGCTGGGATGAGCGGTACCGCAGCGAGTTTGGGCCCAAACGCGCGCTGTTCTGCGCGTTCGTAGAAGGTGGCCGTCAGCATGTGGACGCAAACGGGTGCGGAAGGGCGGCGGTAGCTACTCACCGAAGCGCAAGAGTGCGTGCTTGTGCCGGCGCCGTTGGCGCCTGAGATAGTACATGAATGCGAGGGCGAAGAGGACCAGGAAGAGGACACCGCCAAGGACACCGCCTGCGATCGCGCCGACAGGTTCGTGACGCTCGCTGGCGGATGTGCCCACAGTGGGGTCCCCCAAGCTGCCGCTCGTGGCGGTACCACCAAGCGCGGAACTCGGGGAATGAGCATTTGCAGTACCAGAACTAGGCGAGGAGTCGTGCGGGGAAGAGTTCGAGGAAGTGGCGCCTGCAGGGGAGGTGTTCGTTGGCCCATAAGAAGCTGTGGCGTCGGAAGAGCTGATAGAAGAGGTCGATGATGGCGCTCCGGATGTTGACAACGGTGAACTTGCTCCTGTGGCCGAACTCGAAGCACCCAGATCTGACGTAGATGAAGAAGGGTCGTTGCCTGGAGTCTCTTGCATGAGCATGGGAATGCCGTAAGGGATTATGGAACTCACTGCTGGGATTGTCCATACTAGAGTGGGATATTTGAGAGGATGGTGGCGCAGATGTAGGTGATGTAGACGACGCAGGTGAGTTTGAGGCGCTTGGGGCGTCCGGAGTAGACGTGCTGACCGCAACAAAAGTAATACCCAAGACCACGCCGTTGTTGGAAATGGACAGTGTATGTTGGCCACCATCGCCGAGCCCCCCGAGGCTGTAGAGCATTGAGGCCGTCGGAAACTGCGTCTCGGGGCCCGGATGACCAACGTTGCTCGGTTGACTACTGTCCACCGAATATGTGGAGTTTCCTTGGGCCTTCTCATCGCCTTGTATCTGCGCCCCCCATACCTGCACAGACGTGCCTGGTGGACACAATGTCGTGAATTGGAGGAACGCGTAGATCATAGAGGACGTACCACTGAAAGTGAGCGCCGCTGAGTCCCCCGTCATAAATGAGGCCATCCAATGTTGCCCTATCTGTTTCCAGCCGGGGCCCGAGTGGTTAAACTGTGAGTCCGTTCCGAGGATGCATTCTGTGTTGGGGTTTCTCGGACAAGACATCGCGACGAATGAGGACGCTTGGCTTGAGTGGGTACCGTGACGCCAAACTAACTGGTCCTTGTACACCGAGAAAAAGAGCGGAGGGGTGTCGACGCAAACGCGCCCACGACAGAAGAACGGGCGGAGATGGATGGGTGAGGGGGCAACTTGCCTGCAGCCTTCGGCTCCATTTTTGAGGCAGCAGAGCGCACGAGAGGGCACATCATCAAACTAAGCTGTCGCCTGCGAAGACAGGAAGCATAGCTTTTGGGCTTCTCTCGTTGGGCGCGCCGACGTACAGGATGATTGTGTTCCAGCGGCCACCGTACGTGTCATCCTCGTCAGATGGAATTCCTTTTGGACGCACATGAGAGGTGGGCGAATGATGATAGAGGGAACAGGAACAAGGAATGGCTCCGACGAGTCACATCCGCCAGTATCGGGGAAAACATAGAGCGACAGTCTGAAGTTGCAGAGACGTATCAATCACTTTTTCATGAGGAAGAAGACGAGAACACTGACTTACCAGTGCTCCTGCTCCGAGAGGTCGGCCGCGGTATGTGTAAAGTGGCCGTGCGCGTGCATCACAAGTCAAAGTGGACAATGGTTCAAACCAAGATATAGTATAACCCACAATATGTAAGTGTCAACTAAGGTTGTATCAAGACTGATCAATAAAAATAAGCGACCACTCTTTGATGGATTTCTTACAGTTTCTTATCCTGTAACAAAATCTATCAAACACTAACAGTAGCCGCCGTCCTCCAATTCCGTTCGTCATCACTCTTCCCCTCGTTTCAACGTTCGTCTTTTCTCCCGTTCTCGTCCCGCAGGCTTCCTCCACCATGGCGTCAGAAGAGTACGTCCTCCATCCGCAGCATCCCTCTTCTCCATCTCACTCACTCATCCATCTTCGTTCTTTCGCGTCCTTACAGACCGATGACCCCCACGCCCGAGCCCACAACGCAGGACGCCCCGATGGCCGCGCCCGAGCCCGAGCCCGCACCCGCACCCGCAGCGACGAAGAAGCGGCCACGGCTCGACATGGCGACTGAGCCGCGCGAGCGCAAGCGGGGCAAGACGATGTTCGGGCTCGTGCTCGGCACGCTCAACAAGGCCAAGGTCGAGGACAAGGAGCGCAGTGGGAGCGAAGCGGTGCGTGTGTTACCTTGGAATTGGGAGGTTGGACGCGTTACTGACCGTTCACTCTTTGTTTGGGTTTGCGGTGGGTTTTGGCGGTGGGTGGTGGGTTTGCTCTTTGTTGGTGGACGGACGCGCCGATATGTTGACGTGCACTGGGACGGATACGGATGGTATTGGTGCTGCTGCGCGTGTGCGGGACTGCGTCTCACTCACCCTGCGTTTAAACATCGCAACTTGGAACTTGGGCTGCGTGGCATGTTGGGATGCTTGGGTTGAACAGGCGAGAAAGAGGCAGTTAATCGAGCAGAGGTTACAGGATAAGCTACGAAAAGAGACTGACTCTGTCAGGCGCGCCGAGGAGGCTAAAAAGGACAAGACGACCGCCAACCGTAAGGAGGAGGACTTGCAGCTTAGGGACTCTATCGTACGTGTTCACTTCTTCCTATCCGTGGCCTTCGCGAGGCGTGTCTAAGGACATTCTCTCATACTCTACTTCCGCTCTTCAGCACAAACTTCGCCGGACACGATTTCCGCTCCTGTCAAACTTCCTCCTCACGTCCGATGTTATCCCTTCCACCGACTCAGATGCGCCAGCTTCAACACGTCCTCTAGCACCTCCACCTAAGACACGACCCCCACCACTCTACTACCTCCCCGCGAAACTCCTCCCGTCGCAAGAGGCTTTCCTGCAGAAGCGCAAGGCAGAAGTGCGTCTCCTCTCCCTTTACTGTATTTGCTCCAGTCAAACTCATGTTCCGAATCTTCGCAGGTCAAGGAGGCAGCAGAGAGGGAATGGGAGGTGTTCCGTGACGAGCGTACTGCAGGTGTGGAAGAGATCTCACGGTTGCGCGAGCGCGTCGCGGAAGAGGAGTCGCGCCGCAAGACCGCGAAGAGCGAGAGCACCCCGGCTGCGCAAGAGGACACGCAGATGGACGCCGAGGGCGAGGGCGATGAGAAGCCCGCCCCGGCGGAGAAGAACGGGGACGTGAAGATGGATGTGGACGAGGGCCGCGTGCGCGACGAGAAGCCCGCGCCCGCGACTGCGGCGGTGAAGGACGAGAAGAAGGATACACCGACGCCGGGCCCGGGAGACGACGACGATGCCGTTGAGTATTGAAGTTGAGAGTCTTGGAGCGTTTGTTGGGAAGTGGTGGACTGAGCGACGACGTGAGCGTGCAGGAAGGGTTATGCGTAGGTATCGTATTCAGAATTCTGTTCAATGTCTTTGTTTTGTCGTATCCGTTGTTAGTGTGCATAGTTAGCTAGTACATACTTCTGATTCTGATTCTTCCGAATCATCATACGCCGTGCGCCGCACTGTTCTCTCATTCCCGCTGCACACGTCCCGGTCAGTTCAAGTCTGTACGCACGTTTACAGAACTGGTGTTCGGGGTCCGGAAGCAATGTCCCGCCGCGCGGAGCGCCAGGACAGGTCCTGTCTTTACCCCGCCACTTGTCCACTGCCTACCACCCTTCCTCTTTCCGCCATTGTCGTTGTCCACAGCGAGCAAGACGAATCGACCGACATCAACCCAACATGCTCTCCCTGCTTCCTCTACCCCTGCTCCTCCTTGCTCTTGCCTCGCTGACAGGGGCCGCGACATCAACGGACTCCTCTGTCTCAGCTTCAGGCAGTTCATCGTCCTCTGCAAGCGGGTCCTCTGGGACGTCGAGCGCATCGTCGAACGGGAGTAGCAGCGCTAGCTCTACAGCAACGTCTTCGGCGTCCTTCCCTAGCTTCACTGGGATATCGGAATGTGGTGCGTGCTCTCCATTCATCGCGTACATTGGGCCGGGATGATGGAGCTGGGACACACAGCATCGACATGCTTCGATCTCGCCGTAAATAATGCGGGTTGTCAAAGTGTCACCGACGTAAACTGTTTCTGCTCGAAAGCAAAGTCAGTCTGCTCGTCGTCGCTCATGCTGCTAGAGGTGCTAATAAACGCCCCTTCCCCGCCTTCTTCCCAAATTATACTCCCGCGCTTCCTCGCCGCTCTCACCCGGTCCGCACCCTACACCAATCGTACGCGGAGACAGCTCGACGGGTTTTGCCCGTGACCTCGTTGCCTGCGTCTCGACGCAATGCTCGGGCGACCTCACCGCCGCCGAGAACTTCACCGAGCAATTCTGCGCGCAGGCCTCATCGAGCACGTCCCTCTCATTCCCTTCCGCCACGTTCACTACCTTCTCGAACCCTTTCACGTCGTCCTCGTCTTCCTCCTCGTCTTCGTCTTCCTCGTCGATTACCTCTGCGGCGAACTCAACGTCGACCGCCCCATCGACTTCCTCCACGGGCATGTCCTCGAGCGCGTCCGCGTCCCAGACGGGCAATGCGGCCGCAGCGCGCGACTTGACGTCAGCCCCCGCGGGCGTGGCGGTGGCCGGCGCGCTCGCGCTCCTCGGGGTCCTCCTCGTCTGACCGCTGCACACTTTCACTTTTCCTTGTTCAGTCGGCCTTCCTGCATTGCTACATACTCGGACTATTGGGGATTTGGGCTTGGGCGGACGCTAGCGCTCCTGTGTACATATTCCCACCACATACCCCTTATATGCCTGATGGTTGGCCTTCGACGAGGCGTATGATCATTTCATTGTAGAGGAGAAGCAGTGCGTTGAGGCGTACTGTTCTACCTCTTATTTTCGACTGGTTGTCTGCCGAGCGGGCCTCCCAAGTTCTACTGAAGCAATTTCTGCTGAGCGTGAGGTCTAATTCAACCGAAGGTAACTCATCTTAAGCTTGCAGTGCACGACGATCACTTACCCGGGCCGCAGCCTCACATATACAACGTGTCCCGGATGCGGAAGACTCATCCATTGCCAGGCACAACATATCGACTTCCAATTTCATTATTGCTACATCTGTCCTTGACAGTTGCGGTTGATTGGCAACGAGACATCAAAAACTGGATCCAATTAGGGATAGTGAGCCTCCTCCGCAGTACTAGTAAGAAACAAGGCTCTGTATGTACGAGGCGCTGGCAACGACACGTTGATCCCGTCCACCTCAGCGCGGTCGCAGATTCCTGAATCCTGAAGGGCTTGAGTTCTCTCCGTAGGATGTCTATGGTACGTGGCCCGACTCTTGACACGTTTCTACGATTGGCTTACTTCAACATGGATGTATGCATAGCCTCCAACGTCTTCTCAAGAAGACTTGGCGTCAAAGAAGAACAACGGGGCTATCTCTGACGTACGGGTGAGTTCTGGACATGCTATTGCAGATCTAATCCTGACAGGCTGCATCTCTCTAGAGTATACAGCATGAGGAACCTCAAACAGGCGAGGACTATGCGGGTCTTCCATGGCATGTGCCTACCATAGAGGTAGCTACACGCTCTTGCCATCCATTGACTGAGCAGTATGGATGATACGAATTTTCTAGGAACTTGGTACTGAGCGCAAGACTCTGTATACCGATGATGAAAAAACGCGTGCCTGGACCGATACTGACAGCATCGTGAAGGAGTATAGTGACGAGATGATTCAGCGTTGGAACTCAGAGATCGACACAATGCTTGTCTTCGTAAGTGGATATAAAACTGCAACGCGTGCCTAAGTGCTGCGCTAATGTGGTGATACAGGCTGGTCTCTTTTCGGCGGTGCTCACCACGTTCAACGCTCAGTCCTATGTCCTCCTCCAACCCTCACCCCCGGATCCTACGATCGCCGCTCTCCAAGCTATTTCCAAACAACTGGCAAGCTTCACTATCTCTGGACAATCCGTGAACTCAACTAGCCCCTCCTTTGACTCCGCAACCGTCTCAACAGATGCCCCCATCCCAGCCTGGGCCATCTGGCTCAACCTCGTCTGGTTCTCCGGGCTCATTCTCAGCCTCGCCGCCGCCGTAGTCGGCCTTACCGTCAAGCAATGGACAAACGCATACAGCAACGGGCTCTCAGGCACCTCGCGCGAGATCGCGCGCCTGCGCCAACACCGCCTGAACGGCCTCGCCAAGTGGCGCGTCAGCGCGATCGTCACCGCCCTCCCCGTCCTACTCCAGCTCGCACTCGCGCTCTTCCTCATTGGCCTCCTCATTCTCCTCTGGACCCTCCACCCCGCCGTCGCGGGCGTCGCGACCGCGCTCGCGTTTTTCCTCTTCGCCTTCACCGCGGGCACGACCGTCCTCCCACTCGTCGAGCTCGACTGCGCTTTCCGTTCCCCGCCAGCGGAAGCGCTCTTCTCCCTCGCGAACGCCGTGGGATTCCGCGTCCTACGCTTTGCGGATTGGTTAGAGCGCACGGTCGTCCCGCGTCTCGATCGCGCGATCTGGCGCTGGCGCGTGCGCCTCGGAGAGCGCGACCTCCCGCCCCCGTCTGCAACCCCGTCGGGGTATGGCTGGACGCCAAGGCGGTACGTGTCGCTGAAGGGGCGCGAACAGCTCGCGGTACATCGCGCGAGTGCGATGCTCGACTCGGACTTGCTCGCGACGGCGTACGCGACGTCGATGAGCCCCACTCGCCTCGACGCCGCCGCCGCATGCTTCACGGACTTGCCGCAGACCGAGGTCGTGAGGTGTCTGGAGAAGTGCTACGGGCTGAACAACTACCATCTCGGGGAGTACTTTAGCAGATGGAGCGCACGCGCGGGGCGCGACTTGTGGGCGGACGCAGTGTTCAGCTGGCATGCGGTCTGCGCCCAGAGGGATGGTACGAGCGCGCATGCTGCTCCACCGCCGTGGCTGCACTTCTTCAGGAGCACGCAAGCATGCGGGGAGAGAGAGAAGTCTGAGGAGAGGGATGCGTGGCTACTCGCGGTTCTTGCGCGCGACACGCTTCCAACCACCGACCTCGGCTCGGGTCCCCGGCCGACCGCTGTCAAGATCTTACGAAACGCCTGTCGGGCGGGGGAAACGCTGGGGTCATCTGTCTTGACTGGTGAGTGACCTGACTCTCCTGCACCGTCTCTTAACATTTAACACCAGTACCTCCTTAACGATCAGTTGCGAGCGCGACAGAGGCCTGGCTACGTGCGCCGGGCGCACGCGATGTCTCCGCGGCCCCCGCACACCTCTACGCGACGAACGTCCTCGGATGGTGTGCACTGCAGTACGGGCTCGAAGACGACGACCGCGCCGCCATCCGTGCAGCCGCACGCCGCGCGATCATAGAGCTCACAGTGTTGGTTCGCGAGGAAGCGTGGCACGAAGAGCTCCTACGCAAGCCTAATCTCTCTGCTGTCTTAGATCTCTTGGATCTCTTCAACGACGGCGGGGGAGAGGGAGGAGTCGTGACAGACGAGGATGCAGACGCGTGCTTTGGCCTCTTTGATCAGGCGTTGCAAGAGTTCTGGGAGTGTGAAGTGTTCTGGATTAGCCTGGCTAACGAGGTCTATGTGGCGTATCTGGAGTACCTGAAAGCATATCAGACAAGGGAAAGCAGGGTGCTGGAAAAGAGGAAGACAAGTCGGGAGGTATGTTCACTCTTGATAACTACTCTTGTACGCTGTTTCTAATTGCGATTCTTCGGCAGGTCGTGGGGCATAGTAGCGATGCTCTGGAAGACGAGCGGGTATGAGACTGAAAACGTCTTTTTTGTTTCTATGATGTGCTGTACCAAGAATACATAACGCGATCCTATGTGTCGTAAGCTCTAGCTTCGGATCATCTTCTACCTTCTACCAATACATCAGAAGCACCTCTACTCTACACTCTCAGCGAGATATTAAGAGTCACATCTCGGTTGGAACGTACAAAGAACCCACGATTCAAACCAGCCCTGACAAGCGTCAACAGAAAACCTTCATGACTCGGCGCTACAGCTTGCACGCCTGAGAGCCGTTCTTCCATCTGCCCTGCACAACGAACTTGGTTCCAATACCGTAACGTGTGGTCTCTTCGTCATCGAGCCCTGGCAGCTCTGGGAAGTCGTCACTACGTAGTGGCGGGAAGTGATCCTCCGGCTCCGAATGCCTAGCGCGTGGAGGTGTAGTCGAGTCCGGCTTCACAGAGCCCGAGCGCAACGCACCCCACGTTGACGGAGAACCCATGGAAGGAGTCGGAGAGTCCGTTGAACGCCTGAAGAGCGTCTTAGCGTCGAACTTGGGCGGTACGCCTGCGTCCGGCCTAGAGCTCAGAGCGGCAGCGGGGAGTCTAGCTAGCGCTGGCGCGGTCGATGAGCGTGCCCGGACGTGCGGTAGCTCGCTTGTGGCTGCTGTCCTGCTCGCGAAGAGTGACTTGACATCGAACTTGGGCTGCGCGGATGTGTTCGATCTGGGGCGATAGGATGCAGCAGAGACTCCAGGATGTGATGTCGCTGGCGGCGATGCGGACGCTCCGACCAACGGTAGGGCACCACCCCGCCCGGGTGCCCCAGGAAGGTCTACGCGCGCGTCGGAAAGCGCGAGCGGGTTAACCCACGCGTTCCCGTATTGGCTCCAACGCTGCGCGAGCTGGCCGAGGAGCGTGTCGCGCGCAGTGGTGGCCAGGAAGTTGCGGTTGGTGACAAGAACCATACCGCGCTCGCAGCGAGTGAGCATCACGTTCATTCGGTTGAGGGACTTCAGGAAGCCGGCGGAGGATGTGCGTACGGTGGATACGATTACGTATGACGCTTCGTGACCTAGTGAAGGAAGAGGTGGAGACGTTAACACCAGGATAGAACATGTTTGGGGTAAACCAAGTACCTTGGAAGCTATCGACGTTATAGACGCATTCCCAAGGGAGGTTCTCGGTCTTCAGCTGTTTCGTGATCGCAGCGCGTTGTCCGTCGTAGGGCGTGATGATACAGAATTCGCGGCCACGGTAGTAGTTCTTGACGATGTTCACAACCGCGCGAACCTCTTCGACATTCTGTACAACGAAACCGCACGTTAGCGTGATCAGTTATGATGCCAGTCCCCGCCACTAACCTGCCAACTGGATCCTGCTGACTGCTCGTAGCCCTTGTGGACGTCGACAAAGCGGATGCAATCGCCGTCCTTGATCTTGTGTACGGACTTCAACTTCGAGTTGTAAACTGCCTGGGAGATGAACTCGCCGAGGGGAACCGGCATGCGGTACTGGGTGTTCAAGAAATACGCGGTCGGCTTGAGATGCTTGAAGTCAAAGATCGTCTTCATCTCCGGCGCTGTCTCTTTGCCGTACGGGGGCACTGTAGAAATCAGTTTCACTTAGTCAAGGGGCTCTATGTATTGGTGCAGCACTGAACTCACGTTGCTTGGGATCGCCGAACGTACAGACCTTGACCAACTGCTTGAACATATGGAAGAGATGCTGCGAAAGTCGACAGACGACAGACTTCAATGATGCAATAGTTTCGAAGAATAAGATGGTGCTCACCATGAATTCAAAAGAGTCTATTTGTGAAGCTTCATCAACGACCAAACGCTCGACGGGAACTAGGCGATAGACACCACTGTTCTCGAGCACGGGGTTCGAAAGCATGGAGACAGTGCATAGAATGATCTTGGAGTCAAGAAGATCCCGCTCCGTCCCGACAAGGTCCCCATTTTGCAGATCGTCCGAGCGGATGAGGCGGTTCTCGATCTCTTCATAGAGATGCTCGTGCCTGCAAGATTGGGAATGTTGTTAATTGCGCTGAACAAGGGATCACGGTCGTAGGTGCCCACCATTCAACATAAAACTCCTTAGACACTAATAGCTTGAAGTCGATGTTGTACTTGGCCTTCGCAAGAGTACGAGCTATATTCTTGACTCCGACGTTGGATTGTGCGATAACCCACACTGGCTTTCTGGACGATTCCCACTGTTCTAGTGCAGCTGCGATAGTGGAAGTCTTTCCAGTACCCGGAGGGCCTGGTAGAAGCTGGTGATCAGATAGGTGCGCGATGTGATCAGGGTAACCACGCACCATGAGCAATCACAATCGGCTCGTCCTCCGACAACATCGCCTGCACCACCGCCATCTGAGACTGGTTGAGTTCGGGGCGTATGTTGAGCAAGCCTGCCACAGGCCGAGCTGAAACGTTCCCGCGTCCCTCAACTACGTTCTGGCGCTTCCCTATGCATACAGTCGGTGGAAACCATAGTCGTCCAATGAACGGCGAATCCATAACCGGAGGCAACTTTCCCTGCAGTGCAGAGAGGATGAAGGCGTCTCTCGCCTTCTCTGGAAATGTCTGCTCCTCGCGGCCCATAACACGTACACGCTGGATCTCTCCGCGAAAGTTACCCCCTGTGACTTTCACACCCGTTTGTTTGCCCTTCACGCTGATCGCCTCTCCTGTGAGGAACTTCCCTTGCGTCGTCTCGAGCACTACCTCGGTCTAGGAGATGACATATTCAGAATAGGAGTATAAGGATTGTGCAAAAAGTGGGAGACAAACCTGCTTACTCCGCCTCACGCGCGTGTTGTAGCGCGCGTTGCGGATGATAACATGTCCTTCCGCATCCAGCTCGATGTTCTCAAACTCGCCGTCGACCGTCGTCGGTTTCTCCGCGTCGAGAAGCTCGACATTGGCGAGTAAGTCCGCGAGGCAGCGCAGCTTGCGCTCCGGTAGGTTACGCGTATCGACCTTCCAAGCGGACTCGAGGTCGTACCGGGATCTTTCGGCAAGACTACAAAATCAATGCATGAGAAGGGCGGGCGGAAGGAGAGGAGAGTAAGACTATATGGCAAGGAAGGAACGGACATACAAAGCAGAAAGCCACGCGCGCATGCACAGGTCCTGCACTTCGTCGGAGCACCACAGTCTATGTATACGGCGCTTGTCTACGTTTGGGTGCACCCGTTTTTCTGCGGTCTCGGCTGCGGTCCATGGAGAATTGGGGTTTGTGAAGAGGGTAGCGAGATCGACGCCGTGGACGCGCAGGTGGAACTGGCGGTTGAGATGCAAAGCGAGGCGCGCCATACCGAAACCCACGAGCGGGCACTGTGGATTATTGAGGACGTCGGCGAGTGCCTTGTTCTCTAGCGGTTCGGTCGTCTGGCGTTGGCCATTCCTGAGGGTAACGCAGAAGGCACGGGTCGTTGTCGAGATCACGATGATGTCGATGTAGCCGTCTTTAGAGAGGCGGAGGGAGACGCCGAGTGCGGACGCGTCACTCGCGTGTACATGTCTAGAAATGGCGGAGACGTCTTGGAGAGTAATATTTTGCAGAGTAATGGAGCTTGGTGCAATGTCCAAGTAAGCGGGAAAGAGATCCTGGGCGAGGGTCTGCATGGGGAAAGAGGAGAGGGGAAACAAAGGGGTACCCGCGAGATTGACCGTACGCAAACGAAAATAAGGCGACGACCGTTGACGGAGCGGGTGGCTCAAACCCAATATTCGACAGATCAAACTTTGACCATTAATGACTTGGGACGTGCGTAGCCTGTGCCGGAGCCGCGAGGCAAGAGGGAATGGTGCTGCGGTAACGCCCACCGCCACACACTATGACCTCCAGCGCGATGGAAAGGCATGGTAGCTAGAAGAGAAGCCGTCAGGGTGCATTTCACTGTGACGGACATTAGTGAAAGCGTTACAAGGAGGTAAGAATTCTGCGTACTTCTCGTACGTGGATCCGAAACCCGGGTAATACATACATGCTAATAATGTAAACAGGAAGATGGGTATCCAAGGACGTGAGCGAGCACAGGCACAACGCATAGCTACTGTCCGACGTGAAGAACCTTCTTGAGCGCGCCGAAAGGTCTATCAGAGTTCAACGCCGCAAGCTTCAGGTCCGCGTCCCGCAATACGGGTCTTGGGTCAAACTTCTCATCGCCTGCAATGAGACTCTTCCCGAGCGAGTCACCCACTTTGACCAGGGTTTCGATAGGAAGCACTGAGTTCTCTAACAAGTCCTCATCAAATCTAGGATTTCTGCATTCAGCTGAGGGGGTCGGAGAGCATCAAAGACGAACGTACTGGATGACACCTCGGGGAAACAGCACGACGACGGTGCTTCCGCCATATGCGAAATAGCCTAGTTCATCGCCTCGTTTGACAGCTGTGCCCTTCTTCCCGCCCGCCGCCCACGCGATGCTTCCCACCTATGAAGAGACTCTGTCAGACAGGGTTCATTGTAGATAGGAACGGGATACAGACGAGCATAGCGCCGATAGCTACGACCGCAACCGGAGCATTCGACGGCGTGTGTGTCATATACAGAACAGAGCGCTTGTTGTCCGTGAATACATCGAAGCCTTCCTGGTTCACAGCTTGTGGGTTGACTGAGGCCGGTGGTTCAGTCGCAGAAATCCGAATATACGCGCGCTACCGCACGCACCGGTATAATACTGCCCCGGAATGTCTACTATGTCACCAATAACCCCGTCGATAGGGCTATGGAAACGATGGTAATCTTGGGGGGCCAGGCTGTGTAGACGCGTGAGCTAGATTGCTCCGAAGTCCGACCATGTACTTACCGGAAGACTGCTACACTGCCTCTCATGAACATTCGCGCCGTCTCGGACTTCGGCTTGACGCCGAGGAGTGTGGGTATAGTAAAATGGGAGCCTTTGATCCTGGTCAAACATAATGAAGTCCGGACGTTTGGCACGAAAGAGATCGACAACTGACCAGAAGTGCTTTGCTGCACTGATGGAGGGGTATACTGTCAGCCTGCTGTCTGCTGCACTGCAGAAGCCGGTAGGATCATCGACATTCTTCACCGGTCGTGCTCCTGGTTTCAGTTTCCTACATGAAGCGAGAGATGTCAGAAACGTCTTCCAATAGCTCGGCGAGAAACATACCGATAGAAGAAGTCGTTAAAGCACTTGTATTTCGCGATATCCGGCTCAGCGAGGTCATCCAAGCTGATCGCGTAGGTCTTGACGAACGAGGGTATTGACTTCGCAGACTGCGGGGAATCATACACGCTACCTTGCTGAAAGGGACTGTCGTGTAAGCGCGCCGTCTCCGGAAGTATGGGAGGGTACGCACTCGAATGGAGAGATTCCTCAAGACCTTCTCGACGTAGTGTAGGTGAATGAACTTTATTTGAAGTTTTCCGTAGTACAGCAAGTGCATTCCTAGCCTATGACATGTATCAGCTCCTTCATGAGCGAATACTCCGAACTCAAGATATTTGACAGCCCGGGAAAGCGTACCCCCTAGCACGCAAAAGCAGAGCCTCGCTGTGGGGCGTTCACGCTTCTCGATTACGCAACCCGGACGCAACGGGCACACGGTTTCGTGGATGAAAAAAAGGAGGGTATACAGGTGGTATTGTGACGAAGATACAGAAATACGCGACGAACTAATCTCCGTATACCCGGGCTCCGTGGCAATCTCCCTCGCCCCGACAAGCCGAAGACAAAACGAGATACATACCTGGTGTATATTGGCATGCTCTCGAACAGCCGTTCACCCGTCTCGCGCACGACGACGAAGTTCCCAAAATGATACTTGCTCGCGAGCTCCTCCAGGTCCGGGAGGAGCTTGCCGATGCCCGGGATGCCCCAGAGCTCGTGGAACGGCGCGAGCGCACTGCGGTGCACGTCGAAAGCGTCCGTGTCGTCCGTGGCGTCCGCCGCACCAGCTTCAACGAGCTGCTCGAGCGCAGCCACGACGACGCGGACGTCGCTCTGGGCAAGATGCTCGGTGCCGGTGACGTCTTCGATGGGTTTGCTCGCAGCGGCCTCGGCGGAAATGAAAGACATGTTGATCTCGAGGACCGCGCTATGTCCGGGCGAGTCGATAAGCGGTGTTGGGAACGGTAGGAGAGCAGTGAGGGGATGTGAGAACGCGACGTGGGTAGTGCACGACTGGAAGCATGACAGGCATCTGGACACGATGGGAGAGGTGTACATGTGGAGGCTTGGGTCGCTTGGCAAGAATAGCGGCACTCGATAATCTGGGCTGTAAGCAAGCGATGATGTAGTTGTTGGTGGGAATAGAAACCATCAACCTTCAGTCACTATCTCGTTATTGAACAGTCTTTAATGGGTCTAATTACCGGCGTCATTCCGCGCACTCTCAAGACGCCTGTAGGCATTACCAGTGCAGATTTGCGACAACCCTGTCTCACCAACTGGGCACGGCATCGCAACCGAAGTCCTCGGTATACATGATTAGACGATCGGAAAGGTAGTCCCCAACACATGGTACACAGGGTACGGATACAACAGTTTGATCAAGAATGCGTCCAAGCCGCGAAGAATAGCAGGATAACCTGTGGGTACAATAGAAGTGAACGCTGACCAACGGCAACTTAATTAATGCCCAACGCCCAGCTTCTCTGCCACATTCTTCAGCGCGTCAGCAGGTCCGCTGGAGCCAGTCGCCGCGAGTTCCTCATCCGCAGCGCGAAGGATGGGCCCAGGGTTGAACGCCGTACCACTTGGAACCAAGCACTTCCCAAGCGAGTCGCCAACTTTGACAAGCGTTTCGATAGGCAGCGCGGAGTTCTTGAGCAGATCGTCATCGAACCTAGGGAAGTCATTAGTATGGGCTTTATCGGGAACTAAGGAGTGAAACGCACTGGATGACCTCAGGGGGGAAGAGCGCGACGACCGTGCTCCCGCCGTACGCGAAGTAGCCCAGCTCGTCGCCGCGCTTGACAGTGGTACCCTTCTGCCCGCCTGCAGTCCACGCGATGCTTCCAACCTAGTCAACCGAGCTCGTCAGCCAAACCCTACCTAGCTTAGAGGGGATCACACATACCAACATAGCGCCGATGGCTACAAAAGCGACAGGCGCATTCGTAGGTGTATGCGTCATATATAAGACAGATCGTTTGTTGTCCGTAAAGACGTCGAATCCGGACTCGTTCACGGCCTGCGGATTCACTAGAACGAGCGAATGAGATGGGCGCAGAGTATACGCAACGCGGGTACGTACCCGTGTAGTACTGCCCGTCGATAGAATGAGTTTCGCCGACGATACCGTCGATCGGACTGTGGAAGCGATGGTAATCCTGCGGCGCCAAACTGAACCAGATTTCAACGCATATTACTAGGAGATCATGACACGCAGCATTCAACACGCGTACCGGAATATCGCTACGCTCCCGCGCATATACATGCGCGCCATCTCTGAATCTGGCTTCACGCCCAGGAGCGTGGCGACAGAAAAATTGCTGCCTTTGATCCTATTCGGCGATCGTCGTACTTCCGTCTATGCATACGGTAGGGGAAAACTCACCAGAACTGCGTCGCTGCACTGACGGAAGGGTATACAGTGAGCCTGCAGTCCGCTGCGCTGCAAAAACCGGTCGGATCGCCAGCGTTCTTCACCGGCCTCGCGCCGGGCTTGAGCTTCCTGTATGCATATACAAGTAAGACTATAGCGCCATTTGGCCACAATACACTGGGGGCTCACCTGAAAAAGAAGTCGTTGAAGCACTTGTACTTGGTAATATCCGGCTCCTCGAGTTCATCGACGGTGATCGAATAGGTCTCCATAAATGAGGGTATTGATTTAACAGACTCGGGCGAGTCGTACACTTCGCCTTGCTGGAACAAGGGCGTATCGTCAGCTAACAGCTCTCGCGTATAAGTACAGCACTCACATGAACAGAAAGATCCTTGAGGACCTTCTCTACGGAGCGTGTGTGGAGAAATTTGATCTGTGTACCGCCATAGTAGAGGAGATGCATGCCGAGCCTATTGTATCAGGTCAAATCGTGGCTCTCCGGTCCCGAATCCGCGTCCAAATACACCCTCGACTTGAAGCCACAAGCTCCATCTTCATGCGCCAAACAAAGGATGCAGTAGCGTTGCTCACCTGGGGTATATAGGCATACTCTCGAAGATCTTCTCTCCCGTCTCGCGCACGATAACGTAGTTCCCGAAGTGGTACGAATTCGCGAGATCCTCTAGACCGGGGATCAGCTTGTGGATGCTGGGCATGCGCCATACGTCGTGGAAGGGTGCGTGTACGCCGTGGATGGCGATATCGTCGTCGTCGTCAATCTTCTCCTTTGCGCCTCCATCGACGAGCTTCTCCAGAGCAGTAACGACGGCATCGGTGTCGTCCTTGGCGAGGTGCTCTGTGTCTTTGACGACCTCTACGGGTTTCTTCTCAGCGTGCTCGACGGAAATGTGTGGCATCTTGGACGCAGGAAGACGAATGAGAGTGGAGCCACACTGGATGAGGAGTGGAGATGACGGATGTTGGACAAGGCGCGCAGGTACGTGATGATGACATTGTGGGCAAGAATAGCAGCACTAATGTGGCGGCGGCCGATAGACTGAAGGCGCGAGGGCATACAGGGCCCAGGGAACAGTGGTCGACGTCGATGATGGAGCCTTCGATAAGCAGTAGCTATTAGCGAGCCGTTAATGACAGCGATTAACTGATGACATCATTATGAAGACCTCCATATCAGCACTTCAAGTTATACCAGGGCCAACTACAAACAGTCACTAGTCACTGGTGATTAGCGCCGCCTCTCGCCAACCTCTCACCGCAGCAAGTTGCCAGCCAGGGGAACCAAAGTCCGGATGTTTGGCCCGTGTACGAGTAGGATCACGTTGATTGCCGAGAAATCACGGAAACACGTTCAGTGGCAAGCAATTGTATGATCTAGGATCGTTCAAACAATATCAACTGCTTGAGGTGGACTAAGTACGACTACGTCTGTGTTCAAGCATGAAAGACACTAGTAATCAAAGGCGAAACATGTACGACGCTTGCTGATGACCTCGACACTCATTCTCGAAATGCGTCTTCTATCTCATACTGCAACCTCAGGTCTCAACGCCGGCTTCGCGTCCCCAATGTCCGTGATGTCTCCTCGAAGAAGTCGACCACCGGCTTCGATGCGATCTCATCGCCCCGTTCGGTGACCATCTCCATGAGTTTGAGCACTAAATTGGGGAAGCTGACGACGAACGCGCGCCATGCCTCCTTCCCCGCGAACAGCTTCGGCAGGTCTTCGATCCCGCGGCGTGTCGCGTCCCGCACGTCGGCGAGCACATCCAAGGGAACGCCGGGTAGAGTTGTGGATTTCATGAGGATATCGAGCATAATGATGTACAAGTGAACCGAATGGATGTCTTGATCGTCACAGGGTTCGTTATGTTTGAGCGCACCGATTGAGGCTTGTATGACTGTAGAAGCGATGCGACGTTAACGCGTCCGTACGATGAAGAGGAGTCGTACGGGTTTGACTCACTAGGTTCAAGCAAATCCCCGCCGTTGTCGCCAGCTGAACGCCGAGCTCTCTTGAACAGGAGGCACACTGCGTAGTGCATCCGTGCGAGAAAAGTGTTCGGAAGCCGGCGAGCCTCAGCGACGTAGAGCGCTATCACCGAGGACGTCCATCGTTCTCTGGGTCCGGCTGTGAGAGTCCTCTCAGCGCTACTCCAGCACCACGACCGTTGGAACCAGCGAGGGAGGGTAACCATGATTGTGTCGGAGGCCAGATCATGTTGGTCGGGGCAGGCTATCCAGGCGAATAGCGCGTCGCTCCAGACGTCCGGGCACTGGCGTGACATCGGCCACCCTGCCTCTCTCGGTCCCCATCGTGCCACGTTCACGGCGTGAATCTTTTGAAAACACTTGAACACAGCCGTGGGAGGGAGATCACTAAAACAAGCGGGATACACAGTGACCAGGTGCTCCGGATGCATAGTGGTCGTGTACGCCGAGACGATCGTGTCTATGTCAAGCTCATGGCCGCATTGTGCGACCACTAGCCGTTCGTAGCCACCCAAGTCCCTAACCGGGAGGCAGTGCCGACGCCATGCGTGAAGAAGATTGTACAAGCGCCGCACGAGATTGGAGTGGCTCAGGATGGGGAAACCACGGTAAGTCGAGTGTTCAATGATAGTCGCGAGCTTCTGGGCGGTGCGGTATACTCGGTGGTGGGTTAACAGCTTGTCCTTTGTATAGCGTAGGCGTTCCGCCATTTGGTAGACAGAGAGGGACTGGGGAGAGAGATAGCAACAATCGTCTCTAATCGAGGGTAGGATGGTCGTGGTAGCAGTGAACAGGAATAGTACAGTGACGAGGGCTGAGGCGACGGAGGCGACTGCTGGATGCAATGCCCACAACAGGATGAGAATGCCACCTAGGAATAAGAAGAGAGCGAGCTGGAGGAGAACTGTAAGCGCTTCCACGAAGAACGCTACGCGCCATTTCTCGAGGTTGTTCAGTCTGTGTTGTCGGAGTCGTGCGACCTCGCGGCCGGTGCCATGGAGCCCGCTGCAGTGTTCGTGAATCCATTGCTTCACGGTGAGGCCAATGACAGCTGCGGAGAGACTGAGAATGAGTCCAGAGAACCATGCGATATTGAGCCAGATCGCCCAAAGAGGAGGCTGAGAGAGCGGCGGCACGTGGGTAGAGTCGAAAGGGTGCGTGGTGGAATTGATGAAGTTCCCAGCTACGATGAGACTTCCGAGCTGAGATGAGATGACTTGAAGGGCCGCTGCAGACGCTGAAGGAGAGGGAGGTTGTAGAAGGACATATGACTGGACATTGAACGCCGTTAAGATGGCAGAGAAGAGACCTGCCTAATGAGAGAACGTCGAGTGAGACATGAAGATACGTCACAATTACTAGGGAGTACGCACAAAGACGAGGTGTGTATCAATCTCCTCTTTCCATCGCTTGACCATTTCGTCGCCATACTTTTTCACCGCCGCGGCGGTCTCTGTCCAGGCTTCTTCTTTCTCCGCGTCGTTATAGAACGTTTTCCTCTCGTCCGTGAGTTGCTTCAATGGTAACGTCAACGATGAAATACGAGTGGGACAACAGTCGACGCACCTTCATAAGACCCACGAAGTTCGGTGCACCCTTCGGTTCACGATCGCTCGTTGAGGACTATCAGACGATTAACGGTCTCTATTCCTCGCTCGGCGCGCGCAAGTATTCAAATATTCACGGACGTACCGCAGACGACGTGTGTTCATATGAAAACGCCTGCATTTGACTAGGTCTACAGTGAGCAAGGGCACAGAATGAGAATGCGATGCATCCTGAAACCAGGCGACTAGTGCCGATGTCAACTCGTCGTGACCGAGGGAACATCTTGAGGTTAATGATCCGAGTCAAACTTTGCTCGTGACAGCGGTGTTCGGGGTGTTGGACACGAGCATTTTACGACGCCAGGAAGTAAATATCTTGTGAGAAGACAACTGAGCTGGTCGAAGTAATCTGAAGACCATCGTATGGGGCTGGAGAAGGAACTTCAATGACAACGTTGCCGTCAGAGTCCGAGTACTGTTAGTACAATCGCAACCGTTTGACGCCCGTGTCGGGAGGGCACAAATAGAGGCAAACGGCGGCCTCAGGCCGGGCCACCGCTCCGACTCGGACTCCTGCCACTCGCTACTCAAGTCCTTCCATCTCTCTCCGAGCTCTGCTGCTGACTCATGTGAGTATTTCCTGCTGCCGCTGCATTACTAAGTTCCGACCGGGGCTAAAGGTACCTAGTAGAAGGTCTCAAGATGGTGCAATCTAGTCGGAAGAGCAACTGGCGGCCAGGGCCCGACTAACTCGGATGATTCTCAGTGCTGAGTCGCACGGAAACAAGTTTCATTTAGCAGTCACAGATGCGATCCCCTCAATAATCAACTTGAGTACGCATACCGCAACTTTGGAAGTATATTCCATCATCTTAGAAGCTCCTTTGCCACCGCACATCTCAGGCTAGTACTCAACTTGAAGACCGTGGCCGCGACGTCAGACTGAAGTTGCTAACGGAAGCGATGAGAGTGAGTGCCTATGTAGATCCACGACAATCTAAAGAGCTTAATGAACGACTGAGGGCTTCAGAGGAGGGAACACCACATGCTGCATAGCCTTCTACACCAACGGTGCGGTGGTTAGCTGCTAACTGCTACGTCCGAACTCTAGACGCCCAACATCCCTCCCGCCTCCTCGGCCAGAGTCTCCCTTGACGCTTACTCAGCGGTTTCTCATTGGCTCTCCGATCATGTAGACGCGGTACCGACATCGGGATCGTTCTACCAGAGCTGCGATGAAGACCCACTCCGGTGGTGACGCCTTGACTCGAGCGGTCTGCTCATCGCCGCCTCGGGAAACAATCCTACGACGATATTGAAGTGTCTTAATCATCGTCAATGGGCCTCGATGCAGCTGAACAAGCGATGCCGGAGAGAAGGGTTATATACACGGTGCGTTCAGCCTCTCGTTGTTCGTTGTTCGTTGTCCTCACAGCCCCTCTCCATATTCAACAACTTCCCGCCAGTCGTCTGTCTGTCCATGGCGTCACCTACTACGTCCCCCCAAGCAGCCTCCCAACAACTTGAACCAGTTGCTACTCCACCTCACCCCGCCAGAAACCACGAAGTCTCGCCACGTATGTCCTTTCTGCCACAACCGCGCATGTCCAACGCTCGGCGGTATTTCCTCTTCGCCATCTTCTGCGTTGCGAACGCGCTCGACGCGTACAACCTCAACGCACTGTTCGCGGGTCTTCCAGCTCTCAAGGCCGCGTTCGCGCTCGACGAGGTCGACGCGAGCTGGGTGATGAGCGCGTTCGAGCTCACCTACGCATCCTTTCTCCTCATCGTACGTGCCCCGTCCTGTCTACATCCGGTCTATTTCTGTGTGGACTGAATGCCCATTTCGCACCGTTGACAGAGCGGGCGGATTAGCGATGTATATCATCCGAGTGAGTCGCTCAGAGTGGCGGTCCTGGTGTCGATGACACTGACGCCTGGTGTATTTCCACCCAGAACCGGCCTTCGTGCTTGGCGTGTTCGCGCTTGGAGCGCTCTCTCTTGGAGCGGGCTTCGTGAAGAACAAGATTGGGCTTATCATCATCCGCGCGTTCTGCGGCGTCTGTGAGTTCGTTTCTGCTCTTACCTGGCGTTGTTTCAGCGTATCGACTATTCTCGGGCCTGAACTGACGTCCTTTGATTCCTATCAGGCGCCGGGCTCAGCATCCCTTCCTCGCTCGCGCTCATCGTGCGCATTTTCCCGGACCCGCACGAGCAGAGCGTAGCCATTGCGCTCTTCGGCGGGGTTGGAGCGCTTGGAAATGGTGAGCAGCCTCTTTGACGATGGTTCGTTGGCTAAGTTGACACGACGGGCAGTATTTGGCACGATGATCAGCGCGTTGTTCGTCGAGTTCGCCGACTACCGGTGGATCTTCTGGTTCACGACAATTGTCGGGATCCCTGCGGCGCTCCTGTGTGTGGTGCTTATCCCGTCTCATGATCAAGACCAAGTTTCTGAGGGAGACGTGGCCGAGAATGTCAAGGAGCGCTTTGCGAAGCTGCGGAGACTCGATCTTGTCGGCGTTATAGGTCTGACTGGTGCGTTAACATTTTCAACATATTCGCAACGTCCAGCTCATCCTCTTGATGTGCGCTAGTTGCCCTAATACTCTTTATCTTCGCTATCACGAGCGGGTCCGGATCAGGTTGGGCCTCGGCACAGGTGCTTGCGCCGCTCATCATATCCGTATTCCTCATGGTCGCGTTTTTCTTCTGGGAAGCGAGTATGCCCGACGCGAACGCTGCTGTGTATGTCTTTTCCCCAAATTCTCCTCCTACACGTCATGCTAATGTTAAAGTAGCCCGTCGCGAACGTGGTTCCTCCCGAACTTCTCCGTGCTGTTCGGGGCGTCGCTCCTGCCGTATTTTTGGTGGACGACCGTCTTCGTCATCTTCTTCCCCTTGTGGCAACAGGTTTACGGATGGTCTGCGATTAGGTCCGGCCTCCAGATGTACGCCTACTCTGCGCTGCGCTTCTTTCTTCGCATTACTAACATGAAACCTAGGATCCCGGTGGGCATCTCTGCGACGGTCATCAGCTTTACGAGCCCCCTTGGACGTTACCTACCACGCAAGGCTCTCATCCTGGCCGGGATGATATTCTGCGCGACGGGCACGGTCCTCCTCGCTTTCGCTGACGCACCCGGAAAGTACTGGCGCTTCGCCTTTCCCGGCGTCATCATCGGCTCTTCGGGCACGATGCTCGTCTATATGCACGTCAGGTACGCCTCAATTCGACCATATTTCCGTCATCTCAAGTCTGACAAGTCGTTATATCCCCTTGCAGTATCGCGATCTTCCAGACGGCACCGCCGTCCATGGCAGGCGTTATCGGCGCGATGTTCAACTGCGCGATACAGCTCGGCGCTGCTCTCGGGCTCTCTATCGACACGTCCATCGAGTCTTCCATCGAAGCGAAACCCGAGAGTGGCGGTTTCGAGGGCTTCGTCGGACGGCGCGCGACGCTTTGGTGGCTGTTGGCCGTGGTATGTGCTGAGGCCGTCGCGGTCCTCATCTTCTTCCGCGAGAGTAGGACGCAAGAGGGAGACATGGACGGGAGTACGATCAATGAGATCCACATGGGGTCTGTGACAAAAGAGGCGAAGCGGGGTTCTGGCTCGTGTGTCAGCGAGAGGGAGGTTGTCTAGATGAGGCGAGGGTCGACGACTCCGCAGAGTAGTGATTCCATATTCTACGTCAATGACACGTATAATACGGAAGTAGGAGATATGACGAGTATCTCTACACCCCACTCACTTAACTCAGTGCCAAATCAATATCAGAGGTTAGTACTACTACTATCTTGATCTGGTTTGGTGCGCCTGTCGGTGAGACGCCCGCGGTCCGATGGGAAGCTAGAGCCTCGAAATAGGACGGTTGACGAAGACGATACCCTTTCCGTCGGCCGCGACCACTTATTCAGCCCGTCACACTCGCCGAGTCAACATGTCTCCCCCATATATTCACTCACGGGTTCACCATATTCCTCCATCGCATGCTCTCGTGCTCCTCCGTCCTCTATCGCCGCTGTCTTAGATCTCCCACCTCTGCACGTCGTCTCGCTCGACTCCCGCTGCGACTTTCATCTTCGAGCTATCTCACCATGTCCAACGCGCCAGAGCTTCCTCCGTTCGCCGAGTTCAAGTCGAAGTACACTGCGGCACACAACCCCGGCTTCACGTATGGACAGAAGGTCGACGCGACTGAGGATGGGCGCCGCTGGGTCGAGGGCGAGAAGGAGGGTTGGTTGGCCATTGAGACTGCAAAGGAGGCACCTATGTAAGTGTATACTTCGCGGTCCCCTCGCTTTGGTGGCTATATGCGCCCTCTTCTGCTGGTCCCCGCTCTTTGATGAGGATGATTACATGCATAGCGTGCATATAGCTTGGAGCGTCACCCGAGACCTGTACTGATTCTCATCTTGCTCATTCGCGCAGGGATCTGGTGCGTCTTCCTGCTGAATGGAATACAACGCTCCGTATGAACCACCCGCATTTTGTGATATGCAGTACAAGATGATGATCAGTGGGATCGTCCCTCGTCCGATCGCGTTCGTGTCCAGTATCGCTGAAGACGGCACGGAGAACCTAGCCCCGTTCAGGTGAGCGTCGTTGTATTGCGTTATATATCGTCATGTCAACGCGATGTTCTCGCGTTTCTCGCCACTTTTCAGCTGGTTCAACATGGTACGTACCAGGCTCTTCTTGAATCGGCCTGTTGGTTACTAAAGATCCGCTTAAACATTATGCGATAGGTCACGCACAGCCCTCCCCTCGTCTCTATCTCTGTATCTGCGAACCCCAGCGCGGCATCGGGCATGAAGGACACCGCGCACAACATCAAAGCGACGAAGAACTTCACAGTGAACATCATCAGCGAGCCGTTCATTGAGAACGCGAACGTCACCTCGCTCAACGCGCCCAGCGACGTGAGCGAGTGGCCGATCTCGGGGCTCACGAAGGAGCTGAGCGTGCGTTCTTCATTCGCTTTATCTGCATGACGTTCAATTACGCTCATCTCCGGGTTTATAGACCCAAGTTAAGGCTTCGCGCGTCAAGGAGAGCGCGTTCAGCATGGAGTGCGAGGTGCGTCTCACATACATCCGCTTCTCACGCTTACGCTCACCCACCGCCCCTCCCCCCACTCCTCAGCTCTTCCAAGCGATCGACATCACGCACCCCGAGTCCGGGAAGCAGACTACGACACTCATACTCGGGCTCGTGAAGCTCATCCATGTCCGCAAGGACGTCCTCAACGAGCGCGGCCAGGTCGACATCACGAAGCTCAAGCCCGTGAGTCGCAACGGCGACATTTCGTACGCGCGCGTCGGCGATGCGTTCCGTCTCCCGCGGCCTGCATGGGACCAGGAGGGCGAGAAGATCAGCGCGTTCCTCAGGCAGGCCGGCGCAGGTGAGGCTTAGATGTTTAGTCAACAAGTTGGCGTACGGTTGTAGCAGCATACACGGTTGATGTTTGTACGGAAATAGGCCTCGAATCTCGGTTATAAGTAAAGCCCCTTCTGCCGCCGACACGATCTGCCTCCCAATTGCGTCCTCCGCGCCATTATCGGGTCTCGAGCAGATATGACGGGCTAGTCATTGACTTGAATCTTTGTGGTTGCTCCTCTCGTGGATTCCGAACGTCCTGAACGTCATCGACATGCCCTGTTGGAGTTGGCCATCAGCTTGTACATTATAGCTCGAGGAACGGGAAAACAACTCATGAAGCTGGCTACAGAGCGCCTACTATTACTCACATTCATCGACAAAAATCTTGACGTCACCTGAGAATAGTGTCTTTGGGCGCGTTCCTCGGGCAGGCGGGCACAGGCGAGGCTCAAGTGTTTGGCTAACAAGTTAGAGTACGGCCGCAGCAGTATACACGGCTTATGTCTGTAAACGATTTCCCTTTGCTCCCCGGCCCAGCCGCCAGGTGTGTTAGGCTTCTAGTCATTCACTTAGATCCGTGCGATTATTCCACTCGTGAATTTCAGGTATCTGGGTCGTCATACACGGGCCCTGTCGGGATTAGCTATCAGTTTGTACATCATTGATCCAATAGAGCTTGAGGAAGGGGGAAACTCTCATGATTCTGGCTACAGGATGCCTGCCGTTACTCACATAGATGGACGGAAATCCCGACGTCGCCTGAGAATAGTGTCTTGATGTACCACTCCCAGTACCGCTTGTCAGCTGTTCGTGGGGCGCTTTTGATACTGAAAGTAATCTCTGATAAAGTACATGAATCTAGGAGGTAATCGGCACAAGAACCGGAAGAATAAGAGCAGGACTATAAGACATGAGTACCAGTAAGCAACGCAAATGCTCACCTATAATAGTTGCTATGTCACGGACAAAAACCGCGAGCTCCTTCCTTGTCCACGACTCGCTGTAGCTGAAGTCACCCTCTAAGTTCGATACCTGGATATTGAGCCAAAGATATTTCTTCGGTCTCTCGGACGTCCATGTTCGAAGAGTCGAAGAGACTAGCTGTAGAAGAAGATTTCGAGAGACGGCATCGGGATGATACAGGCATGGGAGCGTGAGCCTTCCGATGTCGGAGAATTTATCCAGATTTAATGCCCTTAGCTGGCCTGAACAACAGCATTCGGGTGAGTCTACAGCAGACGTCTCTAGACTCCGAACTGCTCACCAGAGTCATCGCGATAAAAGGATCCCATCCACACCTCACTTAGGCTGTGAGGAGTAAGAGCAGCAAGAAGACGATCGGCACCGTCGTAGGGAATATCGCTCAGCTGATCGTCAATCGTTGAGCATGAATGAGTCAAGGATGAAGAATCAGATGCATTCACAACGCACCTGCAAATGACGCAGGTTTGGTAGAAACCGGCCCTCTTTCCGAGTCACGAATGGAGGAACATGACCGAGTTGTGTCCAATGAACGGGCGCACAGGTGAGAGTCTCCATTCGCGGAAAGCAGCACAAAAATCGCATGAATTCACCGAAAGTCATGAATGAGACGCTGTAAATGCACAATCGTGTGACACCTTCGAAAGGTTTGCATAAGGCAGGAAACCTCGGCGACAAGATAAGATGGGGAAATAGGGCCTCCCTGGCGTGCTCCCTTCGTTGCTCGTCGGTCATCCATCTGGTGTCGCAGCCGTAAAGATGCAAACTGGAGAGAAAAGGGAGTTTCCCACGAAGCAAGGCAGGGAAGAGTGCGACGACGTTGCGCGAAGGAAATCCGCCCCGGGTTTCCGAATGGCAAGGTTCTATATCGACTTCTTCAGCCTGAGACGAGGTCCGGGCTGGAGTCCAGCAGCAAAGGCGGAGAGTCTGGACGTGAGAACCGCGACCAGGTTCTCTCTCCAGGAGCGCTGCCGTTTTGTACAGACAATCTGGAGAATAGATGTCCAATTCTCGGAATAATCTGAACTGCGCGCGTGCGCGCCATGCCCTGCAAACGAGGGTACAGCTTGTGAGAGTCCTGTGCCACTCCGTACGGCTTTCTAGATCAAACGCTGGGTATATGGCGTCGGCCACCTGGTCGATGATTATCTCGCATAGTTCCGTTGGAAGGATAGGCCGAGGCGGCGGGGGTGTGAAGTCAAGCGCGTACAGGTTACGCAGCTCGTTCGTGAAGGGATCCTGGTGGGCGATGATGAAGGTGGCGTACCAGCAAAAGAAGTCGACGGGATCCGTGGGCACAGGGAGGAGTGGAAGATCGTTTGTAGTATCAAGGGAATCGCGAGGCCGAAGGAGAGGGGCGTGGCGGCGGGAGAGGCGAGGGTAGAAGACGCAGAAAGGATTGAAGGCGGCGTACATGGCGAGCGTGGGGTCAGATGGGGAGAAAGGGCATAGAGCCGAGACCCTGGTACAATCCGAGTTTCGAGCTTAAGTACTTACTAGTACTTGCATGACCACCTTGCTGTGCTCGCAGCTGGGATAAAATCTGGCATATTAGACAGTGCGGCGATACGCTGGGACGATGCGCTGTGCTTTTGGGTTAACGTTCGAGTCATTGAGCGCTGTTCCGTTCAACCCGAGTGCTCGTGCGGCTGGCAGCGGTCAAGCCGCGGTGCGGTAGCAGCCGGCCAAACGGCGACAGGATCTGAGGGAAAGTGCGTTTCGCAACTTCCTGCAGAGCTAGTACTTACTATAGGCAAATTGGACAACCAGGCAGTCATCGTCCATACTGCACTGTTCACAACGCGCGAGGTTAGCACACATTTCCCCCGTATTTAAGCAGTGAACTACGACGGACATGGATAACGGTACCTGGAGAGTGAACGGAACCGAGGGTTCTCCACCTCCAAATGGAGTCGAGGGATCGGGCGCCTGTTGAGCCGTTTCAGGCGCTCGGGCGCTCATCAAACAGCGAGGGATACCGTAGAGTACACCAACTAGAGATACAACACGACAAAACAAAACAAACAAATATACGTACAACATCATACAAAACCTACAGCCGGATCGTACACCACCTCCCAGTGCCCACGCCAATCCACCCAAAAACAGGCGCGGGGATCCAACGTTCAACGTTCCAACATCGACCTCAGAGCACCAACGCCGCGCCCAGAGTCAGACACAGCGCCATCCCCACCCCAACCTCCATCATCCCTAGCGATCGGCCGCCCCAAGCACGCATTGGGGCGGCGCCGCTGGTGTCTGAGCTCCCGCTCGCCCCGAGGCCTGAAGAGGTGGGCGCGGCGGGCGCGGTGAAGGTGCTCGTGAGCGTGCGGGAGGCGCTGGAGCTACCTGTGGAAGAGGAGGAGGCGGAGGGGGTGATGACTGTTGTTACGACTGTTACGGAGACTGGGAGGGGGTGGGTGAGTTGGAGATGGGGAGGTGGGGAGCGATGGGGAAGGAGAGGGTGTATGCATGCGGATGGGAGACGTACCATCTGTGCTCGTGTCACTTGTGGTCGCGGTGGTGGTGTCCGTGGCAGAAGGCCCGGTCGTGCTGACGGTGGCAGTGGAGGATGAGCCGGGGACGGTTACTGTCACAGTCGCGGTGGCCCCGCTGGACGTGGCAGAGTTCGTCGAAGAGGGTGGCGAGACGGGGGGTATCCCTGTGTGCGACGCGTTGGCGGGTAGCTTTCGGTGAGAAGAGAAGGCTAGGCATACCTGAAGTGATGGAGGTAGAGCTCGCAGGCGCAGTGGTCGCTCCCGTGGAGATAGATGTGCCTACGAATCATTGCGTGGCGTTAGTACAAGAGCGCGCGCGGCACGGTGAAGGATGCTCACCCACAAGTTGGCACGAAGTCATGAGGACGGCCTGGCCCGTCGACTTGTCGTTCGCCGAGCACGCCGTCGTCATGCAGTTCACCGCGTCGGGCATGAAATCAGGATTGTGGCACGCGCACGCAAAGTTTCTGCACAAAAGCCTAATGAGCGTCCCGCCCCCTCGAGAGGTTGATCCGAGCTTCCATTCCATCCCGTCCTGCCCCCACATGCCCACAAGTCCACACAAGAACATCAACATGGGCACTCACAGGCTGTCTCCACATCCGACCGCGCTAGACGCGTTCGTCGCGCACTGCGACGCACATGCGGGGAGGCCGATCGCGCGGGCGCGAAGCCAGACGTCTTCGAACGGATGCGCGCGGGCCTCGACCCCGAGCCCGAGCGCTTTTGCGGAGCGGCCGTCGCGTCGGAAGCCGGAGGACCAGGACCAGAGGATGAGGAAGAGGGAGAGGAGGACCCAGCGGGGTTGTTGGGCGAGGAAGGACATGGTCGAGAGGGTCTTCATCAGAGTCGTAAATAGAACTGTTGCTGCTGGACGGTGTGGGTATAGATCAACACAGGGAATGCGGCGAAACTAAAGACGGAAGAAAGGGAGGTGGATGCGTCGGAAATGGAGCAGAGTGACGGGGTTTGGAGAGGCGGCGCGGAGGAGGACAGCGACGCGTCGGGGGAAAGAGGCGTGGGGGAAAGAGCGGGGGAGTTTATAACGGGCGGGGCGAAGATGGCGGAGGAGAGAAGAAGTTCGGAGGTCGCGATCAGAGAAAGCAGCAGCTGTCCCGGGCTCTCGGCCACGCGTCCCGGCCTCGTCGATTCTCGCCTCTGCTGCACGCCCGCACAGTCACCTGGGCCTTCCCGCCGGCCCCGAGGCCATGAGGTTCTGCATCCTCCGCGCGCGTGCGAGCACGACGCACGTCGGCGACGGCGACCGTCGGGGGAACACGCACATCTTCGGTGCTGAGGTTCTCCATCCGTCCGTCAGCTGATTGGGGGCCCGTCTTCCTCATGAAGAAGGCGCGGGCGTCGTCGAATGCATGCTTTGATTCGAGCCCGGAGGCACCGCCGGAGAGCATCACGAGGCCAGTCCCACCGTTTCGTGAACTCCGCGTGCACATTGGCCGGAAGCTTCTTCGCGCCCGACCAGGATATCACAAGACGAGGGAAACATGTTAGAGAACCAGCACGTCTTCCCGAGCACAGCAAAAAACACGGGTCGCGTTTCGAGCGTAGAATTATGGAAGAGGATGAAAAAGAGAGGTAGACGAGCAAGAGCCTCGAGAGGCGTTTGGGCGGAGGCCTTTTCGTCCAGCGCGGATCACGGCAATTGCCGGCGCATATGTCTCCGGTATGTCGCCAACTCTATCTTGGATCTTGTCTCAGGACCGACTCCCGACCAGACTCGCGAATTTCTTTTGACCTCGTCCTTAACATCCACCTTTTGCACTAGCCCCGTCTTCTTCGTGCAAAATCCCTCCCTTCTACGAATACATGACACCTGTAAAACATAATCTTGATCTCTCGCGAATAGCTGCCCCAATGGTCAACCAGAGCGACCTACCTTTCCGCTGTCTTGTCCGCAACTACGACGCCTCTCTCGTCTATACGCAAATGCTCCTCCCCGACCGCCTCCTCAACGACCGCGAATACCTCGAGTTCCACACTCGGGGCCTCCGAGAAGCGCACGATACTCCCGTCGTCGTCCAGTTGTGCGGGAACGACCTAGAGACGGTCGTTAGAGCTGCGCGGACCGTCGTCGACCGCGCAGATGCCATAGGTGCGTACCAGTCAGATCCCGACTACGACGTAGGCTAATGAATCTTGCGAAGACCATTAGATCTAAACCTAGGTTGCCCGCAGGCTGCTGCGCGGGAAGGCCATTATGGCGGATACCTCCTGAGCCAGAAGGATTGGCCCCTCGTTGAGCAGATACGTGAGTTCCACCTGCCTCATCTTCGCTTTGGCTCGTCTCCCCTCCATCACTACCTCATCTGGAACGAGTCAGCACTGCGTGTCTCCTCGTTTTTGCGATAGAGGAAAGTGGAGAGTGCAGTTGATCCGCGGTGACCTGGCTATATGCGCCCCATTTTCCGTCCACTGTCTGTAAAATAGACATTATATGCTTTGAGCAACCCATGAGCTTCTTCAAAACGATCCCCGTCCTTCGACTTACACTAACGTCCACCCCCAGTATCCGCCCTCTCGCACTCCCTCCCTATCCCCGTCTCCGCCAAGCTCCGCCTCTGCCAAAATGCGTCCACGACACCCGAGCTCGGCGCGCGCCTCGAAGGCGCAGGTGCCGCCTGGCTCACCCTCCACGCGCGCCACGTCTCCGCTCGCCGAAGACGGCAAGGCGCCGCAGACCTCGCACAGGTTGCCGCGCTGAAGCAGCGCGTGAGCGTACCTGTGGTGAGCAACGGGAATGTGCGGGAGTTCAAGGACGTGGAGAGAAATAGGGAGGAAACGGGGGCGGATGGGGTTATGGTGGGTGAGGCGCTGCTCGCGAATCCGTGGTACGTCCTTCTCTCGTAACCTTTTGAAATTCAAATCCCGAGCGTTGACGCTGGAATTGGGAAGTCTGTTTGCGGACGTGGAGCCCGACCCAGTTCAGATCTCTCTCGAGTATCTCGAACTGTGCCGCGAGCACCCGGAAACGGCGACGATACAAACCATCCAGGCGCACGTCCGGCATTTCGTCGAGCATCAGTGGTGCGTTTCCCTTCCCTTTTTCTCTCTTCTCCCTTCTCGTGCTCGTATTTGGTCCAACGTCGAGCTCACGGGGTGCTACAGCGGCCGTCGACCGTGGTACACCAAGTTCCGCAACGCCCTCTCGCGCTGCGAATCCGTGGAAGCAGTCGACGCGCTTCTTCGCGTTAGGGTGCAGAGGTGGCGCGGACTTGCGCCCCTCCCGCGCGATGGGGTCCCGGAGAGCGTGGAGGACTTTGAAGCGGACGAGGAGTGCGGAGACGATCGACGACCTCTGGATAGGGACCATGTGAAAGAGAGGGCCGAGGACGAGGAGATACATGGGATGATAGGGTTGTGGAGTTAGCGTGCGTTGCGATCCCGCTCGGTTCGTAGTTGTGCCATTACTCATACGCTTTGCGGTATAGTGCTGGTTTCCTGACCTCCCGACCTCCCGGCCTCGCTGTCGCTCCTTCCTCTAATCTTTGCCGCGGATCACATACAGTGGTCGCCGAACCTTCTCAATAGGGACAGCCAACCACTTGCGTCCTCTCGTCTTCCTTTCGTCTCACCATGGCCCCTCCATTCGGCTTCCTTCGTCGAAGCATCCGCCAAATCGTAAGTCCTCTGGAGGTGCCATATTCTAATATCATGGCTAACGTTCCCGTTACCTCAAGCTTAAGAACGGCGTAAGCGGGTCTCCGCACCGAGGCTCCTCTGGTAATCCAGACACTTCCACGTTCTCATCATTCGCACGTCCCCGTACTACTTTGGCTGTCAATGATTTAAATCTGCCCCCCCTCCGAGATCGACCTTATGGCTTACGTTGGCCCCTGCGCTACGTGTATCACTGTGCACGACTACTTTTCAGATTATCGATTGTCTTTCAGATTATGTACGGTGTTGACTGTACGTTGTGTTCAATTGGCTGGTGTATGTAGATGTTGCACTGGGCGGTGTACACGTCGGGTGACCATTCATCTTGACGCCACATAGGCGCCAGGATCCATGGAATGCGAGGACGCATCTGCCCCCTAGACCATGCCGCCATAGTTCTTTGTCGTTGTACATGACCTCTCGTCCGCTATGGACCGTACCTCAACCATGTCCCAGGGAGGACCCTTTCAGGTACTAGTGACTTTGGCTCGTAATAAGTGCTATTGCACTGACGTCTGATATCACGCTTAGGACAACTCATTGGAAGACGCTAAGGTGTATCAATTGTCTGATGAGAGGGCCGCTCCTGTGGCTTTGTGGAATATACTATGCGACCCAGACGGACCCAAGCGACTTCCACTCGAACTTCAAGACATGGTCCTTCAGATGGAGATAGACTCATTGTACATGGCAAAAGATCAGGAAGACCGAGCTTCTTGGATACAAGCCCTACAGACATGCGCGCTCGTCTGCAAACGTTGGTACTCGTACTTGCAATCCAAGGCGCGGTTAGACTTCATATACAACATGAAGATGTCTTCCATCGAGGAGATGAACAAGATTGCGGCTTTGCTGGGACAGACACCACAAATCGGTCGGTCAGTCCAACGGGTGTCACTACACTGCACCTCGAAAGCACTCTACAGTTCGCCAATCGGGTACGACGCTCGCAATGTGGCTGCGCTCTTCCCTATATTGTTCCAGGACAAACTCCCTATTCTCCAAGGGCTATCTTTGAGTGCAGATGTCTTTGATGGTCCATACTCTGGCGGCACAGCGTCACTCCTGCCATATCTACCACTACCCTCGACATTTCCTTCCTTCTACACACATTTTTCTGGTCTCGCACACCTATCCTTATTCAATATCGTGTTCCTCGACTTTGGCAACTTCGCGCGATTCCTCAACTGCTTCCCGAATCTGGATACACTCCGATGTGACAGCGTGGAATGGAAAGCTCTTGGCTCTGTTCCGGCATGCATGTCAGGACATAGTCACAGGCAATTTCTCAGGAGTCTGCAGCACCTGTCGGTATGTTCGACCCTATCAGATTTTTCAAAAAAAAGTCATATATAACTGAGAAACAGGCGAAGAATATGCCGCGATCCGGAGTAATGAGACTAATTTCCGTCCTTCCGCCCGGCATGCAACCAAACAGGGCTGCGGTTTCAATATATTCGACTTCTGAGTTGGAAGGTATACGTCCACATTTCAAATAGCCACTGTAGAACTAGTATCTGATTAAACACACAGTGGACCAAGGCCTACTCACGCTCTTTGGCATGAACCACTTTGCTAAGGGCCTCTGTGATTTGGAATTATACGGAATCAGAGTCGGAACTCGCGTGGATCTGAACCACACCAAGGGGCTTCTCAGCGCACTGCGAGATATGTTTGACACTTGGTTCTCCCGGCTACGAGAAAACACGATATATATAAACATACTGGCTTTGGTACCCGCTTGGAGGCGTAGTATGGGGCCCCAGTCTGATAATACTGTTCAACTTATGGCTGAACAAGAATCAAAGTTTAGACGAATGCTAGCTCAAATAGCAGGCATATTAGTTGAATTGTTGGGTGAGTGGATCTGACTCAGTTGCTTGTTTAGTTTGTGACATTACTTATGTCACCATAGAATGGTGTGGTGTCTTCTTAACCATCAGCCTCAACCGCGACATGTGCCGTGGTCTCGATGATCCGAAGAGGTACTCTACATATTGGAAGAATCTCACGTTAAGTGTCTTTCCCTCCCGACTTTGGAAAGCCATCCGCGTCGTGGAACAGGACCAAACATATTTACAGGAGAATTCAGTGAGTTGTACCCATCTAATGCAGCCATATACGAGTTTACTGAACTACTCAATCGACAAAGATGGAATGCCAAGGCGGCCGTATGTCCGTTGAATGCTCTCAGGCTAGAAGCTCAGAAGACTAGGCCGCACGAAGTACGACGACACTGAAGCACGTGGTATTCGTGGAGCGAGAGGTAAACCGCGAGGGAGCTCGCAACATGGATGATCATCTATGTACAGCGAGACCGAGTACCCAAGCAAATCCGTAAGATATTTATGGAGCCCTTGGAATCATTCCTCATCTCTGGCTGAGGGCCTGTCAAAAAAGACGCCCCTCGACGTCCAACGAAGCGCGAGGGCCGTCATCCTCACAGCGCCTGTGCTTGAAGCATGTTGTCTCCCGCCGGCGCGTTATATCAGACACAGTGATAGACCATGCTTAGGCATAACGCGTAGCGATCGACCCCAGCGCGCGCGCGTTGGTGCTGGTACTGTGGTCGCATCAGCGCCAGCAGTACGAATGCGCTCGTCAGTATTTGGGCCTGCACGTACGAGTTCGACGGGCCGTGACATATACGGATGTCGTACTAGCCGCCGTCATTCATAGACGCGCCACACACCGGGTTGTTGCGCACGACCGGCGAACGCGACGCTCATAGTTACACGTTGGAGTCGCTGTCGGGGGGAAGTGATACTTCCGAGGCCCACTGATATATATTTCCTAGCGTCGGGCGGGGCCTTCGCGACGTCCTTCGTCAATTTTGAGCTAGATGGACCACCAAGAAGATCATCGGCCAGCGTACCGTCTTCCCTATGAGACTGACAATACGTGCCAAACAAAGAGCTCAGGTTGAAAAGGCGTGGAGGCCACTACAGGCAGAGTCAGCGAGTGAGAGTTAGTATTGCGTCGGGTGGCGCAATGCGGGAGAGCCTCGCTCAGACGCAATTAGCACGTACACATGCGTGTTACGTAGGGGATGGCGCAACAAGGACCTACAAAAAGCACGCGGAATTCAAGCGTGAGGAGTTACTCGGATGCAGAGGGCGGACGCTGACGGTAAGTACATACGCGTTGCCTGTACGCGACGGGCTTCATATCGATGTTTCTCGACTCGGCCCGGGACACAGCGCTGAGTCCCCGATGCTGAGCAGTCCAAACGAGTGCGTCGTTGCATCGGGAGCCTGGTGTATGCCACGGTAGCCTCAGAGTTTGCACCGTCTGCAGCCTGATACTGCCGATGAGCTGGGGGAGGAGTGTGGCCGGGGCCGGCTGAGTCGCCAGAGCGGAGAATCTGAGTGGACATGAGGAGGTACACGGAACGCCCGCTCGTCCAGCGCGTATGGATCACGGCAATTGCCGGCACATATGATCACATATGTCTCCGGTATGTCGTCATCTCAATCTTAGATCTTGTCTCATGCGACTTCGGACCATGCGCACTCCGAGTCTGACCTCGAGCCTCGACATCCATCACTTGCGCCGGCCCCAATTCCTTCGCGCAGAACCCCTTACTACTACGAAGATATGACGCCTGCCCAACACAATCTCGATCTATCGTGAGTGGCTGCGTGCATCATGGGTCAACCAGAGCAACCTGCCCTTCCGCCGTCTCCTTTGCAACTACGACACCTCCCTCGTCCGATCTTCGAAGAACACTGGCCTCCGCATTATGCGGAACGAGGTGTATGGTGCCTGAGTCTCAGTGTGAATCTGTCACGTCCTAGTCTATCCTAGTGTACATATAGTGTGGTTCAAGTTCGACCGCGCTTCGTTCGATGAGGGCGCCCCGAAGACCATTGGACCATGACGAGTTGTGTTGACCAACGTCATCACGTGATCATCTCCGAGTTCTGGGACCTGAGTCAGCTGGGCCACCACGTGTGGAATGCGAGACATGCCAGGCGCTGCGGAGGCTTGGGGACGCAGAGACATTAGGTGCGCCGTAAGGCCTACTAACGGCTGCCCATCACCATCATGCGCGACGTCCTGCTCAATAATGGCATCCCCAACTCTCGTGGCTTAAATCGGAGGCGCTTACGGGCACCAGCTGCATTGGCACGTAGTAAGTGTTGTGTTATCGCCTAAACGGATATCGCACGCCAGATCGGCAAAATGCTGAAGGCTAGTCTGACCAGTGGCAGACACTTCACTATCCGAGCCCGAACCCGATTCAAGCGAGCCCGAGCCCGATTCAAGCGAGCCCGAACCCGATCCAAGCGAGCCCCCAAGAGTTCCACCTGAGCTACAAGATATGATAGTTCAAATCGTGATTGATTCCTCCTTGTACATGGCACAACATCCGGGAGAGCGTCTTCAGTGGGTACAAGCCCTACGGACATGCGACTGTGTCTGCACACGTTGGCACAGATACTCGAGATCCAGGGTGTCGCCCGCTTTGATAGGAGACGTCAAGATTTTATCCGTAGAGGAGATGAACGAGATTGTGGCTTTCCTGGAGAAGACGCCAGAGGACTGTTCGTCCATCCAACAGGTTTCGCTTTACTGCGCAGCACCGTCGGGCAAGGGCACTCGTGCGATTGGGTATCATACTCGCAATGTGGCAGCTCTCTTTCCTCTAGCATTTTGGGGAAAACTCCCTGCGCTTCAAGATCTGTCTATTGGGGGTATCGCTAAAGATCGGTGGGGTTTTTCAATTCGGAGCTCGGACCCAATTCTTCTCCGGTGTCTGCCTCTCCCACCTATGTTCCCTACCCTGTATACACATTTCTCCGCCCTTACACGGTTTTCCTTGCGAGACATCACCTTCCCGAACTTTGCAGACTTTGCGCGGCTCGTCGACTGCTTTCCACACCTCAATACACTCAGATGCGAAGGTGTTCATTGGCTGGTCTTCGGTCCCATTCCGTCATGCATGACGCGGAGCGACCATAGACGGTTTCTCGCAAAGCTACGGCACTTGACGGTATGGTGAACCCTATCACATTGGATACTGAAACTGATCTCACTCATCACCGGAAAGCAGGTGACGCACATGGCACGACCTGGTGCACTGAGGCTGCTTTTCGCACTTCGAACCGACATGCGGGTGGATACGGTGAGGCTGAACCTGGTTTCGAGTGGTCTCCTGGGTGAAAGACGTACGTGCTTACACTTAAACAATACACTACTATAGAACCCCTGACCGTTGAGACACAGTGTGCCCCGACCTAATCACGTTATTTGATTCTGACCGAGTGACAAGCCTCCGCCGACTTCATCTGTGCCACACAGTACCCTTCAGCGTGCATAAAGATTCGTGGTTTCTCAGAGCACTTGACCATCTATCGAGCTCCTGGTTATCCCAGCCGCGACAAGCAAAGATAGATTTATACATATCGCCACCTCTCGTTGAACCCCATTATGGGAATGGCCCACCTTTTCATGGGTATGAGAACTTTCTTCACGAACTTGTGAATATCGTGGTCAAATTTCTGGGTAAGTGATTCTGGTTCTGCACTGTGACGAGTTTGGTGACCTCACCGTTTTGATAGTACATGGTAGTATCTCTGTAACGATCAACCTCAAAACAGACTCATTCAAGGATTGGAAGGATATTATATTAGGATATCTTCCACCTGAACATCAGAAGACGGTCCTTGTCTTCAAGGATGGTATATCTCATGTGAGTAGTGTCAAATGAGCAATGACTCTCTGCAAATACCCAAATGCCTAACTCGATCAATGAAGCTTCAATGCCGCTTGGCAGAATATATATCCTTCGAATGCTCGGGCCCGGCTGACCAGGATCTTCTGTAAAATGCTCTCGAGTACTCTGATAACCGGTTGGACGGATGGAGGAGTGTATTCTGCCGTGACGATAGAGCCTGTAGGGGAGCATGTCAAGCGGGAAGCCCAAGACGCAGAAGAGGTAGCATGTACAATCTATGTATGAGACCGAATATCCTCGCGGATCGTATGTATGAACCCTTTCAGAAGCCGTTTTGATCTCGCGCTCGCCTATACAAACCAACGCTCCTCGACGACAAGCACGACGCACTTTCGCCCTTACAGCGCCTGCGCTCGAAGGTGCGCCACACACGCTGTGCTCCATGGGCACGTTATCTCAGACGCACTGATCCACCCCACATGTGCATGCTTGACACTGACGTCGTGGCGTCGACGGCCGACGTGCATCCTGATCAACTGTCAAGCTCGCCACTCTTGGCGCCGGCGGCGCACGCGAAATCAGAGTCTAGCGTACGACCACGGACGTTGCGTCGACATCCTACACGGACTCGACTCTGGCTGCGTGACGGTTCCGGGATCCGGATCATGAACGTTCATATGAGTGATATTGCGTGGGCGAAAGGCGACGCTAGTGCGGTGGCTGGATCGGTAGCTCTCGAAGCAGCGAGCGCGGGCGGGTGTGAGGCGAATATCCAGGAGGTCAGAGTATGTCGTGCAGTGCCGGTGGGTGCGTGGTGATCGACCGCAGCGCACACGTACGTCGGTACTACTACTGTGGTCGGGTCGGTGTCAGCACGACGAACGCGCTCGTAGGTGTTCGTGCCTGCACGTACCACTTGACCGTGACGTACATATACGGATATCGTAGCCATGGTCGTCGTTAATAGACGCGCCACACACCGGGTCGTTGCTTCGAACGGAGCCACGGTAAGCTTAATGCGCGCACGAACGACGATCGCGGCGCTCATAGTTACACGATGGAGTTGCTGTCGGGGGGGGGGGGAGGTGATACTTCCGAGGACCGCTGATATGTATTTCCTAGTGTCGGGCGAGGACCTCGTGACGTCCTTCGTCAACTTGAGCCTAGATGGCCTACTAACAAGATCGCCAGCGTACCGTCTTCTCTATGAGATTGATAGTACGAAGTACGGCGCGCAGGATATCGACAATGGATGACGGACAAGGGGATCAGGTTCAAAAGGCGGGGAGACCACCACAGGCAAGGTTGGCCACTGGGAGTTGGTATGGCGTCCGGTGGCGGAGCGCGCGAAAGGGCCTCGCTCAGACGCAATTAGCACGTACGCGTGCGTGTTGCGTAGGAGATGGTGCAACATGGACCTAAAAAGAGCACGCCGAGTGTCAGGAGCTATTCGGGTGCCAGTGGGGAGGGTGAACGCGAACGGCAAGTACATACGTGTTGTCCGTGAACGACGGGTCCCATATCGATGCGCGGATCTCCGACGCTGGCCAGTCCAAACGAGTGCGTAGTCGAATCGAGAGCCTGGCGTATGCCACGGTAGCATCAGAGTTCAAACCGTTTGCAGCCTGATATTGCCTATGAGCTGGGGGAGGAGTATGGCCGGGACGAAGTCGCAGTCGCTAGAGCGGGAAATCTGAGTGGAGGGCGCGAGACGCCCGCTCGTCCAGTATCATGGCAATTGCCGGCACATGTCTCCGGTATGTCGCCATCTCTGTCTTGGATCTTACGCCATGCCCCCCCAGACCATGCGCACTCTGACGTCAAACCTCGACATCCATGACTTGCGCCGGCCCCAAATTTTCCGCGCAGAACCTCTTACTGTTACGAAGATATGAAGCCTGCTCAACACAATCTCGCTCTCGTGAGTGGCTGCGCGCATGATCAACTAGAGCAACCTGCCTTTCCGTCGTCTCGTTTGCAAATGCGACACCTCCCTCGTCCACACGTGGCAAATGCTCCTCCCCGACCGCCTCCTCAACGGCCGCAAGTACCTCGAGTTCCACACACGTGGTCTCCGAGAAGCGCAAGATACCCCCGTTGTCGTCCAGTTGTGCAAGAACGACCCAGAGACGGTCATCAGTGCTGCGCGGACGGCCACCGCCCGCGCAGATGTCATAGGTGCGTACCAGTCAGATCCCGACTACGACGTTGGCTAATGAATCTTGCGAAAGCCAGGATATCTCAACCTGGGCTGTCCGCAGGACGCTGAGCGAGAAGGCCATCACGGTGGATACCTTCTGAGTCAGAAGGATTGGCCGCTCGTTAAGTGGATCGGTGAGTTCCACCTGTTTCATTTGGGCTTGGGCTCGTCTCTCTTCCGTCACTATCTCATCCTCAACGAATCTGCTGTGTGACCCTCGTTTCTACGATAGAGGAAAGGGGACAATACAGTCCATCCACGCAGACCTGGCCATATGCGCGTTACATCTTCTGGGCATCCTAAGAATCATTCTCGTCCCTTGACTTACGCTACCTTTCATCTCCAGTATCCACCCTCTCGCACTCCCTCCCAATTCCCGTCTCTGCCAAGCTCCGTCTCTGCCAAAACGCGTCTACTACCCCCGACCTCGGCCCCGCCTCGGCCCCGCAGGTGTCGCATAGCTCACCCTCCACGCTCGCCACGTCTCCGCGCCCCGACGACGGCAGGGCGCTGTGAACCTCGCGCAAGTCACTGCTTTCAAGCGGCGCGTGAGCGTGCCGGTCACGAGCAATGGGGACGTGCGGGGGTTCGGGGATGTAGGGAGGAGACTGGGGTGGGTGCGGTTATGATGTGCGAAGGGCTGCTCGCGACTCCATAGTGCGTCCTCTTATTGCATGTTGAAAAGAGAGGTGCTTACTTTCAGGTTGCGTGCAAAGCTTGTTCGCGTGCATCGAGCCCGACCCGGTTCATATGTCCCTCGAGTATCTCGAGCTGTGCCGCGAGCACCCCGACACGGCCACGATACAGACTGTCCAGGCGCACGTCCGGCATTTCGTCGAGCACCAATGGTACGTTTTCCTCCTTCTCCTTTCTTCTGCCCTCCCCTCCTCTTCGTGTCTGGCGGGAAGTCGAGCTCACGACACGCTTCAGCGGCCGTCGACCGTAGCATACAAGTTCCGCAACGCGCTCTCGCGGTGCGAGTCCGTGGACGCGGTCGACGCGCTTCTTCGCGTCAGGGTGCAGAGGTGGCGCGGACTTGCGCCCCTCCTGCGCGATGGGGTCCCGGAGAGCGTGGAGGACTTTGAAGCGGACGAGGACTATGGAGACGATCGGAGACTTTCGGACGGAGACCATACGGAAGAGAGGGCCGAGGACGAGGAGACAAATGAGATTCCGGGATTCTGGAGCTAGCGTGCGCTGCGATCCCGCTCGGTTCGTAGTTGTGCCACTACTCATATGTCTCGCAGTATGGTGCCGATTTCCCGACCTCCCGGCCTCGCCTTCGCCCTTTCTTCTGATCTTTGTCTGCCGACCACATACAGTGGTCGCCGAACTCTCTCAACAGGGACAGCGAACCCCTTGCGTCCTCTCGTCTTCCTCTCTTCTCACCGTGGCCCTTCCGTTCGGCCTCCTTCCTCGAAGCATCCGTCAGTTTGTAAGTTTGCTGCGGGAGTCATGGTCCGACATTATGATTACCGCTCTCGTCACCTGAGGCTTAAACGCAGTGTATGCGGCGCCTCTCGCTGAGGCTCCTCTGGTAATTCAGGCCCTCCCAGCACGTTCTCGTCGTTTGCACGTCCTCGTACTGCTTTGACTGTCAGTGACTCGATCTGTCCTCCCTCCGAGGTTTACTTTATGGAGGATGCTGGCTTATACTCTACCCGTGCCATGATGTACGCTCGCCTTTCAGATTAGGTAGTAAGCGCGGCGCCTATGCTGTGGGATGTACGCTGTGTTCGTTTGGCTGGCATGTACGCCGGGCGGTGTCGTCGCGTGATCATGCATCGTTATATATTCAATAAACGCTGGGATCCACGGAATGCCGCAAGGCGTGTTGGCATCTCACTCCTCAGACCTGGCGACGACCTCTCTGCCTTCCGGCCCGCTGTTCATTGTCGTTGCGCATAACCTCTCATTCGATATGGATCATATCTCAAGCATCTTCTCGCGAGACTTTAGATCTTTTAGATCTGAGGTTATGGACAAACTTCTCCGACGGTCCCTTCAGGTACTAGTAGCTTCGGTTCGTAGCAAGTGCTGTACCTATGTCTGATATCAGGTCTAGTTCACCCCGCCGTCGCCGGCGTTTCATCGCCGTCACCCGCCTACCCCTTCGTCCGAACCTAATCGAGTTCCACTCGAGATACAATACATGGTCCTTCAGATGGCGATATACGAATCCTTGGATATGGCAAAAGACCAGGAGAACCGAACCTCTTGGTTGCACGCCCTCGAGACATTCGCGCTCGTCTGCAGGTGTTGGTACGAGTATTTGCTACCCAAAAAACAGCCGGTAGAGATGTCTTCCGTCGAGGAAATGAACAATTTTGCGGCTTTTCTGCAACGGACGCCACTGTTTCATCGGTCAGTCCAACAAGTGTCACTACACTGCACCTCGAAAGCACCCTTCAGTTCGCACGCCGGATACGACGCTCGCAACGTGGCTGCGCTCTTCCCTATATTATTCCGGGACAAACTCCCCGTTCTCAGAGCGCTGTCTTTGAGTGCGGACGTCCTCGTAGCTTCGCGGAACAATCCATACGCTGACACTGCACCACTCCTTCCATATCTACCACTCCCCTCAATGTTCCCTGCCCTCTATACACATTTTTCAAATCTTACACGTCTCTCCCTATCCAATATCACGTTGTTGAGCTTTGGCGACTTCACACGATTCCTCAACTGCTTTCCGAACTTGGACACGCTCCAATGCGACAGCGTACGCTGGAAGATTCTTAGTGCCGTTCCGGTAATGATGATGAAACGTAATCACAAGTCATTTCTCAAGAATCTACGGCACCTGTCGGTATGTTGTATTCCACCTGGCTTTACAAGGGAAGTTCTTACTTATAGTTGAAAAACAGATGACAAACATGCTGCAATTTCCCGGGGTCATGAGACTGCTTTCCATCCTTCCTCATGATATACAGCCAAAGGAGGCTGCGGTCTCTGTATATTTACCCGTTGGACTAGAAGGTATATCTCCACGTCTCAGACAGCCACTGTAGAACTAGCATCTAACTAAACACACAGCCCGAGGCATGCTGACACAATTGCACCACCTCCCTGATGGCCTCCATAAATGGGAATTATACGGAATCAGTGTCGGGGCCACGGCTTCAAACCTCACCGAAAAGCCGCTTCTCAGCGCACTGCGGGATATATTAGTCATTTTGTTCTCCAAGCCACGACAAAGCAAGATAGATGTAAACATCTTTGCTGTTGTATCCCCCACTGTGGTTCGAGTTAGCCATGATGTGATGATGTCGCGCGTGTCAAAAAGCCTGAAAGTTCCCCCCTCCCACCCTGAATTAAAATTTATCCATACGCTAGGTGAAGTAGCAGATATACTAGGCGGTTTATCATGTGAGCGGATCTGGCTCAGTGGTTTGATTAGTTTGTGACAATACTTACCATTTCACCCTAGGTTGGCATGGTGTTACCTTAACTATCAACCTCAAGTGGACTATGCCCGATGGTCATGTGTCAAGGCAAAAATTTCCGTATTCAAAAGATCTCATGCAGAGCGTCTTCCCCGCGGAACATCGGGAAACCATCCGCTTCGTAGAACAAGACAAAAACACAGGACAATTCAGTGAGTTGTGCTCACATAGTGTAACCATATGAGTTTACTGAACTAGTCAATCGACAAGGCTTCGATGGAATGTTCCCGGACTAGAGCGCGTGTGGCTACTAGGTCGCGCGAAATCCGACGACACTGAGGAACATGGAATTCTTCGAACGAGAGGCGTGCAACGCGAGAGAGCGCGCAACATGCATGGACAATCTATGTACACGAGAACCAGTACTCCAGCAGACTCGTACGATATCTATGGACCCCTTGAAATTAAACCACTCCTCGAGTCCGGGCACGGACCCCGCCTGGGCGAACACCTCGACCTAGCATGCCAAGCGCGATGCGCACATTTCCAGTACCCTTAAAGCGCCTGCGCTCAAAGACGCGCCACGCACGCTGCACCCCGCGCGCGGTGTGTTATCTCAGCAGTAACAGATCCCGCATGGTCGTGCTTAACACTGACATCGTGGCGTCGTCCGTCGACGTGCATCCTGATCAACCGTCAAGCTCACCACCCTTGGCGCCTGCGGCTCACGCGAAATCAGAGCCTAGCGCACGACCGCGGACGTCCTACTCCGACTCGACTCGGGCTGCGTGACGGTTCCGGGATGCAGATAATGAACGTTAATGTGAGTAATATTGCGGAGGAGGAGGGCGACGCTAGTGCGGTGGTAGGATCGGTGGCTCTCGGGGCAGCGAGCTCGGGCGGGTGTCAGGCGGATATCTGGGAGGTCGGAGGACGTCGTGCGGTGCTGGTGGGTGCTATAATCTATTGAACATGGCGCGTGCGCGTGGCGATCGACCGCAGCGCGCGTACGTTCGTACTGGTACTGTGGTCGGGTCGACCGCCGGCGTCAGCACTACGCGCTCGTCAGTGTTCGGGCCTGCACGTACGACTTCAAGCTTCCAGCTTCAAGTTCGGTCGTGACGTATACGGATATCGTAGCTGTGATCGTTCATAGACGCGCCACATACCGGGTCGTTGCTTCGAACGACGCCACGGTAGGCGCACGATCGACGATCGCGGCGTTCATAGTTACACATTAGAGCCGCTGTCGGGGACAGGCGATACTTCCGAGGACCGCTGGTATGTTTTTCCTAGCGTCGCGCGGGGTCAATGAAGGTTGAGCAGGAAGATCGACAGCGTACCGTCTTCCCTACAAAACTGACATTACGAAGGACGGCGCGCGAGAGGCGATCAATACTCGACGGCCGCCGTGGGGCGCAGGGTCAAAAGGCGGGAGGGCTGCGAGCAGGGTCGGCGAGTTGGATCTGGTATGGCAGAGCGGACAGATGTGGGCGGCGCCGGCGTTTTAATGTATGTGGGCGCATTGAATGAATGAGGCGGCGGGTGGCGGAGCGCGGGAGAGCCCCAGAGAGTCACGCTCAGACGCAATTAACACGCACGCGTGCGGGTCGCGTAGGAGGTGGTGCAACGAGGACCTACAAAGAGCACGCGGAATTCGAGTGTCAGGAGTTACTCGGGTGCGGAGGGAGGACGCGGACGGTAAGTACATACGCGTTGTCTGTGCACGACGGACCCCATATCGATATATGTCTCCGACGCAGCGCCTCTCCGATGCTGGGCAGTCTAAATGAGTTCGCAGTCGGACCGAAGCCTGGCGTGTGCCACGGTAGCCTCAGAGTTTGCACCGTCTGCAGGCGCTGCCGTTGACGTCGCCCGTGGGCTGCGGGCAGGATGTGGCCGGGATGAAGCCGGAGTCGGAGCGGGGGCCAGCGGGGGCGTGGGAGGGGCGCGCCTGGACGCGCGCGGGATGCCTTTATGAGGGTAAAGTGCCGCGGCCGGCACGACCCGGCAGAACGGCGGCGCGGGCGGTTGCGCGCGCGCTTGGTGGGCGCAGGAGCAGGAGAGATCGCGTTCTCGAGATCCATCAGGAGGGGGGATAAATTACGATCTGGTGGCGGGGCTGCGCCCTTGGACGCTCGGAGAACGACGCTCGTCCGCCGAGGCGCGCGTTGCGATGGGTGGCGGCCCGTTTGTCTCGGACGAGCGAGGCTGGCACTAGTGCGCATGCTGGCGAGCAGAGGAATGGTGGGCGAGCGAAGAAGAGGCGACGCTGGCGAGTCCGACGTCGGGGGCCAGAAGAAAGCCGTCGAGGATGTCGATGACTGGTGGAGAATGACAAGAGGAGATGTCCGAGGCTGGGCGCACATGCGCGAGGGCAGGCGAGGGCAGTCTCAAGCATGACGTTCCTGACAGATGGTTTAATCTGTGCGATGATGTGCCGCCGCTTACGCAGCTGTGACCCATCACGCACCCGCGGCGTCCGGGTATGGCAGCTCTCCGGCCGAATCTGGCCCTATGAGGGCGTTCGGAGCCGGAAGCGGTTGCCGGCGTGACGCTGCCTGTGCGGGGGCGTGATGGGGAGGGCGTGACAGGGTCGAACAAAGCAGACGGATTGGGCGAGCCGACGACAGCCAACGACGCCCTGCCCCTCTTCCCTCCCGCCCAACGTCTCTCTCGCCGTCCTCCTCCCGCCCTCCTCTCCTCCTCCCGCCCACGCGCCCCCCACGAACGCCCCGCTCAACGCCTGGCGCACCTTCTCTTCCTCTTGCGCAATTCCGACATCCGAGCCCTTTCTTCTCCCCTTTCTCTTTCGCCCCGACAAAGGCCGATTCGCCCAGCCGTCCGGCCCCCTCCCCCTCCTCGCGACCCCCTTTCTTGCCCCCGACCGCCGTAGCCCGACCGGCCCCGGCCGCGACCACGAGCGATGGGCAACTGCGTGTCCGCCCAGGACCGCGAGGCGCAGATGCGCTCCCAGGAGATAGATAAGCAGATCGAGGAGGACTCGCGCAAGCTCAAGAAGGAGTGCAAGATCCTCCTCCTCGGCTCAGGCGAGTCGGGCAAGAGCACCATCGTCAAACAGATGAAGATCATACACCAGAACGGCTACACCCCCGACGAGTGTATGGCCTTCCGCCAAACCATCTACAAGAACCTCCTCGACTCGGCCCACCACATCATCCTCGCCATGCGCAAGCTCGGCATGGACTGCGAGGAGCCCGCGAACAGGGCCCGCACGGAGAAGATTCTTGACTACGTAGTCTCCCCCGCCCCCACCTTCTACTTTGCCGAAGACATGGCTCAGGCCATCTTCGACCTCTGGAAAGACCCCGTCATCCCGAAGATTATGGACCACTCGAGCGAGTTTTACCTCATGGACAGCGCGTCTTAGTAAGTCCTCCTTTCTCTCTCTCTCTCGCCACACCGCATACACCCACTGCCTAGTCGCGAGGTCGACGCCCTGTCGCCCCCATCGCCTCGAGCGCCTAATCCCTTTGTTCCCCTCCCGTGAATGCGGTGTCGGCCAGCCTCGTCGGCCTCGGCAGTCACTGACCAGCCCCCTCTCGCCCCTGCCCCACAGCTTCTTTAGCGAGGCGCTTCGAATAGGTTCGCCAAATTACATCCCGACGGAGACGGACGTTCTGCGCGCGCGCGCCACAAGTAGGGGCATAACGGAGACGCGTTTCTCATTAGGGCCACTATCGTGAGTAATCCATCTGTCGTGTTTGCCCCATTTGCCACTTCTACGTCCGTCTTGTGACCTTCTTGGGCGCACGTCCTCATATATCACTGTGTTTGGCGCTGGATTGGGCGTTCGTGGACGGTTGCTAACCTGTCGATCGCAGAATACACATGTTCGACGTCGGTGGACAACGGTCAGAACGGAAGAAGTGGATCCATTGCTTCGAGAGCGTGACGAGTATCATCTTTTGCACGGCTCTGAGCGAGTACGACCAGGTGTTGTTGGAGGATAGGAATCAGGTGCGTCTGCCAGCGTCGTTACGCGCAGCGACCTCGGTTGACCTCGTGGACTCGCGTTCACCGCATTCGCAGAAACGGATGGCCGAGTCGCTCATCCTGTTCGAGTCGGTCATCAACTCGAGATGGTTTCTGCGGACATCGATCATCCTGTTCTTGAACAAGATCGACGTCTTCAAGAGCAAGCTCCCGAAAGTGCCACTAGAACGGTACTTTCCCGAGTACACAGGCGGCCCGGACATCAACAAGGCGGCGAAGTACATTCTCTGGAGATTCATGCAGGCGAACAGGGCACGATTGAGCGTTTATCCTCAGTACGTCGTGGACTTGCTCGTTTCGTAGACACTTGTGCTGACCGGTTCCGTCAGTCTAACACAGGCGACCGATACGTCGAATATCAGACTAGTGTTCGCAGCCGTGAAGGAGACGATACTGCAAAACGCGCTGAAGGACTCCGGCATCCTGTGACGTCTCCTCGCATTGAGTGCTCGGCCGTCGGGGGCTAGTATATGCCGCGTTTTCTCTCATTTGGTGCGTGCTCCCGCTCTCCCCCCGCATTGCCTACCTGCGCGACGAGGCTGATCTTTCGGCGCCTCCTCCCTGCAGGGTCCCATCGCATCGCATCGCATGATCATCCGCTCGTTTGTCTACGTCGTCTCCGTTCCTCCTGTCTGTACACGCATGCATGTCTCACGTCTTTCTTCGCTCATCCCATCCCGTCCCATCCCATCCGGCTCCACGCCTCGCCTCTCGTCTCCATCCATCCATTCATGATCTCGTCGCTTTTGTATGTTGTCGCTCCCCCACCCCACCCTACCGCATCGCCTCCTCCTTTGTCCGCCCCGCCTCGCTCTGCCCTGGTCCCCGGGCTACCTTCCCCATCCGTCGCCGCTTTCCGGGTAGCGCCGTTCGCCGTCCGCCGTCCTCGGTGCCATCGCGGTGACCCGTGCTCCCTGTCCTAACTACAGGGTATGCGCACGTCATCAAAGCCCGCGTCGCGCCGCTGCGGGCTTCCCGTCACGCCCGTCCGTCGAAGGACCGACGAACTGACGAAGGCATGGGTCGTTCCTTTCCTCACCGTGGATGACGTCTGCTTCGGCGCTCTCGGGGGTCGATCATACGACGTCGAAAGAGGCCGAGTTGGTCGATCCGCTCTCATGCTCTCACGGCCGCGCCCGCGGCCTCGGCCTCTGCTGCGCCCGCGATGTGCGTTGAAGATCTTGGACGACTTCACGCTGTGTCGTGAATGTACGAACGTACGAACGTACGACCGCGCGGCGCGCAAGCCTTGGCAAGGTGCTCAAGCTCGATGAAGACTTGTGGCAACCTCCTACCCACAACGGTCCTGGAGCTGGAACTGGCATCGGAATGTCCGTCCCGCTCCGCCCGCCACCCCCGGCACGTCCACTCCCATCCCATCCCATCCCTCCCATCCTCCTTCCTGGTTTGGCATGTCATTAATAGACATTCTCCCTTCCCTTTCCGACACCCCGGGCTCACACCCACCCCGCGTCCCCGCGCTGCTCTATCTGTCTACATTACCTCCTCCACGTACACCCGCCCGCTCTCGCGCGGTCCCGCCCTCCGCCTTCTCGTTTCCACCCGCCCACCAGGTTCCCTCGCATGTCTGCTCGTGCGCGGGGCCGTTATTGCTCTTCTCTTCCCCTTCCCCACTCGCTTCCGCTCCCGCCATCGCCATCGCCATCTCTATTCTTCTCTATCGATCGCCTGTGCGCCCGACGGTCTGCCTGCCCCCCTTCCCCTTGTCCCTACCGCACTGTCTGCGTGCCTGCCCACTTGCCTGCGTACCCGTACCCGTACCTTATCTTATTCGACCTGCACGACCACGTCCGTCCGTCCCCCGGCCCTCCACCGCCCGCTCGCCCTCGCTCTCGTCTTCGTGTGTGGTCATACGCACGTGACCCTCCCCCTCCCTCTTCATTATCCTCCCCGCTTCGGGTTTTCTCGTTGCCCTTCACCACTCTTCCCCACTCTTTCCTTTCCTTCCCTTCCACCTACCTCGACCTCGACCTCGACCAGACCCCGACGTTTTCCCCGCCCGTCTACGCCTATTAGTACAGCAGCTAGCTACATGTAACTAACCCGAACCCACCCGGAGGTGCCGGCCCCCCCGCGCGTCGACGCGGAGCGTGGTGTACATATATACGACTTGAAGACTACTTGGTGGGCGGCGGGGGTGTGAGGGGTGTGAGGGGTGTGGCGTGGATCGAGGACTCGGAGGCATGTACGTGGGTGAGGTAAGTGTATGCGGGTTGACGTTGAGGCGGTGTGTTTAGATGGGTCTTTGGTACCGATGATTGGCGACTGGGGCTGTTGAGATGCGATGCATTGCTGTCTTCCTCATACACATTTAGCGCTATGGGGAGAAGGCTTTTTAAGAATACCTCCTTGGAAGAAGAGTGGGATTGCATACGCTCGCCCACCATGATCAACTTCTTGGTCTTTCTCGCCAAACTCCTCCATAAGGTACCCGTTATTCTTATGGGCGTTGTTTACGTACTGATGTTAGTATGCCATAGAAACCTGATGGACGCAGAGTGACTCGTGCTACCGTACTTATCAATCGAAGGCGACCACCAGCATCTATGATCCTGCTCCCGCTCGAGCTGCAGGATATGATCGTTCAGGCCGTGGTCGAGGCCCTATACACGACAAAGACACGCTCGGACTACGATTCCTGGGTAGTGACCCTCCAAACCTGTGCCTGCGTCTGCCAACGCTGGCGCTGGTACGTGCACCACGAGGTGCCCGTCGTCGGCTCTCTCCACATCATGAACATCCAGACCACGGCGGAACTCACCCGCATCGCGGCGATATTGGAGGACAAACCGCGCTACGGCACGCGCATCCGGCAGGTGTCGCTGCATTGCACGTCGACGGAACCGCTTTATGAGCAAGTCGGGTACGATGCGCGCAACGTGGTCGCGCTCTTTCCCGTGGCGTTGTGCGGGAAGCTCCCCGGGCTCGAGCAGCTGTCCATCCGGGGCGACTATCCACAAGGCGGGTGGAGAGGGTCCGTCTTTGACAGCCCGGCACTCCTTCGGTGTCTCCCCCTCCCGCCGATGTTCCACGTCTTCTACTCGCGTTTTGAGAGTCTCAGACGCCTCTCCTTGTCCAAGATCACGTTCGTAAACTTTGGCGACTTTGCGCGGCTTCTGAACTGTTTCCCGAAGCTGGCTGCACTCCGGTGTTTTGGAGTGCGCTGGACGGCGCTTGGTATCGTTCCGTCGTGTATGACGAGGGACAGAAAGACGTTTTTGGCAAAGTTGAACGAGTTAGACGTGAGTTAGATGGCCTTAAGTTCTTACCGTGTGATGGAAATCTCACATGTTGAACAAAAGGTGGACGACATGCAACGATCAGGGCTGGAGAGGCTATTAGTGGCGCTTCCTTTTGGAATGCGCATATATCTAGTCTCCCTACGTCCAGATATCGGTGATGAAAGTGCGTCCTGACAGAAAAGATGACCTAGACATTTTCCACTAATAATCTTACACGAACTACAGCATACCAATCCTTGCTGAACCCGAATATCATGGGAAACTTCGACGGCATTCACAAACTTGATATCCATCAAATCACCAGAGGCGTAGATGATGAACACACCGAGCAGCTTCTCGATTCTCTTCGGCGGGCGTTAGACACCTGGAGTTCCTATTCCCAGTCGGACACAGCGTTAATCCTCCACATATCGTGTGTGCCGACGGTCATGAATGATGCAGCAAATCGGGGAATGAGATGCCACGCTGCCTTCGAGGAAGAAGAATGGATAGACTTGTTACGCCAGGTCGCGGGTGTTGTGGTCGGCTGTTGGCAAGGTACGTCTCATTCGCTTAATGGAGATCAACGTGGCAATGATTTTACACAGTCCTAGGGCTCTATTCGTCCCATGTGGACGTCTTTCTCGACGATTTACCCTCGACGAGACTGAAGGGCAATACATATTGGATAGACCGTGCGGAGGAAATTTTGAGTTCAGCTCCTATATATGCTAGAGTATCTGTCGGCCGCAGTTCAAGTGACATCCTAGACGAAGGCTTCGTGAGTGGATTTTTCTTTCAACGCGTCCTCTTCCGGCGCACGTCGCGACTCTGTGCTGAAGCTCACATCTGGTAGGAGTCTTGCGACACCCCTGCAGACCATATGACCCTAGGATGCGCGTACCGGCTGAACCCGTCAGAACGTTGATGCGCACATGTTCGCTCGAGCCATATATGTTGTCTCAGGCGGTTGCCTTTCACGAATATGTTGCACTTGACACGCCCGCAAACCGTGACGCCCGTTCTGCGTGGATGTCCGGGCCTGGTTGTGAGGTTCCATGTCGATGACTTCTATCGACATTACATTGGTTAACGCTCTACGCCGGGCGCGGCTTCTCGTCGTCACGGTAAACCCATGCATATAGGCACTGCGCTGTGGATACCTGCGAGTCGCTGAGGACGGCTGTACCGTGATAACCTGAGCCCGCGTCCTGCGAATTTTTGAAGCTTGTGCCAGCGTCAAGTACCAATCATTAGGCGCCCGAAACCCTTACATAATCCAGACCATCGGTGATCTGAGCAGACGCGTTGTTTGACCGGCATCTTCCTCTCAGACTGGCTGCTAGTCCATCCAATTCTTCTCCTATCCGTATGTCAAGCACCCTCTCGGCCACTTAGCTCCGGTTTACAACGGAACGTGGCCTTTATGGGCCTGCCAGACGGGAGGTGCCCCTTGGCGCAAGAAGCATAACTCGAGTCACGGAGGTTTGCGAAACGCTCCTAGTCGCTGTCTTCACCACCTCAGCCCACCCACCAATCCCGCCGTCACCGGTCGACTTTGTCCCCGAAGAGACCATTGCTCTTGTTAGACGGACCTCGGTACATGCTATAGGACTGTCGACAGAAAGGCATGTTGTATTCCCAGCCGGTGATGTCGGTTTCCGTTGAATCCAACATGGAGAAGGGGACCAAGGTGATAGACGATGATGGTATTGGCATTCGGATAGCACCCTAGGGTAAGTGTCTCCTCATTCGGCGCGTCAAATCCATGCGTGGAGAGAAGAGTAGTCTCTCGATAGAGGCGGAAACCACAGCTACGACATTGGGGCTATTTTCGTTCGGGGACGCGTCCGAGCGATATCAGACGTCATCGTGCTATCTCAGCGGTCTTTTCGATAGCGCGTGCTGATGTTAGTTTTACAGGGATCTTCGCCTCCAGAATTGGCTTCAACGTGATGCAAAGTCTAGAGCGTAGAGCATCGCGATTCTGATGATGTTCTGAATGTCCTGTCGAGCTAAAGCTGGGTGGTAATAAGTCAACTCTGCAATATACCGAGAAAGTACGTTCTTCGTTCGCAAAACCGTAGCCACACTTCGCTGTCCGTGCTATAGCTCTTCTGAATCGTTGATCACGCCTGTTTATCGCCGACCGTGATGGGGATCTACAGGCTACAAGCGACAGGTGTCATGTGTCCCAAACTCGTGTCTTCCATACGGCGCTTTGAATCGACTTCTTTCGCGTATTAGTTCAGCCAACTCAAAGCAAGGGCTATAGAGCTTCGTCGGTATTATAGCCGCCGCCTCTTCTGTAGATCCACGTGTGTTCGTCGGACACCTCGGCATCGTTGGCCGCAGGCCTCTAGGCGCCATGTAGTCGCTTGCGAAGTTGGCTATTCGAAGGTTTGCTTACTGGCTGGAACACATTGGCTTACTGACGGGAGCACGGAACACAGGTCGGCTTACTGGCGAAAAGTGGTTTGCTTACTGACGAGTACATCCGTACCAACGCGCCACCTTCAGGTCTGACGTTTCTCTTACACTACCTAGCGATTTCTTCCGCAGCTGACGCTTCTTTTTGGTTAGCGAGACGCTTCGCCGGGTTTGCATGTGGGTGTGCTCCTCGGGCCAGTCATGTGCACCCCACCACGTCTGACCAACATGCACCTTCGACCATCCAGTCGGCGCTGGGGCGTCGTCCTTTCTCATTTGTGGAATAATGACTGGCCGCGTGAGAGCACGTCAGGTATGATCCGATTCCAGCGTAAGGTACCTTCTCGGTGAACGCGTTGTGTTTTCTTCGAGCGCGCGGTGTCCACAATGACATAACGGCCTGAGCGTTAGGGCTATCTCTATCAATCAGAGGAGCAGGTATGTTCCCCGCCGACGCCTCATCCGCCATATATACGGGCTCACGACTCATCCTTAGGCCAGACGGTCGATAGATACGGACCTTCTCCGAATCGGCTGCGTCGCTCTCGCTCGCTAACTCTAGATACTCGACACCTATCATGACCTTCTCAACTCTACGTGCTCTGCACGCCATCATCAGCACTGCGATTGACGACATGGAGCGCATCTACCACGAGCGCTCTCCGACGCTCGACTTTCCCTCGATGGATGTCCCCTACTACGTCACCGGCCAACATACTCCAGAGGAAGAGCTCGCAGAGACACTGAGGGGGGATCCGGTTGTAGCGGCTGCTTGCAAGAATATCGTCGCCGCATGCGGGCATCTGAACGCGACCGTGAACAAACCGTGGTTCGGGTTGATGGAAGACGTCCAGGCGGTGCGCTCGGTCTTCGAATGGGTTGAACAAATATTGACATGTTTATACCAGGGTCAATTTGCAGCGTGCATCAGATTCATGGAGACCGCCAACGTGGTTGAAATTCTTCGCGAGGCCGGCCCAGAAGGAATGCATGTCAAGGATCTCTACACCAGCATCATAGACCTCCTTCCCAAGAACGTTGCTCCGAAGATTCCGACTGGATTGACCCCGACTAATCTCAGTGCGTTTCCCTTCTATTATCTCCACCTCGTACTCGCTAATGTTTTGAAGGCCATATATTGCGCTTGCTTGCGACGTCCCACTATCTCCGCGAAGTACAGCCAGATGTGTTTGCGAATAATAGGCGGTCTTCATACGTGGACAGCGGGAAGAGCGTCGCTCAACTGCGTGAAACGTGCGACGTGTCCTCATGCGACCACGTTCTATTGGCTGACAGACATCCATAGCCCGGAAGACAAGTACACTGATACGGACGGTGTGGCTGCTTTCGTTGCATTGACGTACGCTTTATATTACTACTTCATACTTGTTTCCTAACACTCAAATACCGTCAGGGGCGACGAAGCAATCAAGTTCATATCCGTTCTCACCGATTGGGCGATCCCTGCAGCGACCAACACCTTCGACGTCAATTTTGCTCTTCCTACTTCTTCGCCCGCCGACACAGGCGGGGCGCTCGAGATCGCGCACTCGTGGGCCCCGTTCAACCTGGCGTTCAACACTCAGCTCGGCTACTTCCCGTGGCTGGAGCTGCCTGAGAACAAGGGCCGGTTCGACCGTTTCGGACACGCTATGACTGGGACACGCCAGTGGGAGACCAAGGATGGGATCCTTCGAGGTATGAATTGTGTCTAACTTGTGATCTCGCGCCATCGCTGACATCTGCATGTGTGTTAGGATTCTCGTGGGATGCGCTCCCAGAGAACTCGGTACTAGTCGACGTCGGAGGCGGGATCGGCGCAACCTCGATTATCGTGGCCGAGAACCATCCGCACATGCGCGTCGTCGTCGAGGACCGGGCGCAGACTGTTTCCAGGGCAAAATTGGTACGCATTCTTACTGCTCGCTGGCTACGAATACACGAGCAGATGACTGACGCACAACCTGGAACACGTAGGCGTGGGGTCCACAACAGGCGCCGCTGTTCGACTCCGGCCGTATGTCATACCGCTCACGTGACTTCCTCCAGCCATGGGAGGCGCTTCCGGGCGAGACCGCGGTGACGCCGTCGGTGTTCCTTGTGCGTCTAGTCCTCCATGACTGGCAGGATCCGGAGGCTCGGAAGTCAGTGACTCCCTCAATGCCTCCCGCTCACTGCCCTTTGCATGCTCACGCGTACGAGTGTCTCGCAGGATTTTGAGCCACCTCCGTGAAGCTGCAGGACCAGACACCAAGCTACTTGTAGGCGATATGCTCTTACCTTACGCCTGTCCGAGCGACGGCTCGAACGAGGAAATTCCTGGAGCAAGCGTGCCATTTGTCCCGGAGGGTTCTCCTCTCCTTCCGAATCTCGGTAAGGCAAACGTCCACGGATACCTCATCGATGTCATGGTACGTGATTACCCTATGTACGCGTACGGAACCATAGCTGACGAACTCACGCTGTGTGGTGTAAAGATGATGGGCATGTTCAATGCGAGGGAAAAGACGGTCGGCGAGATGGCAGCTCTGCTGCTCTCTGCAGGCTGGAAGGCGGTCGAAGTCAGGAGGACCCCCGGAGCGCTGTGGGCGTACACTACTGCCGTGCCGGTTTGAATGTGCGCCTCGTACGAGTAAGCCGAGGTATAGGTTGTGTCTCGTTGGTGAGCGTCAGGGACAACACTGCGCTCATCTGATCTTCCAAGCACGTCCTCAGATTCGAATATGTATGATAGAGTATCGCGACGATCCTCATGCATTACACTTCAGGGAAGAGCAACACAGGATTACGAATAGCGTCATTCCGCCATTGGAATCGGAGCACGTTGACGGTTGCGTGACCTCGTTACGAACTTAGGGAAGATGACCTCCCAAACCGGCAACTAAATACTTCAGCAGCTTCATCGTGGAGCATGCCTCTCCACGTGTCGTAGTGAGTGCTACAAGCGATCCCTTCATATATTCTTCCACCGATAACGCGCAGAGAACTTCGCGGAGCTCCGCGTTCGAGCCCACGATCGTCGCAGGACGAACGGTCGGCGGCCTTGTGATCACTAGTGCGCCAGTGTGTGGCCTGTCCACCGTCCTCATTCTCCCACGCCAACTGCGACCTCCAGTCTTCAATACAAAGGCAATATCTAGAAGACCGGCACGCGCAACCAGTCTCAAGTGGCATCCCATGTACCTGAAGATCGTTCTATTGAGTATATCCGTATAATCTGGGACAACGTCGACCTACTCCTTGGTATCATCAAACAAACGTGTGAAGATTTAAGTCGGGGGCCGCGGCACTGAGTCCGATGCTAGTCGCGGGAATCTGCTGTGCGTTCTCCAGCTCCGCTTCGCCCTTCATGCTCTCATTATGTTGCAGAACTCATCCGGGGTATCATTACCCCCGAGTCCCTGCCCGACATATAAGCTGCGATCCCCGGGAGGCGTCAGAGTCTCTGGCTAAGAAAGCTTCCTTCCCAACGCTGGTTTCCATCGCGCCTTCTACTTCCTAACACGTCCGGTCATGACATTCGCTAATCTGCGCGCGCTGCATGCCGCGATCGGCGCCGCGATCGATGACATGGAGCGCGTCTACCGTGAACGTTCTGCAACGCTTGACTTTCCCTCTGTCGACGTGCCGTACTACGCCACGGGCCAGCATACCCCGGAGGAAGAACTAGCTGAAGCGATGAGAGAGGATCCGGTTGTTGCGGCGGCCTGCAGGACTATCGTTGCGGCGAGCGGCCACCTGAACGCGATAGCGAACAAACCGTTATATGGGCTGCTCGAGGACATCCAAGGCGTACGATCGATCATTCTTCCTGTTCTCAATGTGTGTGCTGAGTCTATCATGGTAGGGAGATTTTTCTGCGTGTATCCGGCTCATGGAGGCAGCAAACGTTGTAGAAATCTTGCGCGAAGCTGGTCCGGAAGGGATGCACGTTAAGGACATCTACACGAGCATCATGAACCTCCTTCCCCAAGACGCCGTTCCAAAGGTTCCGACTATGCTAAGCCCCACGAATCTGAGTCAGTCGCTTCGTTTTCGTTTGGACTATATCGTGATATAGCGTAGGCTCACAGAGCTACTCGTTCAGGCCACATTCTGCGCCTTCTGGCAACGTCGCACTACCTGCGCGAGCTGAAGCCGGAAGTGTTCGCTAACAATAGGCGATCATCGTACATTGACAGCGGTAAAAGCGTTGCTCAGCTTCGCGAGTAGTATGTACTATCCACCTTCATTTTTGCGACTTCGTGTTCATTGACATACATTTCTGCAGCCCAAAGAGTAAATACACCGATACGAACGGCGTTGCCGCGTACGTTGCTGTTGGGTATGTTATGATATTCGTTACTATGTTCCATCATTAACATTAGAGCGCCGTGAGTTGCGACGAAGGGCAAAAGGTCATCTCCGTGCTTACCGACTGGGCGATCCCGGCTGCCACCAATCATTTAGATGTGAACTTCGCCTCGCCGGCCTCGAAGGGTTCCGAAGATGCTAATGCGTTACTCGCGCGTTCTCGGACGCCTTTCAATCTCGCGTTCAATACCGAACTAGACTTCTTCGCTTGGCTTGATCTCCCCAAGAACAAGGACAGGCTCAACCGATTCGGGCACGCCATGGCGGCGACGCGCCAGTTCGAGACCAAGGAAGGGATTCTTCAAGGCAAGTGATTACGAAATGCTCGTGAAGGTTTATCTCACGTGCCACAGGCTTCTCATGGGAAGCGCTGCCGGAAGGCTCAGTCCTCGTGGACGTCGGAGGCGGGATTGGTTCCCATTCGCTAATTGTTGCAGAGCACTACCCCCATCTGCGCATCATCGTCGAGGACCGTGAGCAAGTCGTCTCTGGGGCGAAGTCGGTAGGACATCTAACTTCTTTTCTCGTCTGCTATATTGCTCAACACCTGTCATCCCTGTTGCAGGCCTGGGGGCCGCGAGAGGCCCCACTATTCGAGTCCGGACGCTTGTCGTTCCGCGCGCGCGACTTCTTCAACCCGTGGGAGCCTCTCCCGGGGGACGGCTCCGTAGTTCCGTCAGTGCTCCTCGTCCGACTTATCTTACACGACTGGCCAGATTCAGAGGCTCGCAAGTACGTCAATTTCACTCGCTCTACTTTGTAGCGCTACAGCTTGACGTTGGCGCGTGGAATCAGGATATTGAGCCACCTCCGTTCCGCGGCGGGGCCGGACACGAAGCTGCTCGTGGGCGACATGCTTCTGCCCTACGCTTGTCCCAGTACGGTAGACGACGAGGCAATCCCAGGCGCAGGAGCGCCGCTCGTGCCCGAGGGTTCTCCGCTGCTCCCAAACCTCGGAAAGGCGAGCATGCTCGCGTACTTGACCGATATCGCGGTGCGTAACCTCCAGCGCGAGGGAGTAGGAATGTTCATGTAGCTAATGCCCTGAAATTGTTGTAGATGCTAGGGTTGTTCAACGCACGTGAGAAGACTGTGGGAGAGATGGCTTCTCTGCTTCTCTCAACAGGCTGGAAGGCCATCGAAGTTAGGAGAACCCCGGGTGCACTGTGGGCATACACTACTGCGGTTCCTGTCTAAGAACGCGACTAGCATGAAGGACGTGTTGAGCCTCATTCTTGAGTAAGCTGCAGAGATACGACGAGTAATTCGGAGCAAGCTGTCGCAAGATGCAGAACATGTGTAGTATGACAGTGATTGTGTCTGTACTGGTATCATGTTTGTTCTCGTCTAAGAAGGATCGAACCCAGTTTCGTCTCGACACAAATACCTATCTCTTGCACGTCTAGGCAACGCCATCACAGTGGCAACCACGTGAGTAATGCGTGTATTGAGGGAGGTCGTAGAAAACGATACATCCGGATGATGATACAAATGCGGCCCGAGCCCTGCACCACAATGTAGCCGCTTCGCAATAATTTTCTTGAACTTGTTCCAAGAGTCAGCACTCAAATATTCTCCCACAATAACGTATATCTCAGATAGGCACCGCAGTTGTGTACGCCTACAACCCCCCTATTTCTCCGAACGTCCACTGCCTTGTAACTCGCAAAAAGTAGCGGCGCCGCCACTCCCCTACCGTTCTCTCTCGGACGTCGCAAATTCTCTTCATCTTCAAATATTCCTAAGCAGTTGATTCATACCTATGAGACAGTATTGCAGTACAACCATCTAGCTAATAGCTGTATACATTTAAACAGGAACGGCGATTGTGTAAGCCCAGAGTGCGCCCGGCATCCTTCTCACCTCCATAGCCTTCCATCCCGCCGAGAGGAGTAGCGTAGCCATTTCGCCCACCGTTTTCTCCCGCGCGTTGAACATACCCATCATCTGTGTACGCAGTATCGATGCTCTGTCAACTGCATTTCTTGTGTACACAATGGGTAGACGGACACCTACCATAATGTCGATAAGGTATCCGTGCACGTTCGCCTTGCCCAGGTTGGGGAGCAGCGGCGAGCCCTCGGGCACGAACGAGGCGCTCGCACCAGAGATGGAGTCTTCCAGGTTCTCAACCGATACCACAGGACTGGCGTAAGGCAAGAGCATGTCGCCTACAAGCAGCTTAGTATCCGGACCTGCAGCTGCGCGGAGGTGACGAAGAATCCTGTGAATTATTCGTATGAATTACTATAAACCCACATCTCAACGCCAGCTGAGTACATACGTGCGTGCTTCAGTATCCTGCCAGTCGTGGAGCACCAACCGCAAGAGGAAGACGGAAGGTGTTACTTGACTGTCTCTCGACAGGTCCTCCCATGGCTGAAGGAAATCACGCGCACGATACGACATCCGTCCAGAATCAAATAACGGTGCTTGACGCGGCCCCCAAGCCTTAGAGGTAAAAACGACGAAATGTTACTCTTAAGTACGAAGAATTAAAAAAAAGCGCACCTCTCTTGCAGTAGATACAACCTGCTCGCGGTCCTCTACGATGACATGAATGTGCGGGTGGTTCTCCGCCACGATGATTGACGTAGCGCCTATTCCACCTCCGACGTCGACTAGCACCGACCCTTCCGGGAGTGCGTCCCATGAGAATGCTACCATTCTGTCAGCATAGTGAATGGCGGGCTATGGTGGCGCATACCCCGAAGAATCTCGTTCTGAGTCTCCCACTGGCGCGTCGCAGTCATTGCGTTTCCAAAACGAGTGAAACGACCCTTGTTCTCCTGCAGCTCGAGCCAAGGAAAGTAGCCTAGCTTTGTGTTGAAAGCGAGGTTGAACGGCGCGTGCAAATCGTCGACCTCAGACATATGGTTTGTCTCAGCGGTAGAAGGCGTTGGGGACGCGAAATTCACGTCGATGGGGTTAGTAGCGGCAGGAATCGCCCAGTCAGTGAGCACAGATGTGAACTTGATAGCTTCGTCGCCGCTGAATATGATCTCCAAGTTCAAAACATGAAATCTAGAGAACGATGAACAGACGTACGCAAGTGCGACGAACGCAGCGACACCGTCTGTGTCGTTGTATTTGTTTTCTGGGCTAGAGAAGACGTGCTATGTCAGCCTGAGATGGATGGTAACGTGAACGAGGCGACCATACGAATCTCGAAGCTGAGCAACGCTCTTCCCGCTGTCGATATAAGAGGACCGCCTATTGTTGGTAAACACTTCCGGCTTGACCTCGCGCAAGTAGTGCGACGTCGCAAGTAAGCGCAATATGTGACCTAGACTCGTAATCAGAGATCGGCATAGCTGGATGAACGTGATCTAATTGATGGTGTTTACTCAGGTTGGTTGGTCGTAGTCCTGTCGGGATCCTTGGCGTGGAGTTCTTGGGGAGGAAATCCAAGATATTCTTGTAAATGTCTTTCACGTGCATCCCTTCAGGACCGGCCTCACGGAGAATTTCAACGATGTTCGCCGCTTCCATAAATCTAATGCAAGCTGCAAGTTGTCCCTAGTAGACGAGATGTCTGGATTAGCTCAGTCACGAATCAGATGATTGAAAGACCATACCGCTTGTGCATCTTCGGCTAATCCGAACCACGGCTTGTTCACCGTCGCGTTCAGGTGCCCACAGGCAGCGACGATCATCTTGCACGCTACACCAACGACAGGGTCCTCTCTCATCTTCTCCGCAAGCTCTTCCTCCGCAGTATGCGGGCTGCTGTAGTAGTAGGGGTCTTCCAAGGAGGGAAAGTCGAGGGTCGGGGAGCGTTCATGGTACAGACGTTCGATGTCGTCGATTGCTGAGCCAATAATGGAATGAAGGGCGCGGAGGGTCGAGAATGTCATAATGTCGGCTGGAAACGTTGACGATTTGCTGATGGAATTCACTGTAGTGGGTGTCTCCGGGGAGCGTTGAGATACGGGGATAGGCTGTGGGCGTACCTGGTTGCACTAATCAACGCTCCTTATATAACAGACAGAACGACACGCGTATATAATACGCCTTCCGAGGTCGTCGGTCACAACAGCCAGTGCTCAGGATCGGGCTACGTCATGGAGGACTAGGTGCTGCCTGCATCAACGTATTTCCTGATTTGAAAGCATTTTTACTCAATGCCAATGTTTCTCTTCGTACGACGGCCCTGCCATCGGGCGGTGAAGCTAGAAAAGATCCACATAGCGCTCAATGTCACATACGTCCCAGCCAATTAGGCTTAGCTCCGGGAATGGCCCGACGACTTCTTGATTTTATCTGTTGCCGTGCATAGAGAAGAATCGTCATAGTAGCGATGGAAGGTTAGTTCGAAGTATAGAACGCTGACCGAGGACACCTACTGGCACCACACCCGGAGGTTTTCGTTGGGATCGACGTCATCGGTCGTCATGATTGACCAAATTGAACGTATTGACGCGCAGAGTAAGATGAAACTAATCCATTCGACTGTTTATGTTCAGATAGTGAGCTGCAACTGGATTGTCGCTGCTCCGAGCATCCTGTCAAGGTTCGGATAGGCCGGGTCGTTACAAGTCAAGTGATCGCAATGATACGGGAGCTGTAACTTGCAGCGCACAAGACCAATCCGGAGGTCGGAGCGAACATAACGAGGACTGGACGGATGCCGAAGGTTACCAGGTCGAAGTGGCATCATATTGAAAGACGTCTCCACGACTACGTAGTACAAATGCGAATCTGCAATGGTAAAACCAGCAAGATCAATACCACAGCACAAGAGGCCCGTACACGCACAACGCTCACCTCTTCTTACAACGTACACCCAGCTCTTCTCTGAGTGCCCGTGGGGCGCACGCTTAGACGGGAACGGCGGTCGTGTACGCCCACAGCGCGCCAGGCTCCCTCTTCACCTCCACTGCCTTCCACCCCGCAGAGAGCAGCAGCGCGTCCATCTGGCCCGCCGTGCGCTCCTGAGCGTCGACTACGCCGAGCATCTGCGCGCGTCGTCGATACCCCACCCACTCGTCCGTCAGCAACTCTCAAAGGTGCCAAATAGGAGTAGATAACGGCACGCACCATAAGCCCAATGAGATACCCCGGCAAACTCGCCTTGCCGAGATTCGGGAGCAGCGGAGAGTCGGCGGGGACAAAAGGCGTGTCCGCGCCTGGGATATCGTCGCCCGTGTTCTCCATGGGGCACGCGTATGGTAGGAGCACGTCGCCTACGATTAGCTTCGTCTCGGGGCCGGCTGCGGCGCGGATGTGGCGCAGGATCCTATGAGAGGAACCGTGCCCGAGCCCGAATCAGCACATTGCTTGGAGGAAAAAGACGAAGACACAAGGTGTCGGGAAGACTTACTCGTGAGCCTGCGGATCCTGCCAGTCGTGCAGAACGAGCCGGACGAGGAAGACAGAAGGCGTCGCGGCGCTATCGCCAGGGAGGGGTGTCCAAGGGTTGAAGAAGTCGCGCGCGCGGTACGTCACTTGACCGGACTCGAAGAGGGGCGCCTCACGGGCTCCCCATGCCTGCAAAACGAACGGCCAGCGTTAGCCCGAGAGTTAGAGAGAGGAAGGACGAGAGGAAGGACGGAAACGCTTACCGCTTTCGCGGTAGAGATGACCTGTACGCGGTCCTCGACGACCGCGCGTATGTGCGGGTGGCGCTCGGCCACGAGGATCGAGGCGGAGCCAATCCCCCCGCCGACGTCGACGAGCACCGAGCCTTCCGGAAGTTTGTCCCACGAGAACGCTACCAAGCAACACATGTCACCACAGGTATACTCCTCTACACACTGGAAGAACGAGTCACGCACCACGAAGAATCTCATCCGAGTGAACCTCCCACTGCCGCGTGCCCGTGACCGCCTTCCCGAACCGAGCGAGGCGCGCCTTGTTCTCCGGGCGCTCCAGCCAGGGGAAGTACCCCAGCTTAGTGTCGAACGCGACGTTGAACAGGCCCCACGTCGGCGCGAGGTCGTGTGGGTCCACTTTAGCCTCGTCAGCCGCTGCGGCGGGTGAGGGAGAGACAGCGAGGGAGGCGGAAGCAGAAGCGGCGAAGTGCACGTCGGGCGGCGTGGTCGCTGCGGGGATCGCCCATTCGGAGAGGAGGGATATGGCCTTGATCGCCTCGTCGCCGCTGAGATGTATAAACGAGCATTAGAGTAGCGAACATGAACCAAGCTAGAACCTCGACGCACACGAGGTTAACGAACGCAGCCACCCCGTTCGTGTCCGCGTACTTGCCCTCCGGGCCGCTTCAACGTGCGTCAGCGAACACCGCGAGAGACGCAGGGGGAGGGGCGTACCACTCGCGGAGCTGCGCGAGGCTCTTCCCGCTGTCGACGTATGCGGAGCGCCTGTTGTTCGTGAACACGTCGGGGGTGACTTCGCGCAGGTAGTGCGCGGTAGCGAGAAGGCGGAGGATGTGGCCTACATGTATATGTATATGTGTCGTCAGCGGCGTTGGACGGGGGCCGGCGTAGGGGAAGCATGGAAAGGGAGGAGACGTACGGAGGTGCGCTGGGGTCATACCGATAGGAATCTTCGTGGTGACGTCCTTAGGCAGGAGGTCGATGATACTCGTGTAGATGTCCTTGACGTGCATGCCCTCCGGGCCGGCCTCGCGGAGGATCTCGACGACGTTCGCGGTCTCCATGAACCGAATGCACGCCGAGAGGTGGGCCTGCATTGCCCCAGTCAGCGCACTGCATCGACGGCTACAATGAAAAGAGGGAAAAACAGCAAACATACCGCAAGCACGTCCTCCGCAAGCCCAAACCACAGCTTATTCACCATCGCGCTCATCTGCCCGCACGCCGCCACGACGTTCTTGCACCGGAGCGCGACGACCGGGTCGTCGAGCATCGCCTCCGCGAGCTCTTCCTCGGGCGTGTGCGGACCCGAGGCGTAGTAGGGGCGGTCGAGCGAGGGGAAGTCGAGAGTAGGGGACCGGGAGTGGTAGGCGTGCTCGATGTCGGAGAGAGCGGTGCCGATGAGGGTGTGGAGGGCGCGGAGGGTCGCGAATGTCATGGTGGTCGGCTGGTGGGTGGGTAGTGAGGTCCGATTCGGTGGATGGAGGGGGTGTCCAGTGGGGGAGCGACAGACCAGGGGCGGATTCGGTTCTTTGGGGAAGCGAAGCTTATATGTCTCGTGGGGCAGCCGGAATCGGCCTGGTACGAGTAGGCGGATAGTGAGTAGAAGACAGAGATACGGAGGGTGGAGACCGGAGGCTGACTCACGGTCGCAGCTCAGGTGTCGAAGAGCGTTACGCGCGTTCTCAAGAGCGACGGTGAGAGTGAACTTGCAGGAACGAAGAACTCGCCATGAGCGCAAGGATTGATAAAGCCTTGGGAGCTGCCCCCTTCATGGATAGCCGTAGAAAGGTTGAAAGACAAGAAGAAGAGAGTAGATGTCCAGGCAGCTTATGGAGAGAGAAGAGCACTGGGTATGTCACCCGCAACGCAATGGTCAGCAGGTGAGAACGAGAAACAGGTCCGATAAGTGGGACAGCAGGAGAGCCGAGTCTTGAGATAACGCGCGCATTGAAACGCTATGATGGCGCAGCGTTGAGAGCGTCTGCTTTTTGCTTCGTAACGAAGGTCGTATCGGTACGAACGCGAAGGCACCCCTACGAAGGCGTGTCGCGGGAATGCACGTCATGAACATACCCGCCACATGGATGGTGCGGTTATGCACTGCGCGTACTCAGGCATAGAACTCGACTTCGTGAGCGACCTGTGATGACAGACCGGTGTTAAAACACTTGACGATCCCATGAAATGATGAACGGTAGCATACCTCGCAGTGAACCTGAAAATCGGGGAAAGATGGCCGCGCGGATCGTTGAGAGGTTGCGATTACGTGGTTACCGCACGAGAGGAGTGCTCCGGCTAGTAGACCGAAGAGGCCGTCTTCTCAAACGCGAGTGACGGCAGGGTGTTTCGGTGTATTTACTACCCATGCACGTACTCTGCGCATACAAATGCACAGTCAAGGACCCAGCCCAGGGCCGTCAACGGACATGCCCCTTAACGCCGGCCCTGGGCCACTGTTAGAGTGTAGCCGGCCCTGGAAAGGTTCGCGGAGGGACACGCATACAGCCACCGAGGGGAGCCGGTGTGCACCCCGGTAACGCGGAGAAACTTCGCGCTTGGGAGCGATGAGGCTGCTTCCTGTTGGGTGGCACAAGAACTCCGCTTGCATTCGAGTCGAGGGGACCTGACAGATGGAAGACATCATCTCAGCAAACGTTCGTCCCCTGAAACAGCATGATGCGCCTCCGTCGCAGGTAAATAACTCATAAGGTTCGTGCTAGACAGTAAACACGGAGGGGGACAGTCGACCCAGGGGCCAAAAGAAGAAGACGAATGCCGTGGCATAGGATGTACAGGGAGCAAAGCTGTGTGGGAAGGAGTACGTACTCAGGGACGCAAGTATGATCCTGCTATTTCGACATCGTCGGGTATCCCGTGCTCGTGCTTGGCGGCCCGCCGAATTGGAGTTGTGGGTGTTGGGCCCCACTCGACTGCGGTGCGGGGCCGGCGTCGGACAGCAACGACAGCAGGGTTGGTCTAGCAAAAAGCGCGGGAGGTTGGATGAGCGGCGATGTGGTTCCGGAACAAAGGAGAACTCGAGACGCAGGGAAGCCCGCGGTCAGAAGAGCCGTCGAATGGCCTAGCCCGGACACAGAAGTGAATAGCAGCGCATGGGCGTGGTCCAGATTAGCCGCGGAGAAAGGCTTTCTGAGAACAAAAGTCCAGGAGGTGGAGATAGACCTGGCGTTAGACGACTCAGAGGAGTGTGGCAAGCGAGTGCACTCGGCTGTCGTGGACGGAAGAAAACATGCAGCGCAGCGGCATACGCGAGCGCTCCGCCACGCGTCATCCCTAAACTGTTCAAGGGAGTAGACGCCCGCGTTCATCTCATCCCGCTGCCATGTCCAACCGCACGCAGGCCTCGAGCGCAGTTCTAAAACCGCCGGCGAGACCCGCGAAGAGAGGATCCATGGCCGGCGTCGTGCCACTCCTCGGCTTCTCGTTGATGGAGAGCCTTCCTGCTGTCATCATGGGGCTCGGCCTGCTCCCTCACAAGCCAGAACCTTGAAGGTTCTTTCGCCGCCCTCTATATAAGACCCTTCCCGCCCCTGTCCGTCCCCGCCCTCCCGCATCCATAACCTCATCTACACCTGCAGGAGACGACTCCCATTGCACATACCCAGACGACCAAAATGAAGTTTGCAGCCTTCGTCGCCCTCCTCGCCGTTGCCGGCGCGCATGCCCAGTCGAGCTCGACGGCGTCCGCGCCCCCTTCCTCAACCTCCGGCATCACCCCGTGTATTCTCACTTGTGTCTCTCAGGCTGCCTCCGCCAACGGCTGCTCTGGCATGTAAGTCCTCTCCTTACACCACAACTTCTCAGGTCGCGGTCGAGGCGTCTAATACTCCCCTGATGATCTTCACACTGACGTCACCATTACCTCTCCTCACAGAACGGACATTGGCTGCGTCTGCACGAACCTCCAGTTCCAACAGGCGGCACAGAGCTGCCTCGAGAGCTCCTGCACCGCGGCAGATATCAAGGCCGCACAGGCCCTCCAGTCCGCGGAGTGCGCTGCGAGTGAGTACTCACTTCCTTACTCTATTTCCGCCTCGGTGCTTTTCGCCCTCAGAGCGGCCCCGTGACGTTCCAGTCGCGGTCTCCCCCACGCACATGCGCTCCGCGCCTCTCCATTCAAATATTCGCGGACCCTCCACGGGGCCATGCGCGTCGGGGCGCGTGCCTCGTTCGCGTACGATGCGTCCTGGTGCGCGGTGATGGTGTGCATGCCTCGTGACGTCGACGTCGCGGCCAGGAGAAGTCTGGATGTCGCGTCGTGATTTTCCTCCCGTGCGCGGCGTCTCGGCCGCGCATTCTCCATCGCGTTCTCCCCCCCGCCTCTACCCTCTCAGCTATTCTCCCTTGGAACCTCGCGCTAATACCACTCCCCCAGTCTCCTCCGGCGCATCCAGCATCGCCACCGCAACAGGCACCTCCAGCTCCGGCTCCGCCACCAGCACCGCGACCGCCCCCGGCTCGACCGGCTCGTCCGCCGCCTCCTCCCTCTCGTCGGGCGCGTCCTCGCTCTCCTCCGTCGCCTCCTCCGGCATATCCTCGCTCTCGTCCGTTGCGTCGTCCGTGGCCTCGAGCCTCACAGCCACCTCGGGCTCCGCCACGAGCGGCGCGGCGACGAGCAACGCTGCGATGGCTCTGGCTGGACAGTGGGGCGCGGCGAAGGGCGGGCTGGTGGGTGTGGGCGTGGCGCTCGCGGGCGTCCTCGTCGGGGCCGGGATGGTCTTGTAAGACGCGGGCATGTGAGTTGTGAGAGTGAGAGATGCGAGATGGCGTGCGGCGGGCGTAGAGAAAAACACGAGATCGGGGCGAAGGAGGAGGACGCGTTGGAGGTGGACTTGGTACGGCTGACGCTTTCTGTGACGCACGATGTGTTGTTGTGTATGTATGTATAGTAGCGCGAACGATGCTTACGCGGCTTTGTGCTCGAGTGATACTGGTCTACTTAATATGGTCGAATTCTTGGTTCCCATCGCATCAGAGGAGTGCACGCATCGAGCCACCGAGATACAAGAAGTAACGCTGTATGCGCTCTTTAGTCGGAATGTCCTCTTTTCGAGCTACAGAAGACAGTCATTCTGGCCGCTCCACACGAAGCCTGAGCCAGTGCGAAATTCATACATATGGTCAAAAACGTCTTACCAGAATAAATGATTCCGATACGGGGAATCGAACCCCGGGCTATCGCGTGAGAGGCGATAATGTTAGCCACTACACCATATCGGATGACAACTAAATATACCAAATAAATATATATAATTTGGACGGTCTGCATCCAGGGGTTTCCTTTCGCTGCAAGTTCAACCCCGAAACTACGACGTTACAGGCTCGGAAGGTTAGACTCGAGTCCTAATCACCGTATCGATGCGCCGTGACCTTCTCAGTGTGTCTCGTACTTATCCCCACTCCTGCCAGGAGGCTGACACTCTTACTTGTAACCTGTTCGATTCAGTACTTAGTAGCACGCTTCACGTCACCCCCCTCGGAGCTTGTGCCCGAGACTTTCGCGTCAGCCACGTTCGTACCCAGCGTAATTACTCAGTAGCTTATATGTACCCTTTCTGTGGGCCCGTCGACCTCGAGCACAGATATCGGTGTACTGGTACTATACGCCACATGACGATCGACGTCCAACTCCAAGACAGTGGCGGCGCTGCACATGGTCGTTCTGGATGCCGAGCGTGCCCAGTACTTACTAGTCACGACTTATTTACTGCTAGGTCGGATCAGGCTCGGACTAGGGGACAGTCGTGAATTGCTAGTTAGGGGTGCCGCCGCGCTCAGTCTCGGTCAAGGAAGGCCGACTCACGACTCGCCAGGGAAGGTCGGGCCGACGTTGGAGTGTGGGCGTAAGTACGATTGCGTTGGGCATCTTGAGCGTGTTTGGCATTCTCGGAATAGCCTACAAGTACACTAGCGTACCGCGCGCGCGTAAACCCCAGGAGGCGAACAGAAGAAACCCGAAGAAACGACCAGCCTGACCGCTCAGCGCTCAGCGACTGAGGGACAGGGGGAAAGGCGGTTACCAGTAAACCAGCCCGGAACCGATTAGAAACTTGGAGGAGTAACGGATAAATACGTGATAAACCTTCGACATACGAGCCACGAAACACACGCGCGCAGGTGAGACCGAGTGGGACGGAATGAAAGGGATAGGAGGCTAGCAGGATAGGAGGGCAGCAGGATAGGAGGGTAGGGTACAGCAGTGTAGCGGCAGCGCCGGATCTAGGGTACGTCATCGCGATCGTGGACAGGTGAGCAGTGAGCAGCGTGAACGTGAGGGCATGTGTTAATGGTGATGTTGATGTCTAGGTATGTACAGATACAGACGGAGCGCGAGCGCGGGGCAGGTCAGTGTCCGAGCAGATCGGGACGGGACGAGTGTGCATGGGGAGAGGGCAAGACGGGGTGCGGGAACGTCTATGAGAGTACGTAGCGGGGTGAGGGATAGTATGACCATGAGAAGGGAGATGGGTAAGTAGGATTGGAGGAGCTACAGAATCGAGGCACACTCATGCAGAGCGCGGCGGGCTGAACGCAGACGAGAAGAACCGACTCACGACCCCCGCCCTGCCCTCTCTCGCAGGGGCAGACACGGGGGTAGTTGCAGCTGCAGCGAGGAATGGCCCGCTCGTCGTGCTCGCGAGCCCCGCAGAAAGGGGCACGGCGCGGCGCGAACCTGCGTCGATGACTTGACCTTGCTCTGCGGGGGTAGGACTTGAGCGAGAGTTCCAGTCGTAGTTGGACGGCTCGTAGTCTGAAGAGGTGGGTGATGGATGTTGCGAGCACGCTAGAGAGGACCCGCGATTAGAACGTTGACGTTGATGGGTAGAAAGTTGAAACGGAGAAGAGAAGGAGAAACTCACAAGGCGAACGCGTCGTCGCAGAGCTGCTCCCAGACTTCAAGTGAACCGCGTCCCGGAAATCGAAGAACCGACCGCGCGCATCCGCGTACTCTCCGTCCTCTGCGTCAAGAAAAAAAACGCGTCAGCACCCAGCCCCACCCACAACCCCAAGTAGACTCAAAAAGACGTACCAGACCCCGGATAACTCCACGGCGCGCGCCCGCTCGCCTCGTACCCGTATACCTCGGGCGACGTCTGGCGCGCCTCCCCCGGGCGGCGTTCGACATCAAACCCCCGCCACGACTCGAACCCGCCGAAGGGGACGAAGGGGGCGCCCTCGCTCTCGCCTGTCCCTGTCGACTCGGAGCCGTCGGACTCGGAGGAGAGGCTGGTTGAGGGGCGGCGGGAGAGGACGTGTGCGTGTGTGTGTGCGTGTGTGTGGTGGTCGTGGTTGTGGAAGTGGTTGGGGAAGTGGACACCGGCGGCGTGTGGGACATACGCGTCCTGCCGCGGGGTGAGGCTGATATCCAGCCGAGGCGGGAGCGGAGGCGGGGGCGACCGCTCTTCCCCGACGCGAAGGCCGAGGCCTACGTTCGCCGCCTCCCGCTCCCGCTCCAAGCCTGCATCCGCGTCCTCCCCACTCGCGACGTCAAACAGCCCATCCGACACCCTCGCCCACCGCTCCAACAACCACATCAGCACCTCCCTCCTCTCCCTCCTCTCCCTTTCCCTTCCCTCCTCCCCTCCCCCTTCTTTTGCTCCCCCGACACCTGAAACGGAACCCCCAGCAAGCGCACCCCCAAAGATCCTCGCCACATCTTCCAGCCCGATCCCATTATCAGGCGACAGCGGCAGCTGCGTGAAGAACCCCAGCAAGTACGCGAGCAGCGCCGCGTGCGCGGGAGGCGAGAGGCGGAGGAGGTGCTGCGCGCTCGAGATCTGGAGGGACTCGGCGGCGAGGAGGGAGAGTTTGCGTTCGGAGGGGGTGAGCGGCGGGTGTTGGGGTGCGCGAGAGTGGGTGTAGGCGGAAGAGGAAGAGGAGGAGGGAGGGGGCTGGTAGTGCGGGGAGAAGTAATCCTCGTCCCGCTCATCCGCCATCTCTACGTCCCCATCCCCGTCCCCCTCCGCGCGCCTCACAGTCGGCTCCACACACAGCCTATACAGCGCCCTTACGAGGTTCCCGTCTAAGAGCGGCTCAGGGAGCGCATCGAGGTACGCCTTGAGCAGCGCGCAGATGTCCGCTGTCGTCTCCTTCCGGAGAGATGCGCGCGTCGTTGACGCGGTAGGGGCGAGTGCGGGGCATGGATGCGCGTGCGCGGCGCCGAGAACGGGAGAAGACGGAGATGAAGGGGAGGAAGGAGAGGAGGAAGAGGAGGGCGACGCGGCGTCGAAGAGCGCGATGAGCGTCGTGAGGCGCGTGCGGTTTGGTGGGGTGCGGAAGAGCCCGGGCTGGTAGATCCCTGTATGATCCCAAACGCCAGGGATTTAGCAATCTCGTTCGTACAGGCAACGACTGAACGCGCAAGAAAAAGCGCACACGCACCAGTCCGGTTCAACTCCTCAACACACGCATACACGACCCACGGCACGGGGTGCTGGTGCCCCCCAAGGACAGTAGCCATCGAGGCGCACTGGAGCGCGACGCCGATAGGGGCGCCAAACGTTTCTGTGGGCAGGGACGGTCAGCCGCTGAGATATTGCTAGGACTAGGACTGCTGCCGGAGTGCGGGCTTCCATGCTGCTCCTATTCCTCTCGGGCGCATCGAGGATGGGGACGATGCGAGGTGGGGGTAGGGCCACGGCGCCCCCGCCTGCACACCCGGTCGTAGTCTCGCCAATCCGACCGCTCGCGCTCGGGCAGGAAGCAAAGCAAACGAAGAAAGAAGGTACTCACTCATTTCACCTCCCTCCACGTTCCCGCCCAGGTCCAGCCCAGGCCTCGCCTTATACCCTCGCCTTCCCTCCACATATGTTTCCCTCTCCCACCTCTCCAACACCCTCTTCACGTCCAAGCACCCCTCGAGCGCCCCCGTCCCCGCTCCCACCTTAGAAGCGTCCTTCTCCATGAGCTCGCGGAGAGACCAGAGCACCGCGCGCGGACTAGATGGGGCGAAGAGGGGGATCGCGAGCGGCTGGCTGGACGCGCGCGGTCTGTGTTGGGGCTGACCGTGACTGTGGCCGGGGCCGTGGCTTGAAGAAGGGGGCGAAGTGCGTAGAGGGGCGACGCGCACCGAGCGGGCGCGTGTCCTATTCAGCGCCGACGCCGACCCAAACGAAGACGGGGACGCAGAAGCGGACAGGGGAGAGTCCCACGGCGCGCACGCCCCGCGGACCTCAGGGGTGAGCGTATTCGGGGAAGGGGAAGGGGACGGGGCGAGCGCAACGGAGAGCGCGAGCGCGTCGTCCGGCCACAGCGCCTTCGCGGGGTGCCCGAAGTCGGCGGGGGTGTGCCGTTGGGGGGAGGCGGTGGCGGAGCGGGAGGGGCGGGCGGAGAGGGGGCCCTGGCCGCATGCGCGCGCGAGGCGGTCGAGCTCCATGTCGACGGCGGGGAGGGTGTCGAGCTTGGGGTGCGAGAGCGAGTGCAAGGAGCTGGGCTGAGGTGGGCTGAGGTGGCGGGCGGGGCTGGAGAGGGCTGCGCTGGCCATGTTTCTGGTTTTCTGTCGGTGAGAATGGGGGTGCGAGTGGGAGATGGTGGCGGCGCGGGAGAGGAAAGACGACGAGCTTGAGGAAGGCGGTGGCTCGTGTAGACGGTGGGAGTTGTTGATGGTTAGAGGCATAGAGTCGACGGCGGTGCGGCGCATGGTGCGGGGGGTATTAGGAGCGGAGGCAGCACAGGGGGATGCGAATGACCCGTTGGGCTGAGAGGAGGGACCCGCCCAGCGGGAGGGGTAAGAGTGGAGCTCGAGGTCGTCGGATGCGGGCTGGGGCAGAAAGGGGCGGCGCTGCATATAGGCGTCCGTCCCGAGGCGGGGAACAAACGCAGACGGTTGCTCGGGGGAGAAGGAGGTGGAGGGAGGAGAGAAAAACTCGTCGAGGCCGTCGTGAAGAGGGCGGAAGTGTACGCTCGCCGCAGCGTCTGACAAAGGGTGCAGACGGGAGTGCGGCGGGGAAGGCCAAGACATATGTTTAGACACTCAAAAGGCTCAGGGGGCACGTTTGCTCGCGCCACAAGATGCCGCTAGAAAGTGTACGCTGGCAGGAGCAGGTGCGCGCGCGCAGTTCTCCGGGTGTCCCACAAGAGCGAGAGGGAGGTGGGAGAAGGAAAGAGCAGGGCGGGGGCAGCGGGGCAAGATCTATGATAGAGACCACTACTAGTGGCAGCGCGGGGTCCACAAGCCCAGCGGCACGTCCGCCCCCGCATGGACTGTATGCTACAGCTGCCGGCCGCGATCGCGATGGGTCGCCACCACCCCCGAATCGAGTCCGAAAGTGTGCGTGCCCCTCATTCGCGGGCCACCGTCGACAAATCGAGTGTCCCCGTCAGCCCCCGCGCAGCCCAACGCCCCCGCTCGACGATCGGGTCACCGCCGATCCCCTCGATGCCTGGTCTAGACCGGCACCGCGCCTCGGTCGAGAGGACCACTCCCCGCGAACGTTGCAAAGCTGATAGGTGGCGGCTGTAAGCGTCCGCGAGCGATGAGTCTTCGCGGGTGTACGCGGTGTCTCGCGTAGCGGATGCACGTCCTCGAAGACAGAGGAGGGTTGCTCGCGCGCAGACGATGGACGTAAAGGGCAGACGTCTTCCCCCAGGAGATGCTCGTCCATGAGGCCAGCACAGCCTCTCGCCGCGGAGTCGGACGTGCGCGCGCGAGAAGCCTCCAGTAGGAATGGAGCGATCTGGACTCCTAAGCTTGCCTGGAATCGGCCTGGAGCGCCACGCTGCAGCTCTTCTGCCTCTTTAGAGCCCGAGCGCATCCGCAGGTCGGTGTGGTAAGTACCCGTCGTTGCGCAACAAGATTACGAGCGGCCGTGGAAACCGTGTACTGTATGTGTCCAGGCGGGATATCTTACGGCCAGAAGAGCATGGGAGAAGAGGCACGCGGTAGGTAACACTTGTGTATCCGCGCGAAACCATCCACGGCGTGTCGTAAAGTAGTAGATGTATACGGCATCGAAGGCCGCGATTGAGGGCGATGGGGTTAGAATCGATCTTCTCCGATATCCACGTTCTCCGTGTTCGCTTTCGTCTCCGGCGCGGGGTGGGGTCGAACATGGGAGTCTAGACAGACGCACCAGAGTAGTCCGTCAAGGCACGACTATCGGTGTCTAAGAATCACGAAAGCATCAGCTCCTTCATCTCGGCCATGTCGCGTCCGTACGGTGTATGAGCGTGCATATACGCACGCTCCTTGGGACCTAGACACCAGCAGCGAACAAACTTTACGCTCGCCACTTCGCGGGGGATGGCGTACGATCGGGCGGGGACCACTTACCTCCGCACGTACATATGTACAAGGTTTTCGTGTGCCACAAGCCATCTTGGGCGGCAGTCTTTCAACGTTCATCTCCGCTGTGAGCGGGATCTAGACCGGGGCCGGCGACGGGAGAAGAGAGAAGGCCTGGATGAGAGGCTCTTCTGATCCTGGTCAGTCCTGGGATGAGTTCGAGAACCCGAGTCGACGCAACGCCGGACGGCGAAGAAGCGGCGTAACCCCGGCTTCCTTCTGGCTCGTGGCTCGTCTCCGGGATGGGAAGCCTTGGGGCACCACGGGGAGATTATCAAGAAGACGTGCGCGGGCGGGGATAGACGGTGCCGGATGCGTGGAGTTCGAGCCGGGCGATTGCTGGGGTCGCTGGGGAAGCTGAAGGGGCTGGATGTATATGTATGGGATGCATGGTGGGGATGTCTACAGGGAGAGGGAAATGCCACGAGGCGCCGGACGCGTGCATCGTGAGCAGCGCGTCGAGTCGCGACGCGCGCGTTACAATCTCGAGGCTGAGCCTAGTCGTGATGTCCGAGGAACGTCTCGTGCAACGCACTCTCAAACGGAATGTGAGCAATGGAAACAGTACGATTAACAACTACCAACAGAGAGCGTTCGATAGCGGCGATACAACTAGTAGAGGAGCGACCACGTCCTCGATTTACAGGTAAGTACTTGGAAGGTAGGCGCGACGCGCGCGTTCAAGTTATAGTCCAAAACGTCCGTACCGACGGCGACCTATGTAGTCGCGGTCAGAGTCGCAGTCCATACAATATGTGCAGTCCGCGGAGATCGTGCAGAAGTCAAGTCCAAACATGATGCGCGCGACGCCCTACGGCTCACATCTCACCGCTCAGAGCACCACCACAGACCCAACCACCACCCCGACGAGCCCCACCCCCACCCCCACCCCAGCGAGCCCCGCGGCCGAGGGGGCGCGCAGCGCAGCGGGCGCGGCGTTGAAGTTCGTCGAGGACTCCGTCACGCTCTCTGTCGTCGCCGTGCCCGACTTCGAAGTTGCTGAGCTGCCGGAGGACCCGGAGGAGGTGGTGGAGACGGTGCGGGTGATGAACCCGCTGGAGGTGGAGTTGGACCCGGATCCGGATGCGGACCCGGAGACGGAGGTGGAGGCGGACCCGGAAGCGGAGGCGGAAGCGGAGACGCTGCCGCTGCCGGATGCGACGGGGGTGGAGGTGGTGGCGAGGGTGTCGCTCCCCGTCGCGAGGGTGCCCGAGGCTGCGACCGTAGACGCGGACGCAACGGCGGTGTCGGTGCCAGCGGCGGTGGTGTCCGTCGCGAGCGCTGTTGGGGGCGGACGCTCAGGAATGTGGGAGGGGGGGAACGAGGACGGAAGAGAGACGTACCTGTGCTGTCCGTGCCCTGTGCGGAAACGCTCCCGAAGACGAGGGTGAGGGCGAGGAGCGCGAGCTTGGTGTTGGCGAACTTCATAGTGGGCGGATTACAGCGCGAGGGAAAGGGGGAGTGATCGATAAAAGAACGTCAGGACGAGCCGCAGAGCCAAGTGGAAGGGGGACAAGTGTTTGGAGGACTTCGCTTCCTCGCTGAGGGTATATATCCGAGAGCCTGATACGAGCAGTGACGGGAGGAAACGGGGTGCGTCGGCGGGCCTGCTGCGGGCAGCAGCTGCCAGCTCAGGGAAGATCTCGAAGCGGGGCGTCTGAAGGAAGGGTCACCGAAATTCGGTGAGGCTGTTGTCGCGATGGGTGCCACCGCCCACGGTGGAGTTGCTCCCCCGCGCCTGAACTCGGTCCGTTGGAGGGCGCTGCTGTGTGCGCAGCATCGAGCGTTCCGGAGTCCTTTCAGTGGCCTCAGAAGTGCTGTAGAACCAGGTGAAGAGTGGCCATGTCCGTGTGCTGGTCACGAGCAAGTCCATAGATGTGCAAGAGCCGGTGTAGACGTCTCCGAAAGCCTCTGAGAGCACTGAGGGCGAGCGAGCAGGAACCGCCGTCAGGAAACGCACCATACGTCACCATCATCAACGCTCCAATGCCTCACGCGATGCTGCCATGTTTCGTTCCTCGCTGCATGCGCGAAGGCTTCTCTTCTCCGGGAGAGGCGCTTGGGAAGCAGAAAAGGAGAGGAGCAAGCTAGGATGGGCGGGGTAAGTACCCCAGGAAAGGACTCTTGCAGTCTTGTGTCGTCGTGGTACGACAGTTGCCAACAGTGAGCGCGGCTCAGAAAGGGACGCAGGGTGGCCCATTTCAAGGCGTCTATCTAATCTTATCGTCATTCCACGTGGCCAGGTTGGCATGGTCGCGCTTGAGCGACTTGGAGGCGGCCGCTCGTTCGCTTCATCGCACAACGTGCAATCTTACGCCGTACTCTGTTGTACTCACTCTAGGGCATCTTCTGCGGTCCTATTTACTACTACACTCTTATTTTCTCAAACGAGAACGATATGTGGTTATCAAGACGTCCTGGTTACTTCAACGTCAGCAAGGCCGTGAAGTGCTCCTCGCATTGTCAACGCCTCTGAAGCGGCTGACACCGTCACTGTCGATCGCGCTGTCCCTGGAGATGGGGAGGATAGTGTTCCTGAAGGGTGGTAGTCCCTCGGTACGTGGCCTCACAGTGAACAGTGGACGCGGCTGACCGGGAAGACTGGCTCAAAGCTTCAGCCAAACCTACGACAATCCCTCTTCGTGGCCGTATTCCTCGCACGACTCGCTGCCCTGGTGGCCAGACACTACCCTCCTTGCTCTTCATCATGTCAAAACCTGCCCCACCCGCGGAGTCTACCCCGGATGTCGATGAACCATGGGCTGCGCAACCCTTCAGCCACATCAACGCCCTCCTCGTCGCCCTCCATCCCCTGCTCGAAGCCCACGCCGGACCGCATATAGCCAGGCAACCTCCCACCCCGAGTCTCGTATACACGCGCCTCCTCGACACTATCGCCGAATTATGTGCGTATCACCCACTCTGCGCCCGCGCCTCCGCTGCGCTCGAGACGACGTCTACCCGCGTTACGTTGTATATCTCTGCGTCTCCTCGGCTACAAGTCCCACCCGACGGCGACCACATAACTTCGTTCGCGTGCACCAGCTCGTGCGGTACGTGTACAGGAACCCTATCCCCGCGCTTCAAGGCCGACGTAGAGGCGTGGGTAGACCGTGTATGGCTCGCCGCGCGCTCCCTGCGCGGGTCCGACGAGCCCGCCGGGTTCGAGGATCCTGCAGAGCACCCGACGGCGCAGATCGCTCTTGCGGTTTACAGGGCGTGCTATTCGACGTTCCGGAGGCGGGTTGGGGACTCGGCGCGGGTTTTGCGGCAGTTGGAGACGTGGCTTTGTGCGAAGTCGGAGGCGTTGGCGGGATCGTGCACTCGTTTCGCAGGGGACGGCGGCTCGGCGGAGCGAGAGGAGACAGGGACGGGAACGGGGAGAGGGCAGAGCAAGAACGGACGGGAGTCACCCTCGCGGCTTGACGGCACCCAATACCAGGATCCTCAGCCTCCCTCATCGCACCGGGACGCCCTCGCGAAGCTCTGCCGCGACCTCCAAGTCCTGGTGGAAGTAGTAGAACCCGAGGATGTGGCGGAGATTCAGGACCCCCGCGCGCTGCTCGCGGGACACATCGCGGGACGCCTCGTTGCGGAGCAGGTGCGCGATCCTGGCTTCCGCGCGTTCCTCAGTGACATCGGTAAGCGTTTACGTCTTTTCCAGCCTTGAACTAGTATGAGCTAACGTACGACAACACGCAGACCCCAACACCTTACCGACCCTCGACAACCTCTGCGAACTCTCCCGACTCGTCAACACCCTCTTCACCTTCTGCCGCTCGCACGCGCTCTGGGGCGCCCTCGACCTCCCCTGGCACGTCGTCTGGCTCGACCCGCACGTCTCCCCAAACCCAAATTCCTTCGAGGCGGTCATCGAGCCGGAGATGGTCGCGGATTGGGTAGAGAGCATCGACGATTGGCAGAATTCCGATGATGAACATGAGAGGCTACTGGATCAGCCCCCGGACGCCGAGCGTTGGCCGTGGAGCGAGGTCGTGTGTCCGATTGGTAGGGAGGTGCCGGAGGGGCTTGTTCGTGAGGAGTGTCATGATGAGGAGGGGACGCGCGTTGTGCGCTTCGCCCCTGTCCCGTGTGCTCTACCAGCCCATGCTGAGGACGGCCGCCCGGGCACGTTGTGCACAGCGCACTGCGAAGCAACGCTCCTCGCGCACCTGCATAACACCCGCGCGGCCGCACACCCATACGTCTCCGTTGCTGGCGCGCACACTCCGCGCGCAGACAGTGGAGGCGCAGCTCGAGAAGAAGCCCCTGGGTCATGCTACGCATGCCTCGCGTTCGCGCGCGCGCTCGACGCCGTCTGCGGCGGCGGCGGGCACATGTTCGCCCTCCGCGCGGGTGCGGGTGTGGATTCTAGGGCGCGTGCGCGCGTCGTCCTTCCGTGGGTCTGCCCGCCTCTCGCGCGCGTCGCGGCACGATCCCCGCCCCTGCCTCCGCCTCCCATAGCAGTCGAGCTGCATAGGACGCCGACTCCACCTCTATCCTCCCCAGTACCTTCTCGCATGCCAACTTCTCCCTCGAGTTCCTCCGGGTCCTCCGCCACGATCAGACCGCCCCTCCCACGAACGACAAGCTCCGGAGACGCCGACGCCGACGCGGGCGTAGACGTGGACACCTTCGCGCTCGCGCTCGAACGGCTCATGGAAGACGTCCTGCTCCGGGACTTGCAGAGCGTGCTGTTGCACGAGGCGGAGGGCGTCGTCGTGAGGGAGGAAGTCGCGCGGTTGTGTCAGGTCGAGTGGGATGTGGGGATTGGGTTGGGGTTTAGAGTGGATGGGAGGAGGATGGCGGCGGCGGGCTGGAGATCGGTCATCGCGGCGCCGTCGTAGGACCTTGCAGAGCAAGCAGACGAAGTGGGCGCTCTAAGATAGGACGTGCGCGAGGAGAGGGTGGATATTGACCGTCGCGGCGTCGTTGTAGGACATTGAAGCCAGAAGAAACACACGAACGTTTTCTGGCTCCGAATTCCATCGGGATGCGCGCATGTTCGATGTCGTTGGTGTGTGGTCTACATTGCGAATGACTATACACAGACGTGAATAATCATCGACTTGTATAGGTACATTACCGTACATATGTTCATTCGTCATACTGAGAGTATGCAAATGCCTCCAGGATGGCGTCGCGATCGAGCCTCGCATCTTCAGATATATCTCCCTCGCCAATGCCCGCTCTGGTGCCATCGGGCAGCAGCCCTAGCTCCAGCAACAAATCGACTGCCTCATCGTCGTCGTCAGAATCCTCGCTACTTCCTGCGTCGCTCTCGTCCTCGTCCCCTCCGTTTCCCTCGGGTACATATTTGTCCGTCTCGTCAGGATCCCACAGGTCCAGCTCGCAGAGACGGCCAGGAACGAAGTCCTCGAAGAGACTATCGTCGTATGATACGACGAAGAACGCCGTCTGCACAACCCACCGCGTCGGGAACCTGTGCACGATGTAGCCCCGCCCGTCTCCCTCCCCGTCCCCATCCAGGAGTCTAGGATCACAGACTGTAGGCCAGTCTACTTCGTCTTCACCGATCCTGGCGGAAACAGGGTTAAGGAAGCACATCGCAGGAAGGAGTGCCCGTGCGCCGCGGAGGGCGGGGACGTGGCTGTCCCGCGTGACGAGGGCCGTGCGGGAGGTGGTGTCCGTCCAATTTTCTAGGCCCTCTCCGGGTGTGCCGCGCAGACCCGTCTTCAGACCGGTGCGGTGCAGGCACCACACGTCGAACCAGCGCAGCGAGTTCGAGTTGACGATGTACGGGGAGGAACCGTGTGAGTCGGGGACGATGAGGTGGGTAAGCACGGGACAGAGCGTGTCCAGCTCCCGCAAGAGGAGATCCCCGACCCGCGCCCATGTGCTGTGATGGTTGCATATATGGAGGTAGGTAAGGTGGCGACCCCAGCGTCTGCGGCTGAGAAACTGTATCGGGTCGAAGGTATCTGCGTCTTTCGCCACATAGAGGGTCAGATGTGTCAGCGCGGGGAGTTCCCATCGCTCGGTGAGATAGGCAAGACGCCCTTGTCGTAGGCCGACGTCGAGATGGAGTGTAGTGAGCGCATGGAGACAAATACTGGTTCGAGGGATAGGGGGCTGGACCAGGGGTCGCGCGGAGACCGTTTGTGGTGTCCAAATTTCACGATGGGAGAGCTTGAGAGACACTAGCGTAGGTGCCCGCTGCAGTAACTCGTGCACAGAGAATACAGTGGGGTCCTTCGTGAGGTCTATGCTCAGCGTGAGATCTCGTAAGTGAGAGGCGAGATGTCTAGCGAGGAGCGCCTCGCGGTCTTTCGTTGTCGCCCGCTGAAAGCACCATGTAGGGTTGAACATCTCTAGGGGATCATGGACGGTCTCCGCTAGGAGAAATGCGTGGTTGGCATTGAATGTGAAAGACTCGAGCGCGTTGCATTGCGATAGGATCCAAGCAAGATCTTCCTCTATGACGGAGGCGCAAGTCGGGAGGACTGGACATGATTCCATGCTGATGCTCTGTACCAGCTCGCATTGGGTTGCCCCGATGTTGGGCGAGCGTAGCGTGCGAGCCAGGGCTGCGATCTGACCCATGCGGCGGAACACGACGTTGCGGTAGAGAGCTTTTGTGGCAGGCCAGTAGAATGCCTTGCAGACCACGGGGAGCCCTTTCTTGAAGCATAGACGTTGCAGCCATGAACGGTTCTCACCATGGCGCACCGAGGGGTTCAAGCGTTCGAAGCCCTCGCGAGTGGCCTCTGCGATGATAATCTCGAGTATCTCCGCAGGAAGATTGCAGAACGTTGTCAAGGGCAACTCGACGCTTGGGGCAACCTGTGAGCTTGACGTTAGAGCTACAAGTTTGATAGAACAAAGGCATGCAATGTACCCCGGATTGTTTCAAAATACGTGAAACAGTGAGTTTAAGACATTCCAACTCCTAAGGGCAGGATCAGATTATATTCTGAAAGGGTGGCTTACAATGGTGCCACTGAATAGTCGAAGGCACTTCCGGGAATCTCCTGTCCTTACCTCGATCAACCGTGTGTTTTCCTGTCTGAGTTGTCTGAGTCGAACGTTCTCGACGCTTGGAGATTGCTGGTCCTGATTTGAAGGCTTCTGACACATCGGGGCAGGACTGAGAACGTCATGCATATGAATGGTGATTGCGCAGTGACTTCTCGATGCAACACGGTTGACGATTACGTCATAGCCCTCTTGGGACCGGGAACCGGCCTGCCGGCCGTCACAATAGCCCATCGTGACTCCTCAACCGCCGCAATATACGCCTTCAGGATGGTTGAAAGAAATGTTTCCAAGTTACAAGTTCATCTTGGTAATGATTACACGGATTATACTGACACAGTAAGCACACGATAGGCTGCGGTTGTAGTAGGATCGTACTACTGTTGCTCAGGCCCCGTCTATTACTCACTGGCATCGAGCAGGAAGTCTCTCCAGCGCCGCATCTGTACCGTCCCGTCGTCCGACGCCGACACAAGGTGCTCCCCGTTCGCAGTAAACACAATATGCGTCGCCTTGTCGTTGTGCTCGTTGAACGTCCTCACCTGCGTCCCATCCGCCTTCTTCCACAGCCACACCGTGCTGTCCCATGACGCCGTCGCCACATATTCCCCGTCAGGTGAGAACGCCGCTGCGTTGACCGTGCTATCGTGCCCCTCGAGCGAGAGCACCCGCTGGCCCTCAAACGAGTCGCACACCTGCGCCGTCGCGTCGCTCGACGCCGACAACACCTCCTTCCCGTCCCCGCTGAAGGCGACGCCCCACACCGGCCCGTGGTGCTCGCGCAGGATGACCAGCTCCTCTCCAGACTGGACGCCCCAGACCCGCACCGTCCCGTCGTCCGAGGCCGTCGCGATCCGCCCGCCCTCCGGGTCGAACTCCCCAGCCCAGACGACGCCCTCGTGGCCCTGCAACGTGCGGTGTGCCGTGCCCGTCGTCGCGTTCCATACCCGCGCGGTGTAGTCCGCGCCCCCAGACGCGAGCCATTTCCCGTCCGGAGAGAACTTGACGAACGCGACGAGAGCAGTATGGCCCGCGAGCGTGAACATCAGCTGGAACGTCGCAGGGTCCCACACGCGCACCGTCCCGTCGCCCGAGCACGACGCGAGCCTCGTCCCGTCCGGGGCCCACGCAAGCATCTGCACCGCCTCTGTGTGGCCCCGCAAGCTCCCAACTGACGTCCCGTCAGGGATCTTCCAGAGCGAGATCGCCCCATCGCTCCCCGCAGACGCGAGCACGCTGCTGTTAGGGGAGAACGCGAGAGCCCAGACAGTATCCTCGCGCGCGTCCCAGGCGCGATCGAACGCCTCGGTGGCGACGTCCCAGATGATGAGGGACTTGTCGTCGGACCCGCTCGCGGCCCACTTGCCGTCAGGGGAGACGGCCATAGCGGTGATGGTGCTCGTGTGGGCGTTGGCGGGCGCCTGCTCGGGGGCTGGTTGAGTCCCGTCATGTGGGGCAGCCGCCGCACCGTCGTCCACGCCTTCGGCTTCGTTGTCGTCATCGTTGCTGCTGCCATCGTCTCCGCAAGGATAGGAACGACCTTCTACTATGACAGATGCATCTGTTTCAGTGTGAGATTTCGTGCGGAGTGCACAGGAAGCAGAACGTACCACCAGTCGGTGACCCAGTGATGTCGCGATCCCCCAGAACACCGACCTCGCACGCCGGGTCACGGATACGGACGTCCACAGAAATCGTTCCAATACCATACTCGTCCACGTGGATAGGGGGCTTCACAGCGAGCAACCCCGCGCGAATGTCATCCGGGATGCCACCGTGATCCTGTACGCAGCAGTCGGTCAGTATCGTGCAATCGAGAATACTATAAAAGCGGACTTTGAATATCGCGATGATGTCTCTATCGCTAGCAGTCGCACATTCTGCTACCGAGTTCTACGGATCCGCCATGAGATCGAGTTGTAGTAAAGTAGAAGTAGATGTGCGTACCTCCAGAATGTATTCCACTAGAGGTTTTATGGGATCGAACGCCTGTTCGGTACGAGATCAGCGTCATCGCAACGAAGAGCAAAGCAAGCATCATCATACCGAACCGTTGTTAGAGCACTCGACCACCCCCACCCAGTCGGAATATGGATCCTCCGCCCAAGTCTCCTGAGCGAATGGTCCATCGGGGGAGACATCCGTGTCTGTGACGTTGCTTGAGTGCATCTCCTGAAGCTTCGTCGTAGTGTGGTGTGTTGGGAGGCAGGTATGGGCAAATTGGTAGAAAATGTTGAGTACCAGTCGGCTCCTTAAGTAGCATTAGACGAATCATCTCCTAGTCGACTGGACCCATTGTACTAGATGGATCGGTGGCGTACGTGGATATTTATCCATAAGTGCCTCGAGATAGAGGCCTCACTGAGGCGTGCTTTCAATAGTCACGATCGGGCCGTACACTTTCCTTCCAAATGGGAAGACCGTCAGTATATGAGCATCGATCAAGATGTAAGTGGTACCGTGTGTTCAGAGGAACGCGAACGTCCAGAGGAGCCCGGAAATTGAAGGGGGGGAGGGGGTACCCCTTGTCATGACGAAGCCTCGAACAGCGCTCCGCGGTAACTTCAGCCACATCGGATGCATATGTGCACCCACTGGCCATCAGCAATAAATTGCCTCGCCTTGCATCACCTTAGCTGACCTTAACATGTCTGAATTCATCTTAATTCATCTGAACGGGTCTTATTTTGAACTTGAAAGTGAGCAAAACTGCGTTCTAAGTGCATGTAAGACACTTTAAGACCGTTCCAGATGCTCTAAGGCAGGCCAAGGCCGCTGAATTTATTGCTGATGTGGAGCCATTCTAGTACCGTCTTGCCAGCATCAACGGGGAACTTCAATTGTTGTCCGAATGACCCTCGCAGCAAAAATGATATCAAGCATATAGACCACAATAACGGAAACACTCGAGCACAGACAGTAGATCCACGTTTCGGCGGTCTTGGTGGCGCTCGCGGTGGTCATAGCGTGCGTATGCGACAGCAAGAAGCAGATGGGCACTGCGTGATTGTGACGTTCAGGGTGAGGGTTGTCTTGAGCCTGTAACAGACGCCTATGCGTGCACACGAAGATGCAGGAGGGCTGCGGCGGTAGAGACAGTATGTGCTCGCCACCGTTGAAATTGGCGTTAAATGATGGACTAGCGCCACGAGAAGTATACCGGGCGCAAGAGTTGCGCAATCACACTTGCATGTTGGTCCCGCGGAATGGACGACCACTGCGAAGCGGAGGGATAAGAAGATTTAAGTGGATCTTGATACGTTCGTTCGAGGTCTCATCTGAGTCTCGTTTTTCGCCCCACATTCTCCGCTACTTGACCTGCAGCGCCGAGTTCGTGCTTCTACCCGCACTGTGGCAGTCGTGACATCGCGAGAGGCGCTCTCTCTGCCTCCCTAGCTCAAACACACGGCTAGATGTGCACGCGTCGTAATCGATCCCCGACTAGGGTAGCCCAACGGCGGAGGGACGCGCAGGGTGCCAGGTGGTCCCTCGAACCCAAAATACGCTCTCAAATGACGACGCGTACGGCGACTACGCGTGCAGAACCAGAAGTATGACACGCACGCACAACGTAAGATGTGGCGCACATCGTCGGCGAGAGGCCGCTTGATGGCGTGCTCGATGGCGCCGTAAGGAAGTGTCGTTAGCAAAGAGAGCGCGTTCCAATGAGAAACATCTTGACGTTGACGTTGTTATACAGTAGAAGCGAGAAGCTGAAACATAACATAGTCGCTGATAGCATAACGCTGGACAGACAGAGGGAAAAGGAGTTTCCGGTGTGACTAGCAGCCGAGAGGTTGGAGAAAAGTTGCAGACGAAGAGAACGCGGGCAGGTCGGCGGGCGACGAGAGCCGGCAACGGGCCGGCGAGTCCTGTTTACTCGTGTTATGATCAGAGGCCGATAGCATTGACGCCCAGTTACTCGTCCTATGCAAACCCAATCAACACGCTCCGGGTACGTGGCTCTATTTTAAGACCGCATGCTGAAGGCAGGGCCTTCGCTGCGGGTACCACTTTGAACCCGTACGTTGAAATGTTGTGAGGCATCAAAAGGTCTCGTCGAGCTATCAGATGCGCTCATGCGGCGGGCTAGCGATCGAGTACTAGGAGTACCACCGCCTAGGTGGCGAGACTCGTAATCGAGGTACGTGTTTTGACTGCGAGTATACTAAGGTGGTCAGCTTGTTGACGCGCCGAGCCACAGGGTTGGTCACGAGCTGCCCACAAATGCTATGGGTTCACTACAAAACCGTTTTACGTCCTTCACCAAGCTGTACTTACATACATCGATCACCGTATGTCGCTACCAGTGTGTGGTCGACCCTAACAATTATCCGTTAGTGTGTCCAGAATCCCCGAGGCAAATTATCAAGCTTTATCATCTTTGTAGACCATGACCTTTCATGTGTACGTAGGTTCGTTAGTAAGCAGCGTCAGTCGACTGACAGTTGCGAACACTAGGATCTAGGTGCAGCTCATAACACGCCGCACGACACAGCAATCCGGGGTTTCCCGCCAGGTCGAAGTGAGCCTCGGTTCGAACCCGTTCTAGAGAAAACCCCATAGAGCCACGTTCCTGGTGAATCCCTGAGCGATGTCTGTCGAAAATGTTCGAACCGACTAGAAGTTGTCCGAGTTTCAGCACCATCGTTGCATTGCAACAGCTACTTATCGATGACGCAATATGCGTTTCGTCTGGCCCATGTAATCGCCTCGTTTGATGCAGGGCACACGTTCGAGAGCTCCTAGGCTCAAGTGGCCACAAGTCGTTTGCATGCCGTAGCTGTGTACAAGGGCTCGTCGGCGTCCTGTGACAAGGCCGGATATATCGCCATGGAGTCCGCTACAATCGCAATCTGAATTGCCGCGACTTCCGAAGACCTTCCTGGTATCGTCCCGAGGACCGTAGGAGGAGACGTCCGTGTTTGGAGAAGGCGACGAGATGAGGCAACGATGGTGGGGCGCCTATCCCGGCTTCGTCAGATGAAAGATCCCCACGTAATTGAAAATAGTCAAAGGCGATCGAGCGCCGGCCGCGTTTGGGCAAAACGTCTCGCAGAGAGGAGGGAAGATGCCTTTTTCCACGCAGGACGACCGGAAAACGCAAGTTGTTCTCACCCTGGGCGAGGGGAGGGGCGCGGCTTTGTCAGCGCCACAGGCCGGCGTCCGTAGCGAAGGATTCTACCGCGGGACGGGAACGATCTCGACATCCTCCTTCCGCCTTTTCTACCCCCGCGCGCGAGCGAGGCACGGATATCCTGCCCTCAGATCATCCTGCCCTCTCTGCCATGTCCTCCGCATATAAGCTCCTGCGCTCCTCCCTCTCCGTCCCCCGTCGTCTCTCCGTCCGCCTCTCAAAGATCTCCTCTCGCTCCTCCTCTACACAAGCACCCGCCTCCCCCGAAGCCGTCGTCCCTCCCACAGTAGCAACCATGTCTCCCTCCGCCGCGTTCTTCGAGGCCGTCAAGACCCGTCGCTCCATCTACACCATCTCCTCCGAAACCACCATCCCCGACGCCAAGATTGAGGAGATCGTCGCGACCGCCGTCAAGCACGCGCCCTCCTCCTTCAACTCCCAGTCCAGCCGCGTGCGTATCCCTTCTCCCCCCCATCCCCCTACCGCGCGACGTGTGTACTGACGCATCCACGCGCGCGTTTCACAGGCTGTCCTCCTCCTTGGGGACGAGCACAAGAAGCTCTGGAAAATCGTCCTCGACACGCTCAAGCCCATCGTCCCCGCCGACCAATGGGGCGCCACCGAGGGCAAGGTCAACGGCTGCTTCGCCGCCGGCTACGGCACCGTCCTCTTCTTCGAGGACCAGACCGTCGTCAAGAGCCTCCAGGAGCAGTACGCCCTCTACGCCGCCAACTTCCCCATCTGGTCCCACCATGCCTCCGTACGTCCGCCTTTCCTCCTCTCTTCGCGTCGGTGCGCGTCTTGGTGCTTGGCGCTGACGCGCGCGCGCGCATACACCCACAGGGCATCCTCCAGTTTGTCGTCTGGACCGCTCTCGAGGCGGAGGGTCTGGGCGCGACGCTCCAGCACTACAACGAGCTCATCGCGTCCCAGGTCGCCTCGACCTGGAGCCTCCCCGAGTCCTGGACGCTCATCGCCCAGATGCCCTTCGGCAAGCCCACCGCGCCCGCGGGCGAGAAGACGTTCCAGCCCATCGAGGGCGAGCGCCTCAAGGTCTTCGGCAAGCAGTAGACGTGTGGTGGTAGTGTCTCCTAGGTGGACCCTTTGGGTGTGACCGTGTATATTATTGTAATCACGCTCTACTAGACGCGTTTCCTCTCGTCCCTTGTTTCTGTGTGCGTGAGCGTTGGGCGAAGGAAGCGTTCGCGGGAACCGCCGGACATGCCAGAAGATCCCGGGCATCTCATCTAATCTTATCTGCCTCCATAAGGAAACGGGGCCAGCGAGTCGATCGCATCGCCACCTTTGTCCCTTGTACTCCTACCTCCATCTCGGTCCCGGTCGTGCAGTGTGAGTAATTTCCGTCGTGAAGAGGGTGCCAGCGAGGACTTCGTTTTCTCAAAAATTAAGCTGAACATTCTTTATAGCCATCAAGAAACATGTCCGACAGTTCACACGATATAATCGCCGAAGAGCTCGCACGAGCGCGCTCACATAGCGTGTCGCCACCCTCGTCCCCAATGTCCGTAGATGTAAGTCATCCTGCACACACGCACGCACCCCTCCACTCACCTTACCCAGCCCCCAGACAAACCCCCAGAACCCTCCATGATCGCCCAACTGCCCCACGAGCTCCTCCTAGCCATATTCCGAGCCACCGTCCCGCCCCGGTACCGGCACGACCCGTCCATCATCCAAGGCCCACGCAACCCCTGGCTCGCCGCGCTCCGCACGCGCAAGGCGCTCGTGCTGACGTGCAAGTCGTTCTACGGGCCCGCGAGCGAGGTCCTCTATGAGGACATCGTGCTGCGCCGCATGGGCCAGATCCCTGCGCTCGCGCGGACGCTCGGGCCGCCCTCTCCGCCTTCCCCGGACACCGACGCAGGCGCTCACACTCACACCGACAATGACATTGGCAAGGAAGGGGCGGCGCCCACGACGGACCACGCATCGCTCGTGAAGAGCCTCCGGATGGACGCGTGCGTCGTCTGGGCGCCCTGCGCGGCCGTCGTGCGCGAGGACCTCCGGCTCATCCTCGAGCGGTGCACCGCGCTCCGCGCGTTCGCCTTCCACCCGCACGAGCACTTCCCGTTCGCCGCCGCCCCGGGCCCGAGTGAGGGGCGCTTGGACGGGTTTAACCCCGCGTGGCTCGTGCGCCAGGACCCGGATGCGCAAGGGGAGAGCGTGGGCGGGGCGCTGAGGAGGAGGCTCGTGACGGGGCTGAGGGAGCTGGATATGAAGCATAAGCTGAACGGAGGGGCGCTCGTGGACTTGAGGTGGTTCCTGGAAGACGCACCGCACCTCAGGGCGCTCAAGCTGGGCAAGGCCGAGTACATCCAGGACGGATCTATTGCGGGGCTCCCGCCGTTGTGCCTCCCGCGCCTGGAAGAACTCACGGTCTACGCGGAGGAAAGATCGTTCACGGATTACCTCGCGGCCAACTGGCAGCTCCCGCGCCTCCGCGCGCTCACCCTCCTCGAATGCCCCTCCATCCCTGAAATGCTCCTCGCCGCGCACGGCGCGCACCTCGAATACCTCCGCCTCCTCGGGGGCCTGTTCACTTCCGTGCCCCAGATGGGCGGCGTCTTCGGCCCGCTCGCGCACCTCGACCCCCAACCCGCCTCTTGCCTCGCCCCGCTCGCGCGCCTCGGCACGCTCTGCCCCGCGCTCGCGCACCTCGTCCTCCCCGCGTGGCAGTCGGACGACGGCGCGCTGCTGAAAATTGCTTCCCCGACGCTGCGGATCGTGGACGTGTTGGGGGTGGGCACGGGGCCGGAGCACGCGGAGAGGCTGCCGTGGCTCAGCGCCGCGAGCGTGGTCCCGCGTCTTACGCGCCTGCGTGTTCTTTGTCCGCGCTGGTGTCGGCAGTGGACGCGGTGGAGGCCCGACCGCGCGTGCGCCTCCGACTGGCTGCGCGATTGCGCGCTCGAGGAGGTCGTCGATGATAAGGTGGGGGTTAGCTGGGAGTCTGAGGTGGAAGGGCTCCCGCGCGTGCGCCTGGTTGAGGTTGCGTGGTGCGAGCACGAAGCCGGGTGGGGCGGGTGGGACACGAACGGGGAGGCGGCAGGGCATTGGGTGACCGAGCGGGAGAGTTACGGGGAGGCGAACGTCTACCCTGGGGTGGACTCGGAGAGCGAGTGGGAGGAGGAGGAGGGGGAAGGGGTGTCGTTCGGGTCGGACGAGACGGGAGAGGGGGAGCGGTCCTTTGGTGCGGAGGTGGACGAGGTTGCGGTTGAGGTTGTGGAGGAGTTCGTGGAGGAGTTTACGGTGGACCTTGCGGAGAGGGCTCAGATGGACCGCGGGAGGGTGTTGGAGGTGTTTGGGGAGAGCCAGGCTAGGGCGGAGATGATCCTCGTCGGGGCATGATCTTCCCGGAGATGTTTGGTGGATGGACAGGTATGGGTGAGATGTCGCTGTTTGTGTCTGGAAGGAGGGCCTTTTGTTCATGGATGACAATATCGACGTCGTGAGGAAGTGAGGAGTAGACGAGATATAGATGATTCCCATGATGGTTGGTCCGCTCAGGTGCATTCTACGGACTTCGTGTCACATTCGTGCTCATGTCGTTCCGCAGATTCTGGGCTTACACCTCGTTGGTCATGTCAGTGGTACCGCCGCCTGGGCGTAATGCGTTCGTGGCTCTGGCGACTGGTGCCCACAATGGTATCTATCACGCTCGCGACCGATGTTCAACACGACGGTCGTGGATGCTACTTTGTCGCAAACCAAAGCGTATGTCCCGTGCCCCTTTCTGTCTGCTCTATTCGTCCAGATCCTGACCAGTGTTCGAATATGTTGCAGGAGCGCAGTGCCACAATCTTTGGCTTTCGCCCTGGCTGAGGGCTCTTCTTCTCTCATCCAAAGAGCAATGTGTCACCGACTATCGAGTAACGCTGCTCTCTGTAATGCGCCGTCGGATCCGATGCTGCATGTTGTGAATGCCGCTGCTTTCCCACCGCAGCTTGCCAGGCACAAGCTGTTTACCCATCTTGCATGTTGTCTGCTATGTCCCTACCTGAATAATCCAGCCATACGCGTTCATCCTCGTCGCCCTATAAGCTTCAAGAAAAGCACGTTCAGCCATGTTGTCGTCGTGTTCGGTGTCAACCGCCCTTAGTCGACTCCGCAGTATCCGGACTCGGACTCTCGGAGTCAACGGACCGGACCGGGTACACATTCTACCGGCCCGACACCGTGTTTTACGGAGAAGTGTTGTCATCATCGCGAGCATACGCCATACGATGTCCACAGTCGACGTTGCGTTCCGGTCCTTCCTTCTTGTCTTCGTACCACCACCACCGCCTCGTCATGTTCTCCGCCCCTTTCCGCCGCCAGCTTGCTAGCGCGGCGCGCTCTTCGTCACGGCGCGCCTCCACGTCCGCCTCTACCGCCTCTTCTCCCTCTGCTGCGTGGCACAGAGCCCGCACGGTAGCAGGCGCAGCTGTGCTCGCTGGGACGTCCTACTACCTCGGCGCGCTCTACCCGCCCGAGTTCGCTCACCTCCTCTCCCCGCGGACGGCGCCGGCACCTATACACCCAGACGACCCCGCCGCGCTCGCGCGCATTGCCGCTCTCGAAGACGACCTCCGGCACCTCCCTCTCCTCGAGGCCCACCGCAAGGCGGCAGAGAAAGCTGGGGAGGCAGACCAGTGGTACGAGACGCGGCCGTACTTGAACCTGCCGGAGGAGCGGCGCGTGAACAGCCTCACGGCGGGCACGCTCAAGGGGCCCGGCAAGCTCGCGATCCCGCCACTCGTGAGGGCGAGACACGACGCGAAGGAGAACTGGATCTTCATACATGTTGGGAGGGCGCTGTGTGGGCATGAGGGTGTCATTCATGGCGGGTTGCTGGCGACCTTGCTGGATGAGAGTTTGGCGCGTGTGGTGAGTGCTCGTTCTCTCTCTCGTTTTGTACAAAAAGCGTGTCGAGGGCGAATAGCCCCCACAAATATGTACGACACTTCGAGCCCGTACACTCCTCACTATCTATTGCTGCCTCATTTCCCCTGCCTCTCTTGTTTCGATTCACTTGGCTGACTCGACTGCTCTCTCCAGGCCATCTTGAATCTGCCCGACAAGGTCGGTGTAACGGCTTACCTCAACATCAACTACAAGGCCCCCACGCGCGCGGACCAGTTCATCGTCTTGAAAATCCACCTTGATGAGGCGCAGGGAAGGAAGGCGAAGGTGACGGGCACGGTAGAGGACATGAACGGGAAGGTCTTGGTCGAGGCCAAGTACGTCCTTCTTCCATCTTCATCCTTCTTCATACTGCTGACGACGTGACTGTCTGCGTATAGCGCGCTCTTTGTGCAGCCGCGATACGCCAAACTGCTCAACTCGACGGCGGTACGCCATATGCTGGGTGAGCCTTCGAAGAAGGACCATTCCACTGAGGGCGTACCGGTCCCCGTCACTCTTCCCGGCGGAGCACAGACTCTAGTCGACGGAGAGAGCGCGAGTTGAGGCATTCGGTGCTGTGGGAGGGGTTGATCTTTAGATGAGTGGTATGTTACGACTTGCTACGACGGGCATAATGGGATTTTAGATGTGTTTGGCGGTATCGTACGTGCCTGTTCCCGCTAGATCTCGCGCCCTACTTGTGCTTGCAGCGCTCTCAAGACGCCTCAGAAGACCATTATCCCTATGTTTACGCCTCACGTTGTTTCCCGTGTTCCGTCTGCTCTTCAGCGGAAGCTCGATGGCAAGCTAGCCTGTCGAAACACGTCCCAAACGGCCAGCATAGTACTCTCAGGGCTGTGAGTACTCTGATTATCCGGCTTTTACGTGCCTTCTCCTCTTTTTCACTACTCATGGTTCGCCCCATGCTGATTAGAGATTAGGGGTTGAGGCCGTCATGAGTCATTTGCAGCCACGTGGGAGACGTGAATGCTACTAATATGCCACCCTAACAGCTTTTTTCTTCATCTATCTCGTGCATCCGCAACGGGCCTCCTAAACCACAATGAGCAGCTCGTCTGATACCGGCCCCGTCTCAACGATCAACCGCGATCACCCTAGTCTTCGCCTCTCGCTCCTCCCAAGCACCTTCTTCGTACTCCAAACCAAGTCCGTCCCAGCTGACATTCTCGCCGCGCTCGCGGCGGACTCGGCTGGTTTCCTGTCCGTGACGCGCACGGCAGAGGAGTGGTCTGTCGTTGGTGAATGCACAGATGGCAGGGAAGGGACGTGGAGGTGTATCAAGATCGCGGGCCCTATGGACTTTGGTGCGTCTGACGTGCGCATACATGCGAGCCCTCTTCGGATGTTGACCAAGTACTTGGGCGCGCCGCTGTTGTGACGCACAGGTCTAACGGGAATCCTGTGCGATCTGAGCACACCCTTGAAACGCGCCGGGGTACCTATCTTCGCGCTCTCTACATGGTTCGTACTCCCTTCTGACCGCATGACCGACTAGCTGACCCGCGTGCACATGTGTAGGAATACGGACTACGTTCTCGTGCCGAAGGAGAAGGCGTCCCATGCGGTTGACGCTCTCTGCGCGGATGGTTGGCTGTTTGACCAGAGCACATCTACTCAAGTATAGGGCCCAAAGGCAAGGAGAACGTACCATCGTATGTGCGAGGAAGGTGGAAGGTGGATGACAGGTGTATCCGGTGCACGCCATATAGCATCGTGGGATACTAGGGTCGGAGTTGCAGCTATGCAGTGAGGCGTGCGCACGAGCCCAGACCGTAGACGTCTGAGAACTTAGAAGGCACTGCGGGAAGAGCATCCGAGGACGCGCAGCCTGCCTTCCGGCCTTCTGCGTTCCTAGTCTCGGGACCCGGTCGCTCGGCGAAGTATACCTTGTTCGGTCTGTCCAAGGGCCTACCACGCACACGCCCCCGGCAACTCAATGCACCTCGGCCGTCCGCTTCTCAGCCTGAATCCGTGGAAACTTCGTTCACGGCAAAATTATCGTACAAGCTAATTTAGCACAGGTCGTGGTCATGACTATCTTTGCCCATTCATGAGAGTCGTTCGGAATGCTAGGACGCGGGAGCTGTATTGGTATCGAAATCGCAGGCCCGCGCTGCGGCTTCACGCTGACGCCTCGCGCGCCGCGATGGGAGCCTTGCCCTCGTTCGAGTCTGTGTCCTTCGGTGCACGACGCCTGCGCTCTTGCTTGATCTGCCGCGGGAGGAAGACAAGTCCTCCGAGGTAGATCGCCCAGGTGATCTATGTGCGTGAGGCAGGTGTGAGCAAGATGGGCGTCGACCGGTGCGCATGGGAGAAGGGGGGAAAGCACTCACGACGACGAAGGAGAGCCAGAAGCGTTTGCAGTTGATCGAGACGGGGTGCAGGTTGCCAGTGATCAGGGCCCATTCGGTATACAGGCCGTAGTGAGTCTGTCCGCGGAGTGGTTATCACCCCCGTGCCCAGGTGAGACGAGCAGACAAGAGGAGTAGACGCACCTGCCACGACGCGAGGGCGAGGATGGCGAGCCCAGTCATAATGTGGAGAATGTTCTGAGGGCGGTGGCCGAGGAGGGGCGTCCACGTCCGCGGGATCTTCACCCAGTGGATGAACATCCCCAGCAGGACCTGGCCGAGGTACATGATGAACAGCGCCAGCCCCGCTTTCTGCCATCAAAACGCATCAGCCCACCCACTTCACAGAGGGAAATACAAGGAAACATGGAAAAGACGCACTTGGTGCGGGTCCGTAAAATGCGGCAACCCAGACGTCGTCGTCGTCTGGTACCCAAGCGCGTAGCCCGCGATGACGAGCGGCCCAACGAAGAGCCCGTTGACGACTGCGTGCGGGAGGAGCCACGAGCTCGTGAAGGTGCGGAGGTAGCGCGCGGCCCAGGCGCCGATGGGCAGCCCGACGAGGTACGCGAAGAACATGATGTGCGCGTGGTCGCGCGCTTTGAGCTCGAACGCGGAGAGCGGGATGCTTGAGGGGTTGAGAGACATCGCGGTGTTGGGGGCTGTTGCTGGGGCTGATGCTGTTGCTGGTAGTTGGCGCGGATACGAGCGCAGAGAGGGGAGACGCTTGGTATAGGAAAAGGGGAAGAGCTAATACGAGAGACGGGATAGGTTGATCGAGGGAGGGCGAGTACGAGCTGGGCCAGCGGCGTGCGGGGAAGGCGAAAGGGGCGGGGACTAAACGCTTATATGGCCCGGGCGACGAGGGCGTGGGGCGCGTGCCTTCCCAGGCGGGGCTGCGGAGGGAACGGGGAACGCGCGCGACATGAGAGCCCGAGGCCTAACGCGGGACGCGGGCCTCCACTGGATGTTCGCTGCGATGCAGGAGGCGGCGTGGGAGGGTGGATGCGAGCCTGAGAGGCGCAGTCGGTCTGTTCGTCCCGGGTGTACTAGAAGTGAACTTGGGCGCGCCGCGAGGGAGAGTGACGTTCGTGGTGAACAGAGCGCGGGCTTTCCTCTTATGTTCGGGATAGAGAGGATGCGCCTAGGGAAAACGGTGATACGTCAGCTGCGTCGATACCCTTGGAGGCCGCAAAGAACATATTGGCTTTGGATGAGAAATGGATCACGACGTTATGATCTCCTGCTCCCCGCACTTTCTCACGTCTCCAAATATAGCATACACACGCAGTCGCATGTTACTACTGCAAGTACTTGAACGGCCAGACGTTCTTCTCCCTGAGATGACGTCGCGTTTGTTCGCACTGCACCGCAGGAGTGGGCAAATCTCACTAAGCGGGGTAAAAGTCAGCTCTCGCGACATGACGCGTTCGACTGTAGGCATGGTCGAGATGAGGAGCACAGTCAGTACGAGCAACTCAATTCCGAGATCGAAGCAAACATTAAAGCAAACGTCGTGTTCAAAGAGCGACAAGCACATGAATTATAACTCTAATGCCTGGTCCGCGCAAGTCGTCAACAATCTGAGAGACCAGGATAAACGAGCGCGTACCAAGGTACAACAATAGCCCACGAAACATTATACTATATAACAGCACAATGAACCGTCTACGGATATATCACCGCCTTCTCGATATCAATCTGCAGTCCGTCCCTCATCAGCCTCATACCCCCACCCCAAACCAAACCAAGCAAGACCGAAGACTCACCCCGTCTCTCAACTCATGCTAGCACGCCCTAAGCGGTCTTCGCATATCCGTCCTTCCCAGGGACGACCCCGTACGCGGGCCCGCCCTTGCCGAACATGGTGCGGAGGTCGCCGGCGAGGAACTCGGGCTGCTCGTATGCGGCGAAGTGGCCGCCCGTCTCGTGGTGTGACTGGAAGACGACTTTGCCGAGGGTGTGGACCCATCTGCGGGGAGGGGTCAGTGCGGGTTCCGCGATGTGGGACGGGAAGACGGGTGTGGGGGAGGGAGAGCTGAGATGGAGGGAGCGAGACGGGAGCGAGGTAGGGGTAGAGACGGAAGGAGTTTGAAGGGAAGAGCTGGTAGGAGCAAGGACGAAAAGACGGAAACACGCACTGGTCCGGCATCTTGAGCGGCTCGCCCTTGAAGAACGACGCGCCGATGGGCACCGACGTCCACTTGGTGCCCTTCCAGATCTCGCTCATGTTCCCCTCCGTCATCTCGTAGTAGATCCGCGCCGCTGCGCCCGGGCCCGCGCGCGAGAACCAGTAGATCGAGATCCATTCGCACACTGCTCGGCGTCCCCTCCCGTCAGCACACACCCATCAAAATACAAGGGAGAGGAAGGGGGGACGCACCCTCATCATCAGTAAAGTCATACTCAAACACCGCCGACTGGAGCTTCTCGTATATCCACCCCATCAGACCCGCGGGGGAGTCCGCGAGGGAGTAGGCGAGCGTCTGGGGCTTGGTGGCCTGCAGGATGAAGTAGCCGAAACCGCGCTTGCGCCGCTCCAGGGCGGTGGTGATGCGCTCGCGCAGGGGGGTGTTGAATGGGTAGGTGAGGAGCTCGAGGAAGAGGAGGGGGTGGGTGAAGAGGGTTGGTTGGCGGTAGCTGCGCGGGTGGACGTGAGGATGTGGGGGACAAGGGAGGGAGGGGGCAGGAGACGTACACGGGCATGTTGCTGTGGAAGGCCTTGACGTGCTTGTGGCCGAATCGGTTCACGACGTGGACGCCGAGCTGCGTGGCGAAGGATAAGTAAATGAACGGGACGAGTGGGGACGCGTGAGACGTACGATGTGTCCCCAATCGCCACCCTGATACACTATCGAGTACTCAGTTAGAGAGAAGCGCGGGCTTCCTATCACGAAGACCGTGCGTACCATACTCCTCGTAACCGAGCGACAACATGAGCTTGTTCAGGACCTAAGTCAAACATGAGCACACGCGCGTCGAACTAAGCGTGTAAACTGAGACGAACATCGGAGTACTGCTTCGCGCCGAAGCCGGGCTTGTGGGGGGCCTCGGAGAACCCGAACCCGGGCAGACTTGGCGCGACAACATGGAAGCTTGGGTGGTCCGGCGACGCGGCGGTAAGAAGGGGGAGGATCTTGCGTACTTCGAGGAAGTGGCCGGGCCCTGGGGTCTCTCGTCAGCACGAGCGCGAACGGACGGGACGACGGCGCGACCACGTTGAAGGTTCCTTCAATGGCCCATTCCCCAACCATCAGACCCTCTTCCATTCACGGTGTGGTCCGCCGTCTCCAAGCACCCAGCCCGCCGCCGTATCCTGCAAAGAACGAAGGCGACTCACATCCGTGGCAGAACAGCAGCGGGATCGCGCCCTCGACTTTGCTCCGCTGGTGCACGTAGTGGATGTTCAACGTGCCGTACTCCTCGACCTCGATGTCGCGCGTGAACATCGGGAACTCGTTGATCTTCGCCTCCGCCGCGCGCCAGTCGAAGCCGTCCTGCCAGCGGGCGACGAGCCGCTTCACATCCGCGAGGGGCGCACCGTAGGCGGTGCCGGAGCCCTCGAGCTCGTCGGGGAAGCGCGTGAGCGCGAGCTTTTGGTGGAGGAGGTCGAGGTCCGCCTGGGGGACGGCGAGCTTGAAGGGGGTTTCCGCCATAGTACGACGATGGGTGGCCGGTGAGAGAGAGAGAGAGAGGTGAGGGTGAATCGGGTAGGAGTTGTGCGCAATCAGGACGCCGGCGGCGGCGGCGTTGGCTTAAGTATTCGATCGGGCTTGGGTCGAGCACGGCAAATCATATGGGTTAGAGAGTGATTTGCGGTCACCGAGGGATTGCCGGACGAGACAGACAGATGTGCGGGGGATCATGATGTTGGACCGTGTTGGGACCGTGTGCAGCTGCGCACGAGCAGAGATCTGGCCGCGCTGTTACTAATGCACAGCGGAGGAGTCCAGCCACCGACAGGCCGGGAAAGATGTTGGGATGGTGATGAAAGGTTGGGGAGGCGGTGAATCCGGCGGGATGAACAGAAAGATCTCCGCGGCTTGGGGAAACAAAACGACCGCCGCCGAGCAGACTGTGTCGACGAGACGTTGAAGGTCGAGTAACGATTCCTCGAGCACACGCCGGGTGCTTTCCCCTTGCTTAGGGCGCTTATCATATTTCCATGTATTTCCTGAGTCCCTTGTTGGACTCTTGCTAACAACGTTCGTATCTTCCCTCCTTGCAAGTCAGCGCCAGTCGTCTCGAGCATCCCGCAAGCTATCTTCTTGGCTTTAGGCCGCCACAGCGTGTAACTTCTCGCGACAATGCATAACCGCTCTCCAATTTCCTGCTACCGGTTACTACGATAGCCGGATGCCGTTGCCCTACATACGTAAGCAATCTCCTAGCGACACGACGCATTCAACGCCTGGGGCCTCCTCGCGTTCGCTTCGCCTTTGCTTCAGCTTCGTCGTCAGACTCAGTCCAGATCCTAGAGGTCCTTGCATCGCCTATGCAAGGTCGAATGCGCCTGCACCACTGGTTCCTACGACTTTGTACTCAACGCTACGGTCGCCGGTTTACCGGACTGCTAGCTCTTAGGCGCAGGCGTTGTGTGGGCCTTGGAAGTTCGTGACAGTACCCTTCCATTATTGTCACATCATTCAAGAGTAGGAGCCCGACATTGTAAGTCGCTGGTTACCGCTGCACTCGAGGTTTTGATATCAATGCACTTTTTTTCAATGGATCAAGAAAACGCGGCTGCGTTTCCTCGTGGACCAAAGCACTGTAAGCGTGAGGAGCACCCCCTATGCATATTCGTACGGGCAAGATATCACAGGTCTCCCGACTTGTACGTGCTTTCATCGGTCGCTTCTTCGAGGCAAGTCCATCCCTTATCCTCCGTTGTCTGTCGACTAGACGTCCGCACCTAGGGCCGCAAATTCAGCTATCTGGACGCTTCTAAACTTTGATGGCTTTGCAAGATAGCTGATGGCTTTGCAAGATAGCTGATGGCTTTGTAAGAAAGCTGATGGCTTTGCAAGAAAGCTCTCTGGCTCGACATCAGTGGTCATCGCGCACCGTTCTCCATGCGCTTCGTCATCTACGAGGTACGCGTCCGCGAATTCCGTCCGCCTCCCTTCCCCACCATTCCTCATGTACTTGAATCAGGTTCCTTGGCAAGACTCGCCTTGTCTCTGGAGGCGTTCTGCACGCGGCGGGCGGACCAGAGATTTTCTCCCACGACGTTCCGTCGGGGCGACGCGGCAGCAACCCTACGTACCCCTCGGGGTCTCAATATCAGCTCTCTCCCCCAGCGCAGGTGCGAATACGGGCAGGGTCTCCGGACCTTCGACGAGCCACACGCTCGCATCGGTCAACGACGGGCCCGCGGACGTCTCGGCAACCGGCGACGACGCGCTTCATGCGGCCGCGGCACGGACGTCACCGACGGAGACGGGACAGCGGCGGAGGATAACGATCGTGAGTATATCACCTTTATCCACGAAGGGAACGCAGATGTAGGTCGCGACGCAGACACGTCAGCGTCGCGATCTATTTCTGTGAAGCCGTCTTCGTGAGCTTGGTGTTCGACTTTGGGATGAGTGGACGCCTATGGGTTTCTTGCTATCATCGGCCAACGTAATCCTAGCCCACGATACACTAGAGACGAGTCCATACCGATCAATTCATTGTTCTTCACCCACGTTCGTCGCGCGTCGGCGTGGAGCTCGATAAATACACAACAAGGCTGGATCTCGTAGCTCGTTCGCGAAACTTTGTGATGGATACAAGATGTACCTAGACCGTAAGCGCGACTCTCTGTACGCCGTTCATAGTGAATTCGTCATGGTGGGAAGGGGAGGGGAATTGGGCGTGTGGGCCCACGTCGTGGTTGGAGTCGAGAGGCGTGAGGGGAATGTCTGCGGCCGCGCTGGATAACAAACGAGTCACCTCGGCCACCGTGCTCGCATGCATTTTGCCACTGGTCTTCTGCGCAGGTCGCTTTTCGTCGCGCTTCAAGTCCGCTCTAGCGTCTCCGATCGCGCCATCGTCATTCGCATCGTCGTCCATCGCGTTGCCGTTGGCGGTACCATGACCGCCGCTGTCCTGTGATCCCTCGTTCGTTCGTCCTATACGGCGCCACATCAGACGTTACGGCGAGATTCAACGTAGAGCGTCACGCACCTCCAGTAGACCGCTTCTCGCTCACGGCGTTCGTATCCGGACATTCTTGAGTTGCGGGCAGCGTTTCGTCTTCATCGTCCATATTCACTGCAATGACTCCGGCTCCGTCCTCGTCGACGTAGATAGGCGGCTTCATAACGCGAAGGGCTGCTCCGATGTCGTCTGGGATTTCTTGGCCCTGCAGTACGCGGTCAGCCGTTTGCGTGTACAACGTTTGGGAGGAGAACACGACGCGCCTGGAATATTGCGTAGACGTCCGTGTCGCACGCGATCGCGCATTCAGCGTTCGAGTTCTGTAGGAACATCGTGAGCTATTCTGTCGCGAAACGATTTGCGGAATCGGACGTACTTCCAGGATGTAGTCGAGTAAAGGCGCCACAGGATCGAACCCCTATGCCGCGGACGCTAAGGCTCGCGATATCACCACTCAAGGCTTACAGCGACTTACCGTAGTCTTGTTTTGGGGCTCCTCGCGGTTGGAATGGTCAGAGTCAGAGTGCTCCACGTGGACACGCGGTTCCGGCGAACGTTCATCGCTGTCGTCGCCCTTGGGAAGCTCGTGTGGTCCAGCGCGGGCCTCTATCTGAAATATCCCCAAGAATCGTCTCTTCACCTTGTAGTAGTTCACGAAGATGCACTGATCAGGCTCAGATGAAGTGGATGGTGGAGTGTAAAGCGCATCCTCCCGCCGATTCGCGTCAACATCGGCGCGACTGAGGTGGGCTGCAGGAGGAACCCGAGTCGGACCTTGCTTGTAATGGGAGGTCCTGATTGCACCACTTCGGATGCTGAGCGAGATAGTCCCGGGTGTGGGGTTGAACGGGTTGAAGTGGAGAGACGCTTGCGTCCCAATCGTCACGTTTTGGAACACGGCGAGGAGCCACTCTCTGGTCTTGGTTGTCCCTGAAATGAAGTAGATGTCTTCGTCTCGCAGATCAGCCCCACACTGGGCCTCGATGAACGCTTTCCAGTTACGAAAGTGCTTCTTCATGTGTGTCACGATGGTGCGATTCGATTGGATATATATTCCCCTCGCAGGTGGGGTGTGGACGAGTAGAGCGCCGGAATCCTTACGGCACGTGAAGCTGACAACAGGCACGGGCACAGGGACATGAGCAGGCGAGCTGGAGGTATACTATTAGCGTTAAACCGCCTATAGACCCTATTGCTTACATTCCAGGACCTGCTTCGACGGACATCGATTTGATGGAAAGACTCTGACTAGAAATGATCGGCGTCAGAATTTTGTCCACGGGTGGACGCATGCCATGCATCGGAAGAACGAGGACGTCGTGGCCTTCGGGAGTTCCCCAATGCTGCGATTCTCCTTTCATAGTGTGGAAGATTGGAATAGGATCTTCATGAAAGCCTGACCAGTATGCAACGGAGCCGCATTCCATGGGCATGACGGCGTTGGGCTCCGGGTTCCAAAGGGGAAGGCCCAATCCAAGCTTGAAGAGCTCTGAAGAGTACACGTCCCGGGCAGGTGGGAGATCCTTGCCAAATTTTGGGTACGAGGAAGCAGCTGGCAAATCTGAGTGGATGTGAACTGTCTTAGGGGCGGGAGGGGAGGGACGGATGGGAGGGACGGGAGTTACAGGAGTCGGTGGAGTCGGAGTCGGAGTCGTTTGCGAGTCCTGCCGCCAGTCGTGTATTTCTCCGTACTCTGTGATCGGCACACTATTTCAGCATAATTGCGAGGCGTAGACGAGAGGATAATTGCGTTATGTACAAAACAACGCTTACCAGCTTCTAGTATTTCCAGACGGCCTTCTTCTGACACTCTTTGGCACTGTCCACGTATCTCACTGGTGATATCCCTCCACACGCCAGGGTCCATTGCGCTCAATGGAAGATTCTGCAAGAAAACTGAGATCATCAGGCTTGACCGGTCTTGTCATTCATGGATTTTCACATCAATGCCAAACATCAATGTGAAAGAATCAACAACGAACCTGCACAGCTCTCTTCCAGACGTATGCCAATTTGGTCTATAAAAGCAATATAGTCGGCCTTGGACCGCCTTACTGCATCGGCATCGATAGTCAATTCAAGTTTTTGTGTGTGCGTATTTGGAGCTGCTTTCCACGAGCTCAGCGCAGAGACAAGGGCGTCGACATCTTGGATCTCAGGTTGTGAGGTACCCAGCTCCAAACTTAGAGTCGAAAGCGACATGAAGGAGTCCAGTGACAATAATGCTGGCGACAATGTCACGGGATCCTCTAGTAGCATAGTGAGCAGCATCTAAACAGTGCTGAGCTCAGAGATCAGAGAACATACCATCTGCCTCACGACCATAGGCCATATGCGCAAAACTACCCAGATTGAGGCGAGCCAGTCGATCCGGAGGTAACGCAGCGAGAATTCTGTTAACACCATGGGCGTTTCCATTGGTCTATTATACCACCCCGTAAGTCAAAATTTGAGAGTGCGAACGAATGTGGAATGTCCAGCACACACCTTGAGAGTATGAAGACATTTCATAAAACCTCCTTGGATCCGCGAATTCATGCAGGCAGGAACAACACCGAGTACCTTATACTCTACACCTTTGTACTCCAGTTGCTCCAAGGAAGAAAAGCAACTTAGTAAGATTGCAAAGTCTGAGAAACTTGCAAAGAGCATATTGGCAATGTGGAGTCGAGTAACGGCCTTGAATATAACGGAGAACCTTCCTGTGGTACGCACATTGAGGGGGAAGTAAGGTGACTGCGCCGGTGGCGATTCCACTGATGGATCAATGTCTCCTGCCACAATCCGCACTTTGCGCAACGAGCGGAACTGCCGTTGAGCTGAGGATGGAAACATCGTGATCGGGTTTTGTGGCCAGTATCCTCCCCTCCCAGTGCTGCACGGAAGAATGAGCTCACGAACATGTTTTGCGAACGAAGGAGTAACTTTGAGAATGGCGGCGAGTCGAGTAAGGGCTTCAGGGTGCCTTGGGGAGACGATCTGAAAGATCCAGACCTGGGATCTTCGACGCCACAAAGAGCAGACAAGGGAGCACTGTCGAAGAGCAGAAAGTGGTCTTAGATCTCTTTGCTCACTGGATGAAGTTGCTTCTGCACCAAGGATATCAATGATGAGCAGGCATATATCGTCATTGACTCGAGGCTCGAAGGATTCCCCCTTAGACGCTACAGTGCTCCAGCCTGGGGCGTCCACTTTCATGGTTGTATGTTATCGGAGTAGTTGAGAGGAGAGATGAAGGCTGCTAGAGACTCGGACTTTGTGTAGATAATTGTCGGAGACGGCACTAGACGAGAAGGCGTAGAATAGGCCTTCAGGGCTCATAATGTGACCACCTGTCAGCAGAAGTACGCCGCATAAGCTACCTAACCTTATATCGTGCACTCCCCGTCTATTGTGCGGGCGGATATCGGCGCGCTTATCGTCCATGATCCGTATATCATAGAAGGTGCTATTGATTACACCAGTTTTTGAGAGCTGCGGGCTATAGTATCGTGCATGCTTAGAGGAAATAGAATTATCTCCAGCCTGACGCGACCGGAATGCGCTGTGGCCTTTGTGGCGCCGCAAGGAGGAGGAGGAGGGCGAGTGAGGGCGCCTGATACACTGGGGACACGACCCTGAGGATGCGCAACGGACGCGACGCGATGCGCGCGCACTCGGCGCTTATTCGTCCTCATATGCTCCTCATACCACGCGAAGCCTGCTCTCTGCTCACGCCCTCAAATACGCTCTGCCGTACAATTCTCTGAATCTATCATGGAGATAATGTATATGCCTAACACCAATGACACTTTTTAAACCTTGCTAATTTATCCCCCGCTTTCAATGACGGTCGCAACCCGCTGCATAGGAGCGTGCCACCGCCGCTTCTCGCCTACTGAGGCCCTACTGAGGCCGCGTGGCGTACGTCTGGGCCGCGGCCGGCTCAAAGTCAGCCTCGATCCCTATACTGCAAGGATTTTATCTGGGAAGCTCTAGTCAGGCTGCCCCATGAGCGATGTAGGTAGCCGCTGCACACTCATCATCCTCGCCCTTGTCTACCGCTTCCCTGTTGACCACCCAGTCACCCTTTCGTGCCCGCTTCATTTTAAGTCTTAGCTCCGGTTATCTTGCAACCGCTCGCTAATTACCATAACGCGCAGGTAGTCTATCTTTCTATGGAGCCCCTAATCTCTTGGACAACTGATACTCGAGTCCGTACTGCAGGAAGGTTTAGTAGGTGAGTATATGAGCTCAACTTCGAGCGCGCTGAGCAGGAGCTTGTCTCAAGTAGGGGAACAGGTATTTCGACGCAGACGGAGGCGCCGGGACGCGACTGGACGCATCGGGCTGCGATATGGAAGCAACGGGATGTACAGTGTGACACAACAGGACGCGTCGCTGAAGCAAGTATACCCATAGCAAAAATTGTACAGATCAAAATGCATCATTCAGGATAGCGAAAACGTCCAGGAATCCAGATGGCAGTATATTCGAACACAGAGTAAAAGGCCAAAATAATAAAGCTTCATGGGACAACACACAGGAATCCCAGTGAAAGGTCGGCGCATCTTTTTTTTGATCGAATAGGTGTATTGTATCCCATCTTCCGTTTACAGGGCTCCGCGGCAGAGCCAAGGGCGGGCGGGGCACTAGGCCCGTACACTAACGGAGTGTACCTATGTAAATTGTAAAGACGCGGTAGCTCGAAACATCAACTAGGAGCGGATGAACGGTCTGGGGTGTCCCGCGAACGGCGGAGGGGAAAGGGTCGGCGCATTTGCGGGGTACTACCTTCAATCTCATCTTACATATCAACAATCAATGTACCGGGTGTTCATGTATCACAACGGCGTATATAATAGCGATATGATAGGAAACACAAAACAGTAACATGCCAGTAGGGTAATATGTAGCACAATGTATACGAGACGCGAGTGCGACGCGGAAGAGGAGTGGGCGTCTGTGCACAGGAAGGACGGGATGGTGTGGAAACGTGCTAGCTGCGCTTGTTCACTTCTCTTGTCGCGTCTGTTTGCGTCAAATTCCTTTTTCCCCTCCTCTTTTTGTGGCCTCTTAGCTGAAGATGGTCATGGAGAAACAAGGACTAATTCACATGTGCCCTCCGCGTGCCCTACCCTGTATCGCGGCAAGCTGTTCCGGGGCCATCACGGTTCACGCCGTCTCCGCTTGGGCTCTGGCGGCGCTCGGCGGCGTTCGGACGCGCGGGACTCCTGGCTAATTGCTCATATGCTCCGGTCCTCGTGCCCAAGACAGTAGAGAAAGTTTTCTGCGAGAGAAGTATGTATCAACAGGCAACGATAAACATACTTGTAAATTTCCCATTCTGAACATAGACATGTTCTGCACACTACAGTGAACATCAAGTGAACATTGTAATTCCTTTCCCACTTCTGCTCTATTTGGGGCATACGCCCAAATATACCCGGGTGACCCGAGTCGAGTTGCCAGACCTTGATAGAAGGCAGTTATAGCAGGACAAATGTCAGTACCCCCATCGGACGCCCAGATAAGGTCAAGGGACAAAATAGTCAGATGAAAGGGCGTATTAGGGTTTCGCAGATGCAGCGAGGCGCGGCACTGAGTAATAGACACGGAGAAGCTACCGGGAGGGCCGGTGCAGTATGGGATTCACCCAGGGATCATGGCGTCTAGATAAACTCTGGACTCAGCAAACCGGCGAGACTGCAACACACAAAAATCTTTTACTAGTCGACTCCATTGGCAGCATCCCTTCTCCATTACAACCCAGCTCACCACACCACAATGTCCTTCTCAGATATCCATCATCCTTGGGACATCTACAGCTCGGAGCTTTTCAAGCTCGGTCATGGCTTCCCTCTCTGGGATCCTCAACCCCCAAAACCGAATCGGGAGATTGAACACGGATCTGTTGCCTACAGAGCCCCCTCAGCACAGTACAGTCAGCTCATTCATATCTTCAACACTCTGAAGGAGCGGTCTCAGCAAGACCGCGTACCCGACAACCACAAAGTGCTTCCTTTGCCTGAAATAGGACTTCACGGGCCCGTGCAGGTCCTTGCGATGCCATTCCTTTCCAGCAAGAGTGTCAAGGGCAAGGAAATCAAAGCCGCAGTAAATGTTGCAAGGTTAGTAACGTATTCAACGTATAGCTGGGTGCTCACTGAACTATTCTAGTCCACCGGTTGGACCTATCCCTGCTCCCCTATCCGCAGAAGCCAGCGTGAGCTTCGAGTGCGGTAAAGAATCAGGAGCGCTACTCTACCACACGCCTCCTGCGGAGATGACGTCTATTCTCTCAAAGGGAAATATTATTAAACACATGAAGGAACATTTCGAAGATTGGAAGACATTTGTGCAGGGTCAGTGTGGGCTTGATGAACTCAAAGACGAAGAGATATTCTTTATTTCTAGCACGACGAAGACGAGGAAGTGGTTCATTTCTGCATTCCAACACAAGATGTATTCGGGCACAGAAGGTCACATCAAGTGCGACTTTGCCGACATAGCGTCTGCCGATATCTCAATCCGTCTCCGCGGTGGCACATGCCGAAGTCCTGAGTACAACTACGGTCCTAAGTCATCTGATAGCTCCGCCGGCGGTATTGTTCGCAATGATCGCACAGAAGAAGCCGACACGTCACCTAAGCACAACCTACAAGAGGAAGCATCACCGCTCAACCAATGCATCTTCGTGCACTATTACAAGATGAAGAGGCGCTTTCTACTGAGGGTATCCGTGAAGGCTGCGGCGGGACCACATACACTCCGAAAGGGTGATGATGAGGACGGCGAAGCACTTTCATCAGAGGATTTTGAAAAGGAACAGTCGGACTACGACGAGGAATATCTAGTGCAGCATTCTAATGAGAGTGCTTCAGTAGGTTCTCCTCAGCATGGCGATTTGTGAAGATACTGATCGGTTATTCATAGGGATTCGATCCTGTGACTCCTTTGCTTGATTATATTCTTGCGGTATGTCCGTTTATAAGTCTGAGAACAATCTAGTCTCATTTTGTGATAAAGAACTCTGAGGCGAAGTGCGCAATTGCTTGTGATGAGGATGTGACAGCAATTTTTAAGGTATGCGTTCGTTGAATCCTCACCGGAATTGTGTATAACACATATATCAGGACCACAATATCCCGGATTGTCTTGACACGGCGCTCCTTACGTTGGGACCCCGAATTCATGTCGACGAGGACGGAGTCGGAACAATTCCTACGGGCCAGCTTATCCCCGGATTAGTAAAGTCTGAGACGGAAGATTTGACAATCGATGGTGTGTGCTACCTTTGAGTACAATTCGACATGTGCGTCTGATACATAATTCCTAGATACTGTTTTCGCAGAATCAATTCTCACTACGCCGTCTACTGGTGGCATATCGGATCAAGAGATTGAAGACGACGACGTATACAACGGGGAGATAGACTCGAGGCCGAAGATGAAGCGAGCAGTTTGGGAGCAGAGAACACACTCTCACACAAGCATCGTGACCGCCATGGGACTCTCGCAAGACAGTAAATGGGTCGCGAGCGGGTCAGAAGACGGCTCCTTGATCCTATGGGACGTCCTCTCCAACGCTTTCGTCCGCGCGTGGGCCGTGGGTGATGAAATTGTGTGGGCCCTTGCGTTCTCCCCAAACAAGCCCATACTCGCATCCGCTGGAAGTGGAGGCACGGTGAAGTTCTGGAGCCTTGATGGCGAGCTCGAGAATCCTATTCAAACTCTCGGAAGACCTGGGGAAGCAATCCAAATGCTCGCGTGGTCTCCAGACGGGGCACGCATCGCGACATGTTCAGACGAAGGGACTATATCTCTCTGGGACGCTATCCAATACAAACAGCTCTTTACCCGTACAGCTCACCCTGCGGCCATTTCCTTCGTCAAATTCTCGCCGGATGGGCAATGGCTCGCCTCCGGAGGTGAAGACGACACCGCCCGCCTGTGGAACGCGCACACCGGCGAGCCGCGCCATACGTTGAAGGGTCACGAGGGCGCCGTTCGGGCGGGAGACTTCGACCCAACCGGCTCGCGTCTTGCCACGGCGTCGGACGATGGAGGCGTACGCATATGGGACGTCGGTTCCGGCGAGGAGCTGGTCATTCTTCAAGAGCACCACGCGCCGGTGTGGGGTGTCACCTTCAGTACGGACGGAAAGGAGGTACTTTCGGCGTCGAGCGACGCAACCGCCAAGTTGTGCGACTCGTTCACAGGGCAGCCGAAGCGGTCCTTCGAGGGGCACGACGACACGGTAAATGCGGCCGTTTTTTCGCCCGACGGAAATTACGTGGCGACGGGGTCGTGGGACAGCACGGTGCGGCTGTGGAACAGGGCGGACGGGACGCTGGTGAAAACGTTCAACGAGCACTACGACAAGGTGACGCATGTTGCGTTCACCGCGAACGGGGAGCACTTGGTGTCGGGATCGGATGACGGAGGGGTGCACATGCGGCGTTGGCGGAAGTTCTTGTAGTGAAATATCGGGAATAACTGATCGCGTAGTAGTAGCCAGCCGTTGATATGGGACATCAGAATACTAAGTGACAATGTCGCTATCAGAGAGGGGCACATGACACCGGCGATGTCGCAGGTTCGAAGACTCCAGACGCGTGCGCGCGTCATGACAAGCTGGACGTGTTCGGTGTGTTACTCCCAAATCGCCTCGAAGCGCCGACCGAAGTACATCGTCATTCAAGCGGAATTGCTGAGTACTCAGGCCTCGTTGAGTGTCCGTATAGGTCGAGCGAAGACGATGTACTGATCCGGGACGGCCTACCGCGGCATGAGATAGGGCACGCGGAGGGCAGACTAGACCTCGTTTCGTCACGACCGCCTCTAGGAAAGGCTACCCGGACGCCCGTAGAGGCTTGTTCTGCCATAAAAGAGACGGTACCGTCCTGCGTACTGCATGGCGTTCGAAGGGTTCCAGGCTTGTCGTCGAAAAGGTATAGAACGACACTGGGACTACCGATCCGTCCTCCAGTTGGCGAGCTGCATCACATCGCACTCTGTACATCGATCACCCATTAAGCACGTCCCGGCGTAGAGGAGAGGTACCGGCGCTCACCCTCGGTCTCGATCTCTAATCGGCTCGCTGCAGAGAACGTTGGAAACCCAGCGCGCACACGATCGAGGAACTGCCGCGCCGAGTCCGGGTTGTTCCCGCAGAGAGGAAGGCCGTTCAAGATGAGCGCGACGAACGTGATGGGATCGCCTAGACATGTAGACGCGTTAGCACATGCGAATATGAAGACTAGCGTAAGGGACGGACCGCAGCAGATTTCCTCGACGATGTCACCGATCTTGCTCGCGAACGTGAGGAATCCCTCTCGGGAGTGCACGTGTGGGGAGACAAAGATGTGAAGCCGTAGATGGCGCGACGCGCATGGGGATGCCCACGAGCCAAGCATTGAGCGGACGAAGCTGAGTTGCCTTATTCCCCTCGTTGCCAAAGGCCGTATCATTATACCTAACGAGCTGAGCGACATCAAGGAGTCTAGAAGTGGTGTCTCGGACTCGGGGGTTTCAGCATCGTCTGGACAGCGCGTCAGAGAGGGGGGCTAAAGGCACGAGATACGTCGCGATGGATACAGTACCTTCAGAATCTGAAGCGAATGATGCACGTGTGATATTCAGAAGATCGGCGTGAACGAGTTTGTCTGGTGGGAGCGCAGCAAGGAGTCGCTTCACGCCGCGGGCCTCGACTCTATATACCTAGGAGAAGTCGATGAGGACGACCCCTGACAATCGCGCACGATATGTACATACCACGAGCTTGCGCAGATTACAGAGAAACGCCTTGCCACGACGAGGGGACTTGCGCACCATGCACCCGGGAGTGACTCCCAGCACCGCCCAACCGACTTCACGACACTCCAGCTCCTCCAAGGCGGCGAAACAACTCAATAGTTTCGCGAAGTCCGCAAAGTTGGCAAAGACGACGGAGTTCAAGTGTAAGACCGTCACAGACTCGTACACTGCAGCAAGACTCGCGGCGCGGGGGTGCCAAGCGAGATGAGGGGAGGTGTTGTCGCCGGGTGACTTGGTGGTGCGCGAGGAAAGCGTGACGGTATGTGGCGATATCGAGCTATCCCTCGTCGCAAGCGGGAAGGTCGTCAACGGATTGCGGGCCCAAAAGGTCTCGTCGTGCCGGCCGTCGAGATCGAGATGGTCAACATAGAACGCGAGACATTCAGTGGTGTTGACCACGCGCGCGAGTTGGTGGACGGCCTCGATGGTGGACAGTCGGACGTGGTGAAAGAGCCATCGTTGGGCATGAGGGCGCCAGGCGGAGCAGACGAGGGCACATTGGCGGAGCGCGCCTTTGCTTCCGCCTCCGTGGAGGAATGTCTCGACATCCATACGACCGAGAGCGTCGATGATGAGAAGAGAGACCTCGTGCGGGAGCCTGGGGGAAGGCAAAGACGACGGCCGCGCGGCGTACATCGTCGGGGAGGGGTCCATAAATAGCGGGCATGTTGAGCGTGGAGGGGACAGTGGCGTTGAACCAAGTACTTACGAGCAACAGTCATGTACCAGCCCGTTCTCGTGCCATGTCCGGACTTTTCCACGATGTCAGAGCCTAGGAGATGGTCGCAAGGTTGGACACCTGTCAGTCTTCTGTCTTCGTCTGAGTCCTGCCTCAGCGCGAGCGATAACGCGTTTTCGCCTGGAATATTTGAAAGAGAGAATAGGGCGGTAGATTCCAGGAAACCATACTGAGCGAAGTGGTACGTAGGAGGAGAACGTGGAGGAGGTGGAAGGAGCGTGAGGTAGCGCTGGCGCTTGGCGGCGCTCCGCCTTTCCTCGCGACCACCATGCAGTGCCTCCCAGCCAACGTCTGGAATCGCAGATATCAGTCTCGATTCGTAGGAAACCCCTGAAGTTCAGTCCGAGCGTTCGACGATCCCAGGGTTCCAACTTCCAGCTCGTCCAAGTACCTCGTGTCGCACGCGTGCACCGCGTTCTGGCAAGTTCCGCACAGCCCGGCGGAGCACAGGTACGTCCACATTCTCGCGCCCATCTCCTGCAATCGCGTGCCCCTAGAGCATCATATGAGAGCTTGAGAGCCTCCGGTGCCGTTAGGTTCGTCCATCTGTCTATCGATGGCTCCCATATAAGCTTCCCACCACGCGTCGCGCCCGTAAGGTCTGCCTTCTCTTCCTTCCGGTCTCCTCGATGTCTCGGCGACCTCTCAATGAGACTCCAGCTTGGGATGTCTATACGTCGCATATCTTCAAGCTTGGACATGGTCTCCCACTATGGAATCCCCAGCCTATGCCGAATAAACCGGAGATCGATTGTGGCTCCGTCGTGTACCCCACATTGTATGGAGAGCTGATGCCGCTCTTCGACACCATGAAGGAAAGCCACGAACAAGACCAGGTTCCGGACAACCACGAGGTGCTCAATCTTCCAAAGGGTGCCCTCTATGGCCCTCGCGATACCATTCAGACAAAGTGTCTCTCTAGCAAGACCGTCTCGAGCCAGGTGATCACGCTAGAGGGAGATGCCGGAATGTGAGCCACCGTCAGGATACACGGATAAAGGTATTGAAATCTGCTCTTCTAGCCCTCCCGCGGTACCAGTCCCCGCGAGCGTATCCGCTGGTGCTGGTGTCAGCTTCAAATGTCTCGAAGACTCAGGCGCGTTCCTCGTCCATACCCCACCTGCCCAGACGACCCATATTCAGTCCAAACGCCGTATCGTCACATACATGAGCAAGCACTTCGACGACTGGAGGACGCTCGCGAACGACCAGCTCGAGCTTGATCTCCGGGATGACCAGCTCTACTTCATCTCCGGGACGACGAAGACGACGAGCTGGATCGTCGCTGCATTCCACAACAACATGTACACGGGTAAGGAGGGTCACCTGAGTTGTGACTTTGCGAACCTGGCTTCGGCGAACATCCAGATCAGCGTCGAGAACGGGGCAGTCCGGAGCCCTGAGTACAAGTGGGGCCCGACGGCGCAGCGTACGAAGCGAAACAGCCTGAAGACAATCGAATCGAGAAGTTCGGGCGGGTCGTCCGAGCCTGTTCTCTCCGACACGAACTCGGAGCCGAACCAGTGCATCTTCGTGCACTACTACAAGATGAAGAAACGTCTTTTCTGGAACGTCCCGATGCAGGCCGCAGCGGGACCACACGAGCTGCCAAAAAGCAGCGACGGCGACGATGGCGCTTCCGCTCAGGAGGTCTCGGCGGAGGATCCATATTCGGATGGGGCGGAGCCAGTCGAGTTCCCGAACAACAGCTCGGTACGCGCGTTCTGTCTTCTGCAGTGACGGCGCTGACCTCGTGGTGAACAGGCGTTCGACCCAGTGACGCCTCTGCTCGACTATATTCTGGAGGTGCGCTCATCTACTTTTAGTGTTCTGCAATCCAATCTCATGACGGGTCTACAGAACTCCGTAGCAGAATGTGCGATCGCTTGCGATAGGGACATTATCGCGATATTCCAGGTACGCTGTCAGTGTATCTTCACCCTCACGGCACTGACCGACCACTACGTACAGGATCACGGCGGAATCCCGGACGACATTCGCGCGGGGCTGCTCGCTGTGAAGCCCCCTATCGACGTGGACGAAGATGGAGTTGGAACGCTTTCCGTGGACGTGCGTATCCCCGACCCGGAGTCTGCAGATGACCCGTCGGGGGATCGGGAGATCGCAGGACCATCGGCAAGTGGTACGTTCTCCTTCGCTCGCACTCCACAGGATATCTCACGCAACGAACAGACGATCCTGCTGTAGAAGGTAACCCAGCCGCTGGCGGCGACGGCGGCGACCACAACGACGGAGATGGCGACGGCGAAGGCATGGACGACGACGCAGCCGCCGCGCGCCGCGAAGAGAAACGGCCCGCCTGGGAACCGACCGCCAACGCCCACACGAGCACCGTCACCGCGATGGCCGTCTCCCCCGACGGCAAGTGGGCCGCGAGCGGGTCCGACGACACGTCCCTCATCGTCTGGGACGTCGTCGCCGAGGGGTTCGTGCGCGCCTGGGACGCGGGTGAGGATACGATCTGGGCGCTCGCGTTCTCCCCCGATAGTAGCGTGCTTGCGTCTGCAGGGAGCGATGGGGCGATCTCGCTCTGGAAGATCCCTGACGGGACGCCCATGGGGAGTCTGCAGGGCCACGCGGAGGCGGTGCAGATGCTTGCGTGGGCCCCGGACGGGAGGAGACTCGCGTCGTGCTCGGACGACGGGACGGTGCGGGTTTGGGACCCCGCGACGCTCCGGCTGGTGTTCACGCTCGAGGGCCACACGGCGCTCGTCGCGTTCGTCAAGTACTCCCCGGACGGGAAGTGGATCGCGTCTGGGGGCGCGGACTGCACTGCGCGCGTGTGGGACGCGGAGACGGGCACGTTGCACCGCACGCTGCAGGGCCACGAGGGCGTGGTGTGGGCCGGGGAGTTCGACCCGGAGGGCGGGCGGATCGCGACGGCCTCGGACGACGGGACGGTGCGGGTCTGGGGCGTCCAATCTGGAGAGGAGCTGGTCATCTTACGCGAGCACCACGGGCCGGTATGGGGCGTCGCGTTTGGGGCGGACGGGAAGGAGGTGTTGTCGGCGTCGAGCGACGCGACGGCGCGGGTGTGCGACTCGTTTGAGGGCCAGCGGGTGCTCTCGCTCGAGGGGCACGATAGCACGGTCAACGCGGCGGCGTTCTCACCGGACGGTGAGTACGTGGCGACGGCGTCGTGGGACAGCACGGTAAGGCTGTGGAAGAAGGCAGACGGGACGCAGGTGAGGACGTTCAACGAGCACAACGACAAGGCGACGCATGTTGTGTTTACTGCGAACGGGGAGCACCTTGTGTCGGCGTCGGACGACGGGACGGTGCAGATGCGGCGTTGGAGAGACTTTCTGCTCAATGAGGAATAGAAGGGACGTAGCAACAGTAGTAAGGACATTTGAACGATCGCCGATTGCGTACTTACTATGCCAGTATGGTCTGTATAATCATCACGCGTGATGCATTTGGACAAGACATTTTGTTAGTCATGGACGTACATAAGTAGAACGATAGGCTGCTACGGTTCCCGATCCTAACTTTAACACAATGACGTAATCATCAACCGTATCGCATGGAGGTTGCCCGATCATTCATGCTGCTTTCAGTCCACTCACTCGTCCTGCCCCGATGTGCCACAAGTCTACAGATCAGGACCAGCAGTCTCTAAGCGTCGAAAACGCTCGACTCAGACAGGAGAACGCACAGTTGATCGAGGTAAGGACAGGAGACTCCCGGTTTGAAGTGCCGCTCGACGATTCAGTGGCACAGTTGCGAGCCACCCCTTCAGAATATAGTCTGATCTTCACTTGTAGGAGCTAGAATCTCTTAAAGTCACTGTTTCACGTATTTTGAAACAGTTTGGGGTATCTTACATTTTTGTTCTATCAAACGTATGGCTCTAACATTAAGTCCACAGGTGGTCCCAAGTGTCGAATTGCCCCCGACAGAGTTCTGCGATCTTCCTGCCGAGATACTCGAGATTATTATCCAAGAGGCCACTCGCGATGGTTTCGAACGCCTTGACCCCTCGGTGCACCAAGGCGAGAATGGCTCGTGGCTGCAGCGCTTGCGCTTCAAGAAAGGGCTCCCCTTGGTCTGCAAGGCATTCTACTGGCCTGCGACAAAGGCTCTCTACCGCAACGTCGTGTTCCGCCGCATGGGTCAGATCGCAGCCCTGGCTCGCACATTGCATTCGCCCGACATTGGGGCCACCCGATGCGAGCTGATACAGAGCATCAGCATGGACTCATGCCCGGTCCTTTCGTCCTGTGCCGCCGTCATAGAGGAAGATCTGGCCTGGATCCTGTCGCAATGCAACGTGCTCAGGTCTTTCACGTTCAATGCGCACAATGCGTTTCTCCTGGCAGAGACCATGAGCGATTCCCTGGAGATGTTCAACCCGACATGGTGCTTTCAGCGGGCGACGACGAAAGATCGCGAGGCGCTCCTCGCTAGACATCTCGCATCTCACTTACGAGATCTCACGCTCACCATAGACCTCAAGGAGGACTCCACCATATTCTCCGTGCACGAGCTACTGCAGCAGGCACCTACGCTAGTGTCTCTCAAGCTCTCACATTGTGCAATTTGGACACCACAAACGGTCTCCGCGCGGCCCTCGGTCCAGGACCAATCCTCTATCCCTCGAACAGGTATTCATCTCCCTGCGTTGACTACACTCCATCTCGACGTCGGCCTACAACAGGGGCATCACTCCTATCTCACCCAGCGCTGGGGACTCCCCGCACTGACCCATTTGACTCTCTATGTAGCGGAAAACGCAGGGATCTTCGACCCGACACGGTTCCTCGACTGCAGGCGCTGGGGCCGCCATCTCACCTACCTCCACATATGCAACCACCACACTGCGTGTGCGCCGGTCGAGAACCTCCTCTCGCGGGAGCTGGACACGCTCTGTCCTGTGCTCGTCCACCTCATCGTCCCCGACCCACACGGTTCCGCCCCGTACATCGTCAACTCGAAGTCGTTACGCTGGTTCGACGTGTGGTGCCTGCATCGCTCCGAACTTGAGCCGGGGCTGCGCGGCGCTCCCGGAGAAGGCTTGGACGATTGGACGCACACCACCTCCCGTAGGGCCCTCATTACACGGGACAGCCACGTTCCTGCCCTTTGCGGTGTGCGCGCGCTCCTCCCGGCGATCATATTTCTCCACCCTACTACAGCGAGGGTCGGCGAAGAGGAGGTCGACTGGCCTGCAGTTTGCGACCCTAGCCTCCTTGGAGGGGAAGGGGACCGACGAGGCTACATCGTGCACAGGTTCCCGACGCGGTGGGTTGTGCAGACGGAATTTTTTGTCGTTCCATGCGACGACGTTATCTTTGATGACTTCATTCTTGGTGGTCTCGGCGAGCTGGACCTGTGGAATCCTGACAAGACGGACAAATCTATACTCGAAAGGGACGAAAGGAATGAGGAAGAAGGGAGCGATGATTCTGATGACGAGGAAGAGGCGGGCGATTTGATGCTGGAGTTAGGGCTACTACGCGACGGTACGAGGGCGGGCGCTGGCGAGGGAGACTCATGTGAGGATGCGAGGCTCGATCGCGAGGCAATCTTGGAAGCATTCTCGCGCTCTCAGTATTGAATGAGGATAACTACCTATCCGAAACGGTTATCATTCATGTACGTTTGCGGTCGTTTGCAAAGTAGACTACGCACCCACAACATCGCTGCCACGCGCATCCTTCCGTCTCCCTTCTCTTCAGAAGACCTACGACGACACCCCTATGTCCGATCTCCAGCCTGCCCCCGCCCCCACCGCCCTCCCAGCCCGAGCCCCACACCCCACTCGACCGGACACAAACGCGCGCCTGACGCCCTCACAACGACGCCCTCCGTCTCGTGCTGCTGGTCCCGGAGCGCGATGTCCTCCATGAGCCGCTCGAGTGCGGGAGCGAGGGTATCCACGCCCGCCCGTCGCTGTCGCTTGTTACTGTTCGTAAGAGAGGCGGTCGGACCGTCGCGGAGGACTTGGAGGAGCTCGAGGGAGAGGTCGGCATGCGTGGGAGAACTGGGGACGAGAGGGGTGGAGTCGGTGTCCTAGGCAGCTCGAGTGCTGTGGAAAATAGAGGTATGTAGGTGCAGGGTTACCGTCACGACGCGCGCGAGGGGCGGGCAGACCAACGGGAAAACGATTCGCGTACGTGCCCTAGAATCTACAGCCGCACGGAGGGCGAACGTGCAACCGCTGCTTCCGCAGACGGTGTCAAGCGCACGCACGAATGCGAGGCACACGTTCCTCGTCCTGTCATTTTCACGGACGAGCCTTGCGGGACAACCTCGCTCCCCGGCCAGCGCGCAGCGTCCGAGGGCTCGTTAAGGAGCACCCCATGGTCTGAATTCTGCCAGTCGTCTCGACCCAGTCCACGACCATCTCGGAATCAATGACGGCCTCGAAGGTATTTGGGGAGACGTGCAGATCGGTCCAAACAACGTGCCAGGAGAGATCGAGGGCGCCCCAGAGCGCGCACTCGCCCCAGAAGGTGAAGAAGGTAGTTGATGTCTGCGCGTCGTCGTACGTGAGCTCGTAGTGACTCAAAGCTGCCAAAGACGAAACGCTTACCGATACCACTGAGGAACGCGCCAAACCCAGGTTCGTGCACCTCCACGAGCAGCGTCTGAACGTCCTGGATCTCTGCCACGTCGTCGGGTTCCACCAACTCCGCGAGGACATACAGGTCGCGACAGAGCTTCGCGAAGGCGTCCCAATGCGACGATGGAGGCTGAGAGACATGATGATGGGTGTCGTCTACCTGCGAGGTTGACTCGTCTTCGTCCTTTCCTGCCCTGCCGAGCTCCGTCCTTTCCTGCCCTGTCCTTGTCCCCGTCCTCCGCAAATCGCACGCACACGCCCGGCCACACCTCCGATTCCGCGCAAAGCCACGCTCCTAGCTGCCGTAACACGCGCGCCGAATCCCCTACCCGTCGCTGGAATGTAGAGTAGCACGCCTCGTGAACCACGAGAGCGATCTGCACCGTCGGATGCTCCGAGGGATCGTCGAATCCGATGGGCTCGTCGGACCCGCGCAAGGCACGGGCGGCGAGCCAGATGCGGTCAACTCCCGGCTATATGCGGCCGAGAGTGGGCTTCAAGGAGGTGGAGGGCGACGAGGAGAGCGTTGATGTGGCTCAAAGACTTGATAGCAAACGAGGAGGGTGGGATCTGGCAACCAGGGCGACGAGTCGTGCAGGAAACATGGCCAGGAAGTGGACTGAGACAATCACGCTGAGTTTGGTTGAAGCTTTGAGCCCGTCTTCCCGGTCAGCTGCGTCCACCATTCACTGAGAGGACACGTACCTGAGGGCTTGCACATTGAGGAACTATATCTTCCCCATCTCCAGGCGCACCGGGATCGACAGTGAAGTTGTCAGCCGCTTCAGAGGCGTTGACCGTACCGGGAGCACTTCACGGCGGCTCGGACGCTCAAGTAGCACGGATTTCTAGATAGCTGCATATGGTTCTCGTCTGAAGAGCCTTGATATTGAGTGATGCGTGAGATCACATAATAAATCCTAGAGAGGGCACACCGTGACGCAGGATCGAACGTTGCGAGATGCAGTCAACGAGTGGTAGCCTCCAACTCGCTCGACTCCCTCGGGCGCGACCATAACAGGCGCCCGTGATACGATCTGACGGACCACGCGAAGAACGATAAGATTAGATAGGGCAAAAGGAATTCGACGCGAAGGGACGCGAAGGGACGCGAAGAGACGCGAAAAGGGACGCGATCAAGCGCCCGTGGAGAGACGCGACTCTTCCATATACGACAGATGTATTCTCGTGCATCATCCTCGTTGAATGATCATTTCTTGATGTAAACCTTCTGTGAGAGTGCTATACCATGTCTACCCTATGTTAAACATTGTCGATATACCAGGGTAAGGTCCGGTATGGGCCTCTTCGTACCAACAATGCGTCTGAGTGTGCGTCCCTTCGCGTCCCAGTGCGCGTCCGATCGCGTCTCCCTCGCGTCCTCGATCGCGTCCCTCGGCGTCTAATTTGCGTCCCCTCGCGTCCGTCTGCGTCTCGGGCGCTTCCCGTTCGCGTCCCCTCGCGTCTCTCAAACGCCACAAAACGCCATATCGCGTCTCCTCGCGTCCCCTCGCGTCCGTCCGCGTCCTCGCACATCTCGTCGCTGCGGTTTGTCCTGTGCTAGGAAAACTGATGTTCCTCATCGCAGCGCGTTGCTTTCTCGTTACTTGATCTCTAAATGTGCTATAAGTAGTATGTTTCATTGTGAGATATATCTCCGAGTACACGTCGTTTAATGCCCGTTCACTAGACTCGTGTACAAGGTGGCTGGCTTTGGTACCGGGATGCGGGCACTGGCAAGCAGTGTCCAAGTATGCCATGGATGTAGCAAGAGTCGGCTCGACTTCTGACACGCAGCCTAGACTCCGGAAGCAGCGTCGACACGGCAGCCCTTGTCGAAAACTTGAAGCACTCAGTGACTCGAAAGGAGAGCAGGGGACGTCCTAGTAAGGCCAGGGAAGGGTCATAAGCATCGCCCATACCCATGGCCTCAACTCAGGACACAACCAGGTGTATGTCGGAACATACATAGGACGATTAGCTTCAAATCGTATAAGTAACATATAAGAACGAATAGGCGCCGCGTCCCCTCGCGTCCCTTATCGCGTCTCGAACGCCACATCGCGTCTCGGATCGCGTCTCGAGGCGCGTCTCTTCGCGTCCCCAATCGCATCTCTCCTCGCTGCTTTGCGTCCCTTCGCGTCCCTTCGCGTCGAATTACCTGTGCCCCTCCGGATGGACGTCGGCAACGGCAAAGACAGCCTTCTACTGAGTGCAGAAGGCCATCACAATGCAGGTGAGCATCACTTGATTGCGGTCATCGGTCGCATTGCATGAGTATCTTCGTTTCCGAGAGACGAGTGCTGTCGACGTGCTTTCAGTCATTTGTCGATGACGCCCCCTTTGCGTGTGGCGATACACCGTCTCGGCGCAGTGAAATGGAAGAGCCAGGGTTTTAGAGCCAGGGTTTTTGGATCTCGCTTTCGATGTTATCGGACAGCATGCTGACATCTCATCGCTCCAACAGCGCGCTCTGCTCTGCGTCTCGGACCCCACGATAATCGCGTACCGAGAGGGTCTTTGCGAATGTGAAAGAATATGCGGACGCGGGTCCCATTTCGTATTGCCCCTACTAAGGAGGAAGAGGACACTGGAGGTACGTTCTCTTCTGAATCATCTCTTACGTCGCCTAACCCACGCCTAATCCTCCTCAGCTTACGTTTGAGCTGTACCACTTCGAAGGATAGGAGCCTCATAGCGTGTCGTCACTGCTACGCTGTGACTTTCCTCGACGGTGAGTAGATACGTGGATGAGGCATACTCCCGGATCTGCGTTCCCAACCGCTCTCTGTCTCTCGCCTCCTTCGGCCCACCGCCTATCTTTGTGTCCATGCCTATCCGCAATGTTTTGACATGCGATTTCTCCTTCGCGGCTGTAACGAGCGCAACAGCCTCCCAGCTTCGATCCGTCACCAACGTAGTTGCTCGCTTCCATTCCCCTCGCTGCCGCTTTCCCTTCACGTACCCTATGGAAGCTGCTACGTACCATCAATTGTATTCGCATATGTTAAAGGATTTTCAGGTTATCCATCCGCTTCGTCCCTGTACCGTTCTTGGGTTCTTTGGCTGCCCATTGACCTTGCGACGACGATTACCAAGGCTTCTTTGTAAGTCTCGCGCCCATCACTCGTTCGGCATGAAAACGCGTTATATTGTGGTACTCGTGCTGTCGTAGCACACATGCTATGTGACCATAGTGATCGTATTGTGTCCGCCGCAGATGAGGTGTATAACGTGTTTCCCGTGCTAGATCAAGTATCCAAGCTCTCAGTGCGCAATGAGGTGCGGACTCGTCTCCCGCGCGGCAGAAACAGTGATGATCTGACATTAGAAGAGTACTTGGGGGATCATGTCTACGTGAGAGAGCAACGGTGCGTCAGTCGAAGTCCTGTGACGCATTGTGGTACAGTTTTACCGAGAGGAATGGTCTATCGCGAGATGGCGCTCCCAACGTCACCAAGAAACAGAATAAATACGAGCCCGAGAACTACACTGCGGATGCATCTCTACAGACGGTTCAAATAAATACAGCCGAGGACCCACATGTACTGGACAAGGTGGTCCAATACATATACGTACCCCCTATTATCCTTGTAAAGGGGACCTCGCCCTTGCCAACGGGAGACGTAGGAGAATCTCAGAATCAAGAAGTTGCTCCTCTTGCTCTCTTCCTGCACCCTATGCCGTGCCTGCAACTACGCCGGTTCCTCACGCTCGTTTCTCTCTTCCCCCACATTTCGATCCTCCAGGATGCCTTCCTCATGCACGAAATGATTATTAGCCCCTTCATCCCACAGCCCATCCGCGGGCTCGTCTGAAGCATTGAAGTCTTCAGGTTGAATGGACGCCCCGATAGCACCTACAATACGCTGTTCCAAAATGGAGTTGTTATCCCCATTTGAAGATACACGAGCAGACGCTCTGTTCACAGCTTGAAGGCGGAGTAGAAAGCGGGAGACGAGGACTGATGTTAGACTGTGTAATATCATGTGGTTGTGTCAGGGAGAATATCAAAAGAGGGTATGCACACGGGGGAAGCACGGTGAACATGTACGGATCGGTGAAGGTGGTGATATCACTGGTGTCATCTAACCCATCTAGGGCCTGGAAATAATGAAGGTCCGATGAGTGTAAGCTTGGACAGTGAGTCAAACTACTCATACCTCCGAGAGGAGCGTCAGCGTCAGATGAAGGGCATTGAGGGCCAAGAGAGTACTTAGGAAGGCTCCTGTCAAGATAGCTCATTCAGAAATTCCATGCGACCGTGCACATACATGAAATATATCGACCCTGTCCCAGGGGGATAGATACTACCACGTGAGCATTATTGTATGAAGGTGAAATAACAGCAGTGCTCACCGTCCACTAAGAGGATATTCGAAAGGGTGTTGGATCCAAGTACGCCCTTGATACGTCCTCTGTACAACTTGTACCACGTCGTTGCAATGACGATGCCGTCGGCAAGCATCAAAGTTGACCTTGACAGTATGGTGACTGTGGAAGCTCCTCAGTTATTTCGGCAGGACCTGATCATAAAGTAGTGGGCACTGACTCCTGCAAAAACAGATCAGAATTAACACCATTATTGGAGACATGCTTGCTTACACGTTCCCAAGCACCAACGACTCGGTGGGTCCCCCCGACCATCCGACGGTGGGGAAATAGAACGCGCTATAGGTGCTTACGTCGTACTGTGTTTCAACTCGTCAGTCGCCGCAATCTGACTAAAATGAGGCCGTGAAGAGTCGCAGCTTAGCTCACCACATTAACTCCAAATGAAACGAGCGAGAGCATAAAGACCAAGGCAGCGAGTAGTCGAGAACGACTGAGTGCAAATGTACGCATTGCAGAAAACGCTGCCAGACGGAAGTCATTCACTCGCAGGGGAAAGGGTGGGTTCACTGTATATCTAACCTGCCCATAAAGTATACATCACCAGTCCAAGGGCAGACTGTGTGCGGGAGAAAAGCAATACTCTGCAGTGAAGCCAGTTTGAATGGTTCAGTTAGATTAAAAGGAGCGACTCACCCCTGCACAAAACCATGAGCTATAGTAGCATATTCAATGACAGAAATGGACCTACTTCTGGACTGAAAGATGTAACATCAATCTCAACGACCACAAGCTAACATTGTGCCACCAAATTGAGATATCTGTTTGCAAAGAAGAGCACAGAGGCGCCAGTGACATTTCTTGACCAGAAATACTTGACCTCCGCATCCAACGTGAGTAAATGGTCATAGAGGACGAACACTGACGAGCCATAAGTCGATACAATCATCGGTTGTCCCGAATTTGTGAAGTGCTCACCTGATGCTGCAATAGAACAGTAGTTGTTGTTGACCCTGATGAGGAATATGCGTTAGGTAACGCAGTAGGAATCGGTTTAACACCCCGCTGAGCTGAGGCCACTTACGTGCTGCGTACTGCCGCAGTGATCTCCGAGTTATCGATTTGTGAAGCCATGGTAGAATGTGCGTAGGGTCGCTACTCTTCTACGTAGTAGGCTAGCGTACTCTGACTCTCTTAAGTAGGTCCTCTTTCCAACCAGTGATGGGCAAAAAGCTGTTCATTACCCCAGTGATAGATGAGGATATCTTTAGTGAGAGATAGATACATCGCGTCTGGAGCCGGTAGCGATTAGTATGAGTGACGGACACTAGGATGTAGTTGGGGACATCGATGCTGTTCCACTTTGCCATTAGCTAGCGAGGTTGAAGGGCGGTGCTGTGATTCCTCATACACTGACATGCACCTCCATCTTATGATAATACATCTCCAAAATTATCTGATCGTCAGGCCCGAGAAACAGAAATGATAAAGCACACGGCAACACCCCCAATAGTGTAACTCCATAACGGCACGGGAACATCGAATTGTTGCTGAACACCCACGAAGAGATTACAACCAATGTTACCGGAGACCGTCATCTCATGTCAGATGACTCTCTACAACGTCGTATGCAACAGTCATGACGAGATACATCACAAATCTTGAGGATACGAGATGTATCACAAGATTGAGTTAATGACTTGATATCTAGAAAAGGTTACACGATTGCTCAAGAACCGCACCATTGTAAGCGAGTGCACCTTCCCCCTCTTTAAGCAGAGATGGTTAGATTCAGATATAAGGGTTATTTTATCTAAGGTGTTCTCGTACATGCTGTGTGCTTTGGCACTTGTTCTCTCCTCCACAACTGTCGCACCTCCTGCCCTCAAACACGCGAGCCTAACCACGAAAACAATAGAAACACCTCCAACTCAATACCTTTTCATTCCGTATATGACACTCCGAGACACCAACGACGGCGTATAAACACATTCGTAGAAATGTATCCTCCTCATGCCCAACGTCCTCTATGGGCAGCGAGCCCTGATTGGCTCTAGGTGACTTCCTCGTATTTTGGGTCCCCGTTCTCAGCCACCGGATCTACGCTGACGCCTTCCTCGTCCCACAGCTCATACTCGCGCTCCCCTGGAGCAAAATTCTCGGGACCGATGGATGCTCCGATAGCGCCGACAACACGCTCAAACACGATCGTCTCGACGTCACCACTCGAGGACACGTATCCGGACGCTCCGTTCGCGGCTTGGAGGCGGAGTAGGAAACGGGAGACGAGGATGGATGTTAGACTGCGTGAGGAAATAGAGTGTTATCAAACTGCAAGGCGAAAGTGAGGATGCGGGGGAAAACGAATAGAGAACGTACGGGTCGGTGAAGACAGTGACAACACTGGCGTTGTTGATTGCATCTGACGCCTGAAATGGAGGTTTAATAGACGGATTCAGTTATTGTTAGAACGTGCTCCTACCTCTGAGAGAAGCGTGAGCACCAAGTGAAGGGCATTGACGGCGAGAAGAGTACTGCGTGGCCTGTGAGATGAGTCGGGCCCGTCATATATGACCTGCACACGTACATGAAGTATATCGACCCTGCACGACGGTGGTATTTCATGAGCATCCCCGCCGGATGTTGGAATAACAGTGATGACGCTCACCGTCGACTAATAGGATACTCGAGAGGGCGTTGGGTCCAAGTAGTCCTGGCGTTCTTCCTCTATACAACTTGTACCATGTCGTCCCGATGACGATGGCGTCTGCAAGCATCAATGTTGATCTAGACAGTATCGTTACTACGAGAGAGCGTCAGTTATCCAGATGAAACACGATTTCATGGTGAGCACTGACGGCTGTGAATGATGCATTAGGACTCGGAAGGATGGTGCAGGATGTAAAGACTTACATTCTATCAGTCGCTAACGACTCAGTGGAACCTCCCGACCACCCGAAGATCGGAAGATAAAACGGAATGTACGTGGTGATATCGTACTATGTATTTTCAGTTATTAGTCAACGTGACGGCGCACAGCACCTGAGGTATTCGTACATCAGCAAAGCGCGTTGGTCTCACATATCTCTTTGTCTTATGAAACTGGCTTTTAGGGATATTATGCTTAATGTGATGTCTTTTGAGACGTCAAATTGTCTTGCTAGAGCAATGCTCATCTTAAATATGGCTAAATGTCTTCCTACTTGCCTTAAGTATTAGCATCGCTCTTATCATGTGGCTTAAATTATATACGCTATCTTATATGCATCCAGCGGTCTTAGCACATAGCTACTGTCTTAAGTTCCGTCTTACAGTTTTTTAAATCATTTTTATACCATCAGTTGTCTTATAAAATGTTCGGAGTGTCTTAAATCCGTCTTTATACTTATGAATGTTTTATGGATGAAATGAATTAAAAAGCTAATGCGTGTGCATGGTAGTCTATATACTTGTTAACATAGTAAGCTGAGAAAACATCTAATGTATGTTCAGATGCAATGCCACGAGGAATAATAGTAGAACCAGGATGCGGAAGTAAATGAGCAGCACGAACTATAGTATCCAAACTGATAATAGAATATAAAGGCTTTCCCTCATCATCCTCTTCAGGTTCAACAATCCACATCCCTGTGCCTTTGTCAGGTTCATCCCCAATAGGCTTGAACCAGCTGACAAGGGCACAATGATATGAAGAGTCGTTGACAGTAAATGAAAGTAATAAGCGGATGCGTACGACATATAATCCACAAAATCCAGCTTCATTGCCCTCTTTTGCCACAAATGCACAGTCACGTCTTGCAGCACCATTACGCCATGAAGTTACAGAATGTATACGTTCATGATGTAGCCCGCTGAGACTTGACTGCTCATTTGGAGCATAAAAGGAAGCAATAGCTGAAGGGAAAACTGTAACAGCATCTGGAAGAGGAGGGCATTCAGCTAACGAAATATCATCTACTGGGTAAGGGTCTGGAAAGGCAGACATTTGAGCAAAAAGGAAAAAACGAATAAGTCGAGGCAGATTGAGAATATCAAGTTGCATAGAAAGACTGGCAACATCGTGAAAAAAGCCTGCAACTATTTTTACCGTTAGATTTGGTAGTTAAAATTGAATAACACATACCAGGCCTTCGTGCCATTACAATCCCACTCATGTCCTCTGGCTCATCATCATCATCTTCCTCTTCTTCACTATCCTCCGTATGTGAGGCTGGTGGAATGTAGTCTAGATCATCCTCGTCTTCATCATCTTCAAGGAATCCCTGAAGGTCACGGTACTGCTGAAGATTTAGAGCACCTTCATCTCCTAATAGACCTCGTGATGCAAAGTCTGCACGAGCTGCAGCAAGCTTGTCAAGTCGCTGGTTGATGAGAAGCATTTGACCAATTGCATTGAAGTGATTTGAGCATCGCCAAGGCTCCTTAACTGCTTTGATATGTTTTGCCTCAGTGATAGATGAGCATAAGCCGTTGGGAGCACCAAATAGCTGAATCATCCAGGGATAGTGCCACAGAGAGTGTTGTCGAGGGAGGTTAAAGTCGATGCGAACACCAACTTCAACAAAGATAACTCGATCACGATGAAAACGCTCTAAGGCATCTTCAACGGCCTCAAGGTCATCTTCAGTGAGTGTTGGTCGGCGAATGAGGTAGCAGAAGTCCAAAAAGGCACTCATAGCGCTGAGCATCTTCTCTGGAACATATCCAGCTATAGCAGCCAGAAAGATCTATACGTTGTTAGATTTAAACTATTAATAAAAAGAAATCAATCACCTTCATAAGTGCTTTCGAGTCATCACCCGTCCATTGCTTAAAATGTCTACCTTGTGGGAATCTACGCAACCCAGTGAAGGGAGGTGCAATAGCCATTCTGCTTAAAATATTAATTTGGCTGCTAGCAATATAATTTTCCTTTAATTACGTACCTGCGATCAATATCCGCCATAATTTCTGCTGCTCTGGTTTTCCCATGTTCAATAATCAAATATTGCTCTACCCAAGACACAAGGTGGTCTTTGAATGTCCCCTTGATTATTTGATGGAGAATGTCGGGTGTAAGCAGCTCATAGATATTTGCATCAGGAAATGAGGAGGAAAAAGGCTGTAAATATGTAAATAGGTTTTCAGCTGTAACTAAATTAAAGGAGCACTTACTTGCATATCACCAATAATGCCAAATTCATCCCAGAGCCGTTTGAGTGTCATAGATCTCACTAATGCATCTGTAAGGTGTGGGGATCTTGAAGTGCCTTTTACATCAAGGTGATCTCGATGGACAATACACCTAAATATTGTGAGCCTAACACTGCTTCAAATACATAAATTGCTTACTTTGGGCACCAGCCTTGAACAGTGCATGATACCAGTGACTGCTCAGGATAATCTCCAATATAAGGCCCAAGGTCGTAGATAAACCAGCGATAGAAGCCATCTCCACAGCGTACAAGGTCTGGCTCCTTTGCGTGCTCTTTGAGATTTTTGAGAATGTATTCAACACTATCATGAAAGAGCTGCCGCCGAAACTTGCGAAACTTTGGGTCATCATCTTCATCACGATCAGCTGTAAAGATAATAAATAAAAGCATGTGTACATTGTGGCTTACAGACCTTTGGGAATTGCTAAAAATGCTACCACAGATAAGGCATCACGATGGGCACGTCGCACATTGTTATGAACAAGGCCGTTTGAGAGATATAAAGGCCAGTATTCAGTTTGACCAGTAGCAACGGAGACTGTTGTCTTATCACTGCCTAAAATGACTGGGCAGAGTGCAGCCCCATGATTTACTGCCTTTTGGGATAAGGTGTCCTATAAAATGTTAGCATCATAACCTACAATTTATAGGAGGACCTACAGCTTTTTTCCATGCCCAATCACCTGACATGAGGTCTCCATACACCCTTTGACCATGCTTGTTGTATACACGCTTAGGTGCCCAGTCAATCTCTCCTACATAGTCTGGATTGCCCAACTGCCTATGCAAAATATCGCGAGGTTCTCTGAACCAGACCTTGTATGTTCTATCCATCCATGCTGGGACATCACCTAATATAACATTGAGTATAATGAACATTAAAGATACATTAAATACACCACCTTCTGGCCGAGGCCTAGTATATTCAATCTCAGACACCTGCCACTTTTCCTCTGCAAGGGGAATGGCATCAATGGTGTTGTAGAGATCATCAGCATCTGTAAATGGCGGTGGCTTTCCCTTCATGAAAGTAGAGAAGATCTTCATGAGTTCATCGATGCGAGCCCCAGACATTTTGTCCTTCCGATATAGAAAATCGGCAAGCTCAAAGTGTTCCCGAGTTTGAAAGGGGAAATAGGGCTGGGCAGGAGGAGGGGGCGGTGGCAGAGGACGAGCATTAGAGGGGAGCTCAGCCCCATTAGCATCATGTGGAGCACCTAACATGTGTAAGTAAAAGGCAATGTAGATATAGCAAAGCTCTTACCATTGATGTGTGGATGTGTTTCAATTCTCCCACCACCTCTCAGCTGATGAACAACTGGTTTCGCAGACAAGGATGAAGATGAAGATGAACCTATAGCACAGTTAGCACAATGCTACTGCATATGACAATGTTAACACTTACTTGCTGTTGCTTCAGACATATCTACATCATCTTCTGTAGGATCGGGATCGGACTGTACATATTCAAAGCCCTGTTCAACTGATATCTGACTTGATGAAGAGGCATCTGAGCCTGATGGAGAGGAAGTATCTACATCTGACATAGCCCCTGGGAAGTTCGAAGGCCCAGCAAAGTCATGTATATCACCATGAATTGCAATTATGTGATTTGTGAGCCCCGCAGCCGTGCTGCAAAGCTTAGGGCAATGGGGACAAGGAAGGCTGGGAGGATTCTTCGTACGTCGAGGCATGATACCTATGCAATGGTCATTGAAGGCGCAACACCATATAGAGTGTTACAACATACAAAGGTTTCGGAGGACGGGGCTGGTGACAGTACGGTGACAATGGCCCAATCGGTCGAATACTCGGTGGCGGCTCAACGGCGGCTTGATGGCGGCTCAACGGCGGCTTGGTAACGGCTCGAAAACGGCTCAATGGCAGCTCGATGATGACTTGGTGGCGACTCAATGACGGCTCGATGGTGGCTCGATGGTGGTTCGATGGCAGTTCGATGGCGGCCCGATGGCGGCTTGATGGCGGCTTGATGGCGGTGGCGTGCAGCACAAGTGCAATGGGCCAACGCAAGATGGCGTGGGTGGGCTGGAAAAGCAGCGAGACTGTTGTCAGCAGATGCGCAATGCCCTGAAGACGTTAGGACATACGATAGTGTAGCGAGCTTTGGACGGCGGGCAGCTGACAAGATCGTGTGGAGGGGCGGCTCAGCAGCAAGCTGGTAGGAGGGATGAGGCGACGCGAGGGCAGTGGGAAGCCACTGAAGTACTTGCGAAAGGACGAGGTGCCACTGAACCTGTGCGCGGGTATAAGTGAGCGAAGGGATAGAGTTATATGAACACTTGCTGCAGATGGGGAAGGCGGTACTGTGGACAGCACTGCGGTAGTGCACGAGAAACGAGCGCAGCAAGGCAGTGACCTGACAGATTGAAGACGGAGATGAGAATAAGAAGATGAGGAAGACGGTGCTGCAGCAGCCGAACGAGGGAAGGTGGCATGATGGGGTTGGGAGATGGACGACAGATGTGACTCACCAGGGACAAGGCCGCGCGGCTCTCAAGCAGCAGCAGTTGAGGACGAGGACGAGACTGGGATGAGGACGAGGACGAGACTGGGACGAGGACGAGGACGAGACGGGGATGAGGACGAGGACGAGACAGGGATGAGGATGAGACGGGGGCGATGATTTGGGAATCAGGACGAGATATCTTGCGGCGAGGACGACGACGACGATGGAGGCGTGAATGTGCGTGAACGCGTGAACGCGGGGGCGAGGGCGCGAACGCAGGCAGGCGAGGGCGTAAACCAGAAGGGGAAACGACGCGTAGATACGCGGATACGCTGAGGGTAGGGATGAGCGCATGAACGGGGACGAGGGCGAGGAGGGAAGGCGACGCACCGGGGAGAGACACGGACGCGCTGAGGAGCGGCGCGAGACGTAGACGTAAACACACTAAAGGCATAAACAAAAGCGTAAAGGGGGACGAAGATGAGGGCGAGGGCGAGGACGAGAGAGAGGACGAAGACGAGGACGAGGACGAGGGCGACGCACCGAGGAGAGACGCGGACGAGGACGCGCCGAGGGAAGCCGAAGACGCGTGGAGGGCGAAGGTGTAACGAAGACGATGGTAGGAGGAGGGAGCAGCGAACGGACGATTGAAAGGGCGGAAGTGACGGCGAGGACGACGGCGAGGACGACGGCGAGCACAAGGACGACGGCGAGGACGAGGACGCGGACGCGGGGACAGCCTCGGGCGGTTGATCTACGCGAACGGAGGAGTTGGGCGCTCCGAGATGGTTCGGGCGCCTCCTCCTCCTCCGGCGGGGTGGCGTTTACTGACTGCCACGTCCTGCACTTCCCCCTCGCCGCTGCTCACCGTCCGCCCCGACCCCCTAGCTGTCGTTCTCACCGCCGCCTCTCTCGCCGCCGCCTCTCTCGCCACCGCCTCTCTCGCCGCCGCCTCTCACCCCGCTGCCGCTCTTGTCGCCTCTCTCCCCGCCGCCTCTCTCCCCGCCGGGGCTCTCGTCGCCTCTCTCCCCGCCGCTCTCGTCGCCGCGCTCGTCGCCGCTCTCACCGTCGCTCTCGTCCGTCCCTGGGCCCCATCTTCGCCCCGCCGCACCCATCTCTTTTCCCCCTCACCCACCCTCGTCACCACCACCACCGCCCTACCGCACGTTACTCCCTGCGCCATGACGAAGACGCGCGCGACCAACAAGGACTCCCACCCGGGCAATCCCGACCTGGTCGACTCCGACGGTGAAGTCCGTCCGAAGAAACCCGCCCGCCAGCGTCCCACGAAGGCTGAACGCGACGCCGTGAAGCTTGAGAGGGAACTGGAGGAGGCCGCGATGGCAGAAGCGCAGAATGAGGCCGCGATGGAGGTCCTCCGGCTCGATGCGGAGGAATCGGCCGCGGCCACGGCGCGACGCTCGCGAAGGCTGGCAAGCCAGGGGTGTGGATCGATAGGTACGTTTCAATTTCATTGTACGCTTTCTCTTCGAAGGCTGATTCCTGTTAGCGTCGGTCTCCACTCGACTCAAAACAGCGCTAGTGTTCCGCCAAGACGACGACGACGGTATACATACTTTTTTTTCACTCTGTGCGTATTTTCTGACCTGCCTCTACAGATGAGGCCCCCACTCAGTTCGATGGGGACCTCCTTGTGTCCGAAGACCTCAGGAGCGACGCCATCGACCATGCTATGGCGCTCGGGGATGAGGAGCTCGCCCCTCCCGTCAAGCACGTCCCGCGCCAAAAATCATTTGCGGACGACGTCTCTGGGGATGATGCCGAGGGGGAGGACGTACCTCCTCCTCCTCCTAAGCCCAAGCCCTCCCCTCGTCCCGCGAGGCGATCCAGGAAGGCGGTTGCGGCCGCAGCCTCCGCTCCCCAGGAGGACGACGGGACGCCAGTCCTGCGTCGCACAAGGTCGAACTCGAAGGCTACCGCAGCTCGTGCCGGCGAAGACGAAGAAGCCGAGGAGAGCGACGGGCTCTCGAAGGCAACCCCCAGCGTGCGCAATACGAGGGCTACTACCGCCGCCAGCACCGGCCGGAGCAAGGCCCCCGCGACCAAGCACAAGACGTCCGCTAACGCCGCTCCCGATGAGACTGAGGAGAACGTCGCGCACCCGGCGGCGAAAAGACAAACCTCTACCGCCAAGCGCAACGCCGTCACTGCTGCCGCCGCCAAACGTAGTGCCGCCGCCGCCGTTGTCGACGAAGCCGACGAGAGCGACGGGCCCCTGACAGTGGCCCCAACCCCGATAAAACGCACTCCGAAGGCTCGCAAGGCTGGGCCCGCGACGACATCCCCCAAGAAGCGAGGTTCGACGGCCGCCATCTCTCACGGGGAAGAGGACGAGGACGAGGCGGCCGAGAGCGATACGCCCGTGGCAACGAAGACGAGCCGCGCGAAGGTTCCCGCTGCCTCTGCCAAGTACAAGACCGCCGCCGCTGAGGAAGATGAGGAGAATGACGATGGGGCGGAGAGCGACGTACCCCCGGCTGCGAAGACGCGTGGCGCGAAGGCTGCCGTCTCTCACGGGGAAGAGGACGAGGACGAAGAAGCCGAAAGCAACACGCCTGCAGCGACGAAGACGAACCGCACGAACGCTCCCGTTGCCAAAGGCAAGGCCCCTGCCACCAAGAGCAAGGTCCCCGCCTCCACCAAGGGCAAGGTTCCTCCCGCCGCCGCTGCCGCCGACGACGAAGACGAAGACGACGAAGACGGGGCCGAGAGCGACGTGCCCGCATTGAAGACGAGCCGCGCGAACGCTCCCGCTGCCAAACGCAAGGCATCCGCTGTCAAGGACAAGACTCGCGCCGCCGCCGCTGTCGTCGCCGAGGAAGATGACGGTGACGATGAAGATGGCGCCGAGAGCGACGCGCCCGCAACGACGACGAAGAGTCGCGCGAACGCTCCTGCCAAGAGCGCTCCTGCCGCCAAAGGCAAGGTCCCCGCCGTCAAGAGCAAGACTTCCGCCGCTAAGGGCAAGGCGCCTGCTACCGCCGTTGAGGAAGACGAGCAAGGAGCGGAGAGCGACGTGCCTCCCCCAGTAAAGAAGGGTCGCGCGAAGCCCGCCGCCGTGTCTAAGGGCAACGCCGCGGCGCTCGATGAAGCCGAGGAGAGCGACAGCCTCATGGGGGCGAGCAAGGCCGGCGCGAACGCCACTGCAGCCGGGAAGCGCAAGACTCCCGCCGTGAAGAGCACCACCGCCGCCAAGAAGCGTAAGGCCGCCGCCACTGCTAACGACGAAGAGGACGACGACAACGACGCAGAGCCCACCCATGCGAACAAACGCACCAAGTCGACCGCCCTCGCCGACGAAGGCGACAAATCTGCTCCCGCGAAGAAACACGGGTCGAGCTCCACGAAAGCGAAGAAGCCTGTCGGACGCGAGGCTATTCAAGCCGCCGTAGAGGCTCGAAAGCGCAAGGCCACGGAAGACCCCGTTCGATCTCCAACGTAAGTACGTCTTTCGCGTATGAACACTCGCTGAAAACCCGTATAGGAGAGGGAACCCGAAGAAGTCGAAGTCGACTACCCCTGCGCACTCCAGTCGCGGTTCGCCCGCCCCTGGTGGCGTACGAGGGAAGTCGAATCCTCTGGCGTCCTCGCGCGCAAGCTCTATCGCCCCTGCCAGGTACGTCCGATCTTTGGCACTCAGCGCTTCTATGCTGAAGCTGTTCAGCGCGGTTGGCGGCCTACGCCTCAATTGGGGGAGTCGCATACACGGCAACCGCGGTTCCTCGCGCGGCTCATCTCGCGCTCGCTCGATGTCGTGGGCCCCGTCCCGACCAGCATCAGCGATGGATGTGAATGCGAATGAGGAAGACGGGTTGATCAAAGATGAGGGTGGTATGCCGGACGAAGATGACGCGGTCGAGCGAGAGGCGTTGGGCTCGACGAAGCGCGGCAAGGGCACGAAGGTATGTTCGATTCTAGCCTCGATTTTCTTTGCTAACTCTAGTTGTATTGTAGGTGACGAAGATTACGCTGGGTTCTACATCGAACGAGCGGGTGAAGAAGACTCGCAAGCGCCACAAGCCAGGCAATGATGATGTGCCTGTTGAGCTCGCTGATGAGTGGCAGCGCTTCGTTCACCTCGTACTTCAATATACTAGTACTCAGACCCCTTGGAAGAAGCCACTCCTCGCCGACATCAAGAACATCTTCAATGTTGTCTGGCCTGAGATGGAGTGCCCCATCCGTCTGCATGATGACCTCTGGAAGATTGTAAGTCTGTTGTGCTTAGCATTGCTCTTTCACTTACAGCTTTGTAGATTGAGGCTCGTACTGCTAGTTGGCGCCACAGGTTTGGCTTAGAAGGTTTTACTGTTGTTGGGGAGGTCTTCAACCGCAACGCGGTAGAAGGCTATGACTTTGAGCAAGAGGAGGACATTGCTCGCTTTTGTACAGAGCAGCTCTCTAAGAACCCTGACAGTACAACAGCTCCTTTCCTTTGGAAATCCCCAATTCCTGGGAGCATGAAGGTAAGTATAATCTAACCTTGTGTGAGCAGAATCTAATACCCTTCCTAGGGTGCTCTACAGGGACCTATGATTATGGAGGTGTTCAGCAGAATTTACTGGACTTTCCAGAGCAAGGTCTCTGAGGAGGATACCTCAGATGAGTATCCTGAAGGGGCATTGGTTCTATCCAAGCTTGGAGTAAGTAGTTTAACTTATTCATTAGGAAATCAGCTGACTGTTTGAACAGGTTCAGCGTGCTCTCACTTACTGGCAGACTGGGCAGTTCACTCTGCCCAAGTCTCATAAGGGCAACTTCTCTAGTGAAAACTGGGGTGATAAGTCTAAGGTTGTGCAGCCAGCTACTGGCACAATACAGCTGGTCAAGCGTGCCAGTAACATGGCCAAGACTTTGGAGAAGTTCAAGCCTGAAAAATGGGAGAGTATCTTAGATGAGACACAGGATAGGTGGGAGGAATGGCACAAGACTGCTGCTGGGGAGGATGCTGGGCTGATTGAAGACCCAGAGGAGGTAGAGGGTGTTGAGTCTGACTACTAGTCCCTTCTGGCTGTCTGTATTCTGCTTACCTCTCATTAATTGGATTGTTCTGTCTGGTGATTGCTAGCTTATGATTTGCAGTGACTTGAGTTGGTCTAATTTCTGTCTTACATGTTCTTTCAAATGAGCCCTATGTCTTATGGATGTCATAAAATCTACTTTGAAGTCATTCCAATGTCTCAAGAATGTCTTTAAAATGTCTCATGTATGTTCTCATCGTCTTATGACTTCTTGCGTGTCTTATCATCTGTCTCAACTTTCTACTATATATCTTAAAGTATGTCTTAGCTTCCTTCTATGTATCTTAAAGTGCGGCTTAGCATTTCACCATATATCTCTTAAGACATGTCTTGAATATTTCTTCCTTGTCTTTATAATGGACTACATATAGGCTTATAGCATTGCTTGCATCTATGATTATGATAGTTCTCATATCACAGCTTATACTGGTCCTAATTAAGCCACCCACTGTCTTGATAAGAAGGTACGCTACATATGAAAGACAGGATGTCTTAGTCTTATACTGTCTTATAGGAGTGCTGTAAGACCGCATAAGTCAAACTACGTTTTCCTGATGTATTGCGACTTACCAAATTAATTCCAAACGAGACGAGCGAGAGAACGAAGACAAAGGCGGCGAGCCACCGAGACCGACCGAGTGCCAAGGTGCGCATCGCCGAGAATGCTGTCCGACGGGTATCATCAGTCTAACAGCACAAGGGGAGACAAACTTTGCGACTGACCAGCCCATGGAATGTACATCAAGATGTTAAGCGTGAATTGTGCCCACGTCCATATCAATGCTCTACGGTCCAACAATTGGAACTTGGTATGGTACTGTCACAGCACAAGGAGTGACTTACTTCTGCGGCCGAACCGTAAGCCAAAGCAGCATATTACACAACACCAGAGCGCCATACCTCTGGACCAATCGAGAGAAGGCGCATCCCGATAACGTTGAGCACGCATTCCGACACGAGGTTGAGGTACCTGTTCGCGATGAAGAGCACCGAGGCTCCCGTGATATTTGCCGACCAGAAATACTTGACCTCCGCATCAAACGTGAGCAGGTAGTCGTAGAGGATCAGCGCTGGAGGATGGTCCTTTAGCAAGAGTAAGATCATACGCCCTTCATGAGGTGCTTGCCTGCTGCTGCTGCATCACAGTAATTGTCGAGATACCTGCGTCAGAGCACACATCAGGCGTCTCAGTATACACAGCGACAGCATACGATTCGGTTACTACTTACAAGCTATTTATTTCCGCAAAAAACGCCGAGATATCGAGCTGCGTAGCCATCGTTGAATGAGAACCGGTGAACGATGGAAGAAGAATGCTCGCTCACAGTCGTAGTTTTAAGTAGTAGCAGCTGGTCCAGGGCAGGGGTTTTCTCCGCACGACCATTGAGGTTTATCTGACCCGGAGAAAGTGTAGAGCGCGTAGTACGCCACTATCAGTGAACGTTATCAGGTGGTGTAGTTCATCAGCTTCTTCAACCTTCAAAACTTCCGAGTGCAGTGAGGGCGCGCCGATGCGCGCTATACCCACTGGCTTCTCCATATGTATCTGAATGGACAATCCTATAAATGCTTTCGAAGGCTGTCATTGGAAGACTTCGAGATCTCCTGAAGAGCGATAACTACGTGCATGACGACGCTGATTGGACGGAGTCATGTCCGGGTGAGAGCGGGTGAGAGCGAGCGGGAGTGTATGAACGTATCACAGACATGGGCACATCCGCTCTCAATCGGCCTCACCTGAAATCATCCGTATTAGCCAGGAAAGCACAATTACTAATTACCCGGATATGCCACTGAAGTGCCGCGTCGATTTCAATGAGACGGTGGGACAGGCCAGACATGTCCCTGGCTCAACTTACGCGTCGTAACATGAGGCAAAAACTGCATAACCGGAAACACACCTAAGATTCTGGCTCTTGAGGGTTTGGGAGTCGGCGAGGAACGGTCATTGAGTGCCACAGAGAAACGGATGAATCTGAAGACTTGCAATGCTTGAAGGCACGGCGAAATGACTTCGAGCACAATCTAGTCTGCGCGAATCGGGCTGGGCGTATCACGTGGCGGGCGGGTCTTGCCGATTAGCCAGCCAGTCCTCGGCCGAGGATTCCGAGGACAAGACTTGGACAATTTTGCCTTGCGACTTCCTTGAGCTTTAGCCTTCAGAGACCTCGTCCTCGATTTCTTCCTGCCTCACTATTTGCCTCCCCCGCCGCCTTTTCTCTCCATCGGACGACCCCTGAAGCTCTCTCTTCCCTAAGCTGGCCTCCATCAAGGCCTAGCGCGGGAGGCGATCGAAAACCCACGATGGCCAATCCGGGATGGCGGTGTTGGTAGACCTACCGAGCGGAGCGATGTGGCTGGACTTGGAGAAGGTGAAGGGCTGAGGGAGAAGGCGATGGGCGGGCCTGCGGGAGGAATTGCCCGCGAAGGCAGCGAAGTTGGTCGACGGTACGCACACCGCACACGGACGAGACCCCAGAAGCCCCACCCAACTTCCTCCGTCCAAGGAACGTTCTAGCCCACCGAATGCGATCCACCGCTCCCGTTGGCAGACCGCTTTGGAGCAACACCGGTTAGGGCGGCTCAAGACGCGCTTTCGATGGTTTCGTAGGGCTGGCAGCCGCGCAGAGTTTACGTGGCGGGCAAGATGGATGCTCAACGTGAGACTGGTGACGTCGTTGCAAACGAGTTCACGCTCGTGGAAACCTATGTGAGTAAAATCCAACTTCATGCGTCGGTTGTGTCATATGAGGGCTCTCGGCTGCCGTTGGATGGGTGTCATCGACACGCGCTTCTGGCGATTCGTCGACAGCAGTCTCCCAGGAAGAGGAAGGTCGTGACCTGACTAGCTTCTGAGAAAGTCGGAATATTATACATTGTGAGCTCTACAGCGCGTCGGAGGAAAGGGGCTGTGTGTGTTCGATATGCTAGGACGGTTTGCTGACCGGACCATCGCGACAGTACATCGCGTCTGGCTCCTTGGACTACCTGCAACGTCCACCAACCCGAGTTGCCAGTGTACACCTCGGCCTCGCAGATCGCCCGGAAGCGGAGCCCGGACCCCTTACGCGCCAACCTCCCGCGCGATAGAGTAAACCGAACGTGTTATTGAAGGTACGCTCGTTTCCGTTTACGCTGTGCTTCGCGAGCCTGAACCCGGTCATCGCTCCGTCTAGCTTACTCTTGCGCTGAGCATATCGGTCACGATAGTCCCCGCGACGAGGTGCCACTCCGTAACGGGCGGCGATCTTGCCTCTGTCCCGGATGTCTCTGCTTCTATAACACGTTTCGAAATGCATGCCCTATACGAGCTCGAGCCCAGCCAGCCGTCGATGCAAGTTCTTTAACGTGGAGGTATCTCCTGGGGCTGAGCAAGCGAGCGTGACGTTGAAAGTTTGTCCATGTCTAGCCTTCTTTCATATTGCACCGCTGAGATCAACCCCGCCCCAGCTCACGACTGCGCGGGGACACAGGTAGCGATAAGCACTACGCAGCACCCATGATCGCTGGAATGCTGCTGGGAAATGACGCGGTCAACTGGCGCTTCGCACGTGAGCGTGAAGTCTACCACCGCACGTCAAAGCTCGAATAGTACAACGCGTCCTCGCGTGTCGACTGCGCGGGAATTTCCTCCCCAGCCAGCTCACGGACGTATGACGGATGTGCACGACTCGGACGTTCATCAAGGCGTCCTTCAACCTGCTCCTGTATCACCAGAGCGACCAGGCACACCTTCATGGACTACGCTCCGCCCCAGCCACAGCATCGCTTGACCAGTTTTCATCTTCGCAGCCAGTCCCAGCTCATCACACGCGCTCTACAAATCATCTCGTTGCCTCCGTACCTGCATCGAACGAGTGGGCCGACCTTGCCCGCCTGCGAGGTAATCTGTCAACCGACGACGGCCTGAGGCAGCGTCACCGCGCTTGCGCACTGCATTAGTTTTCAAGCATCCCGGCCATGGAGAGCGTTGTGGAGAGGACGACCGCGCGCAAGAGCAAGCATTGGCGATACAGGATGCGGAGGATTTGGTTAGGCACACTTGCGGCGCCCTCCGCGGCTTTCCACTCGGCGCGAGCCCCGCCTGTACCAATTCGGGATGTACAGCGTGTCGTCTCCCGCGCTCTACGTCTGAGAATGTCCTTCGTACCCTGTTCCGTGCGTTCCCGGTTGTAGACACGTGGATGAGACATACCGCTGGACCTGCATCTCCAGCCACTCTTTCGATCCTGTCCTCCTCGGCCCGTCACTAACCGTGTCCGCTACTTCTCCATACTTACCTTCTCTTCGCGACTGTCGCGACTTCCATGGCCCCTCGGCCCCGATTCCCTCCAGTACCACTCGCTAATGCGGTCCGCTCCGCCCCGCTCGTGCACACGGTATACGCCGGCATGTTCCCTTCCCCCTACCCGTATAATAACATGCGTGTGGTTTGAATTGTACACGCGTCGACAGACCCCGTGTGTCCCTGATCTCTCTTCATTCGCACGTGTACGTTTCCCCATTTACGGGGGATTTTGGAATGTAGGATGACTCTCGATATCTCCAAGAAGTCTCGATAAGCGTGGCGCGAAGAACCCAGTCTCAGAGGCACTCGCAGAGATAGTGCGAATAAGTACACTAGAACATTCAGTTTTTTGCTCACAATGATCCGAGACATATACACTCGAACATGCCCATGGGTGCCTCGCATAGCCCTCGCAGAGTGCGGAGCACAAAAAGCTTTCCCTCCCGCCCTCTTCAGATGCCTCATGCCCTGCCCAGCACTACACCAGTTCCTCACGCTCAGAGCTCTCTTCTTCGACACCCCCTGCCTCTATGCTCCCCTCTGCGGACCCTTGATCCGTACTAACTTCTTCATCCCACGGCGTGTCCTCGTGCTCGTCGGACGTGTTAAAATGCTCTGGGCCGATGGACGTCCCAATGGCGCCTACGACTCGCTGGAACACGACGGAGTCGCCGTTCCCGCTGAAGGACGCGCAGACGGACGCTCTGCTTGCTGCTTGAAGGCGGAGGAGAAATCGAGAGACGAGAATTGACGTTAGCCTGGGTGAGGAAATGGAGATGTATCAAATTGTGCGTCGAGTGAGGGGAGAAGTGCAATTGAGAACGTACGGATCGGTGAAGGCGGTGATAACACTGGAATTATTAGTTCCATCTGACGCCTATGTCGGGGGTTTAATGGACAGGATCTTCCAGAACGTGGATTACTGCTCGCACCTCGGATAAAAGTGTGAGCACTAGATGAAGTGCATTGAGGACGAGGAGAGTGCTTTAGAGAACATCCCTCAGACGATCTTATCATGCCTATTATACGCGGCTTGGACACATACATGAAATATATTGAGCCTGGGCCGGGATGAGTATCCTCACCCGAAAGTAGCGCGTTCACGATGATGACGCTCACCATCGACCAAAAGGATGCTCGAGAGCGCATTGGCTCCAAGCACGCTCTCAATCCTTCCTCTGCCAGTGTATAGCTTGTACCATGTCGTTCCAACAACGATGGCGTCAGCAGATATCAATGTTGATCTCGACAGTATGGTGACTGTCGAAGAGTCTCAGTGAATAGTACTCCAGCAAACATAGTGATCACTGACAGCTGTCAGTGATTAATCAGGATTGTGGAGCGCAAGAAATGGTGAGGCGTAAAAGCGTACATTCTCGAAACCGCCGGTGACTCGAGAGCTTCCACCGACCACCCAAAGATGGGGAGATGAATAGTACCCAGATGGCCTAGGTCGTACTGATCGTTGAATCATCAGTCAACATCACCATATAACCCCCTGAATCAGTATGATGAGGCTCACCGCATTGATTCCAGACGAGACTAGTGAGAGAGAAAATACAACGACCCCGAGGATTCGAGACCGACTAAGAGCCAGGGTACGCATCGCCGAAAATGCTGTTCGAGAGGTATCATCAATCCTTCAACACAATGTTAAGTGAACTGTGTAACCAACCGGCCCATGGGATATACATTAAGATGCTGAGCAAGAACTGAGCGCGTGCCAAGATCAATGCTCTATGGTCGGAATCGTGAAGGATTTAGCAAGAGCACACGTAGTGTACTCGTCCACTCACCCCTGTCATTGGGTATTAAGCCTAAATGACGCATCTGGGAACTAACATATAACTTACCTCTGCGCTGATGGTGACGAAGGCGACCACAATGAGTAGGATCCAGCATTGCGATACGAGATTCAAGTATCTGTTTGCGATGAAGAGGACCAAGGCGCCGGTAACCTTCCCCGACCAGAAGTACTTAACCTCCGAGTCCAATGTGAGCAAATGATCATAGAGAGCGAGCACTGGATTCAAAGCCGTTAATTATGTCACAACACTCCCATTGTAAGGTACCTGCCTATCACTGAAACGGCGCAATAATTGTTGAGAAACCTGTGATAGAGCATGCGTTAGGCACGGTGGCACGCAACTGGACAAGATGGTAGGCTGCTTCTACTTACAAGCTGTTCACTTCCGAAATCAGCGCTGTTATATCGAAGGACATAGTCGATATGGGAGCTACTCAGAGATCTCAAAAAGTACTCTGGAGTCTCAACATCTTAAGTAGTAGTTCTCCGAAACTTTTCACATACTCATCCGTAAAGAACTTAGACTTCGCTGGACACAGAAGATGATATAACCTCCAAATATACGCATATCACAGCTGGAACTGATAAGGTACGACCGTATCAGCGGTGGATGCCTATGGGTAGGTAAAACCGTCAGCATCGTTTCACCTCGCAACTGGCTAACGAGATTGGGGAGCCATGCTGCGATTTCAGCACGGTTCCACAAGCATCTGCATCTGCTGGTGGTACATCTCACAAAATTTTCTTCCAGGGCCTCAGAAATAGAGAAGTGATGTAACACACCGTGGGGCCTCCAACAGTGAACCCTCATAACGGAGCGCTGTGGTTGGATAGTTGCAAGAGGAGAAGTGATAATCCTAGTTACTGAAAACACGCGACTTATGTGAGATGACGGCGCGCTGCGAAGTTGCGCGTTGTCAGTCAATACTGCGAAACTTGTCATAGGATGAGGTCACTATACAATGTGCGTATCTCGATGCCTATATTCACAGATCACAACAAACTTCAGAGATAACGGGTTAGTTCACATCAGCACATCCCTGGATCATCACTGACGTTGGAAATGGTGCCGGAGGTACCCCACCGGCAGCACACGATGTCGCTGGTGAGGTTCATCTTGATAGCTCCTATAGCGGAGCGCCTTCAGCTAGAGGCATGATTTAGCCATAGACTCCGATCTAAAGGTGGCCAAGGGAATCGGGCCGCTGTCCTGAGAATGCATAGGGGGAGAGGGAGGGGCGTGCGTAAGTGGATGTCGACACGGGTGACGTGGGCAGGGCGTGGGGTGAGAGGAGATGGGAGAACCCGCTCCTGTTCATATTTACTACGCACCTGCTATGGCGCCGCCTATGACCCATTCAGTCCTTGATGCATGTCGTTCCAGTTTCTTCACTCCTATTCTCTCTTATAGTGATACAGAATTACGGGGAGCTCCAAGCGTAAGGCGCGAGTGTCGAGCCTCTCAGGAGAGGCGACGAACCCGGCCTCTGTCATCTGGCAGCCCCCTGAAACAGCGCGTGCAATCGTCGTGGACGAACCGTTCGCTGTTTCCCTTGGAAGTGGCAGCATTTGGACCTTAGTTGTAGGTACCGCTGATTCAGTTTGATCGAATATCTTGTAGGTGTCTTCACAGGTGACAGGTTAGTGGGCTGAGAAGGACCCCATCCGATAGCGGTTCGGAGTACAGCAGTCGACAACAAGAAACGGCGGCAGCTGCCTACGTCATAGTCGCTTACGTCACGCGTCTAACGATAGCCAAAGAGTACTCGCGGTGGCTGGGCCGCGATTTTTGACGAGCGTCTCGAACAACCTGAGCCTGCTCGCCTTCTGTCACTGATCTCCCATTCTCCTCTTTCTCATGCTCTGAAGTTACCCGCAAGATGACCCGACGGCGTATCGTGAACCAACTTCTACCGCGATCGCTCCTACATTTCCCTTAAGAGTCCTCCCTGCGTGTTCTTGTCTAGTCTCCGCGCCCACGCCGCCACCTCCCATGCTCGGATTTCCAGACACACTCTCAGATGAAATCAACTCAGCGAGCTCGAAGGCGTCCCCAGCTTCTCTCCACCCCTCGTCCTCTGCTCTCGACGCAAGGCCCGGTCATCGCCCGTATCATACCCGCTTCTGAATCGACTTCTATATAAAACAGATCCCGCGTTCCTCTCATCAACAAGGGGCGAAGTCGGATCTTTGAGTCTGTGCAGCTGAGTTCCTGAAATCTTGCAAAGGTGGAGGGACATGGGGCACCATGGGACAGGGAAGAGAAGAAGGGTAGAGGGGACGAGGAACACCGGTGCGCGGGAGGAGCGAGTAGGGGAGGGAACTCTGAACGAGGGGACGTCCTCGAGGAAGCCTTCAAGAGACCACTCACTACACTCACCGCGCTCCCGACGTTGCCGTGGACGACTTCTCCGCCACCACTTTCTCCGACACTCGAACGATGCTGAACATGACGCACTCGCTCGACGCACAATCAACAACTCGTTTCCCGCGCCGCTGGCGATTACCCTGACTCGCGCACGACAATACCGCAGCCCGTGCCGGACAACCACGGAGCCCAGTCGTCATGTACTCGGAACGTTGCCCTCGTGGTGGTTCGGCCGGATGTCCTTCGCGTGAAGGGCGGCTTCCTGCTTGCACTCGAGCTATGGATTACTGCAGGTGAGTAGTCCATCACACGAAAATCCCCGTTGGCTGCGGAGCGGACTCTGTTGGCGCGTTTCGAGAGTCCCGTTTGTGGCGTTCGACTATCGTGAGGCGAGAGACCTATGACGGGCTCGGTGAAGGCTCAAGAAGAGCGAGCGTGGTCGCGTCCCAATGTTTGAATGCCATGCTGACCTCACACGTTTCTAGCAGCGCGTTGTATCCGGCAACCCAGACTCCTGCAGCGATCATGCCTTAGGTCCGTACTTCAACGTGGCAGTATGTATAGACTCGGGCCCGGAACGCCTCCGTACCTCCACGGCAAGGATTAGCACGAAGCTCATGGTGCGTCCACTTTCACTGCCACCCGGCACTGTGTGGCTGAGAGGAACGATTATTCTAGCTCACAGTCGCACTGGAGCATGTCAGCTGCGGAAAGATCTACAAAGCTCGCCTCCTCCACGAAGGCGGGAGCTCCGCTTCCGTGTCCATCATCGTCTCCAGGAACGGCGTTTTCGCCCACACGAGCGGGATTTCGACGTCGGCGCGAATGCGCCCGAGCAACACCGCAGGTTTCCGTCCGCTGACCGCGAGGGACACGTTCTCCCCGACAAGCCCCCGAGCTCATGTGGACTTCGTGTCATCGAGCCCCTCATCAAGGCGTTCTTCAACCTGCTCCTGATCGACGTGAGTGATGAGACCCCATCCACGTCTTACGCACCGCTCAGCCCGTGTCGTTCCACGTGCAGCTGGTCTTGACGCCGAACCGGTCGTGCACGCGTCAACCCTCGCAGTCGTCCCCCACATACTCGGTCTGGACGTCGAATCAGTCGCCCGACTCCTGCGCTTCCCGCCGCGGTCGCAAACTCGAAACCTGGCGCTCGCTCATCAGCCTCGTGGGCGAGGTGAGCGCACATTCACAGCTCCCAGAAACCTCGCCCAATTTTCTCCATCCCCAGGGAGCGTTCCAGCCCACTAAACGCGACCCACCTTCGCGCTCTCGTCACGGTTGTCGTCGACAGGTCTGGCGCAATGTCGGTCAGGATGGCGCGGGTGGTTCGATAGGGCTGGCGGCCGCGCAGAGTCCACGCGGCGGGCTAGATGGATGCACAACGTGAGACTGGTGACGTCGCTGCAAACGAGTTCACGCTCATGGGGACCTATGTGAGTAAAATCCAACTTCGTACGTCTGTTGTGTCATACGAGGGCTCTCGGCCGCCAGTGGATGGGTGTCATCGACACGCCTCTGGCGACTCGTCGGCAGCATTCTTCCAGAAGGGGAAAAGTCGTACCTTGACTAGCTTCTGAGAAAGTCGGGATATCATAGGCTGTGAGCTCTCCAGCTCATCGGAGGAAAGGGGTTGTGTGTGTCGATACGCTAGGACAGTTCGCTGACTGGACTATCGTGACAGTACATCGCGACCGGCTCTCTGAACTACCCGCAGCGTCCACCAACCCGAGTTGCCAGTGTACACCTCGGCCTCGCAGATGGCCCGGAGGCGGGGCCCGGGCCCCTTGCGTGGCGACCTCTCGTACGATGGAGTAAACTGAACGTGACATTGAAGGTACGCTCGTTTCCGTTTACGCTGTGCTTCGCCAGCCTGAACCTGATCATCGCTCCGTCCAGCGAACTCTTGTGCCCGAGCATATCGACTGCGATAGCCCCTACAACGAGGTGCTGGCTTCGTCATATGCGACAGCCTCGCTTCTATCCCGGATGTCTCACTTTCTACAATACGCCTCCAAACGCATACCCCATACGAGCGCGAGCCCGACGAGCCGGCGTGGAACGACACCCTCTTATACACTCGCCAGCTAGTGCTGCGTCGGTAGTAATGTCCTACCGAAGTCCGAAACGCCAATCCACGCCAATCTGCCCCGCCGAATGACGACATCGACGCGCGCCTTCTACGCACTACGCTCCGCCAAAGGACAGGCAGCGTGTCGTGCCCACGCACGTCTCTACCTCGAATATTTCCCCCATTACGTGCGAGCGTGGACTACGAGGCAAACTCCAGAACGTTCAGTCTACCTCAGGACGTCTTGCAGACATTCCGGGACTGGGCACGACGATCCATCTCGACGCATCCCGTGCAGCGATGAGGACGACACATGCCGTTCACGCGCTACATTGCGCACGGACGTCATCGGATTCGCAGGTCGAGTTTCGTGTAGCGACCCCATGTATATACCCCATCTAGGCGTCAAATGACAAGATTGACCTCGCAAGCTCGCATTTGCATGGCCCGCCCTTGGCGACAACAATATCTTCTGCGCGAGCTCACCCTTGGAAAGCTATTACTGTCGCCTTGGGAGGACAGATGTGTCCAGTATGGCGGTGAGCTGTCATGGCACCGGTGGCGGGATCTGGTTGAACATGCTCGCTGCGCGCACCCGGTGGCTGATCGGACCGGGCGGGCCGCAAATTTTGATCGTGAGCCGCCTCCGCGGTCGCCATGGTCTCACTTTTCCCTCCCTCTCGTGTCGCTCCTCAAATGCCCTGACGGCACGACCATGAAGCACCTCCCATCACCGCGTCTGCTTGCACAGTCTCTACGCTGAGTCCGCCGCTGTCTGCGGTTAGACCTCAAAACACTCGTCCAGCTTTCCAGGCGAGACAGCTCTTTGCCGCTACCAGCAGTACAATAACTTTGTCCCGAAGACGTCCTCCACGCCCTTGATCCCGCGTCCTACGGTCTCGGTACCTAGACGGTCCCCGGCCGTGCCATGTTTGCTCCCCGGTCGACTCCTATACCAACCAGATTCTGTACACTCCTCTTGTCAACAAAGACGAATCCGGATTCATAAAACCGCGCAGTTGAGTTATTTTCTGCTTGCGTCGATGGATGCACGTGGGCTATGGTCGAGCAGGGAAAAAAGGGGGGGTAGTAAGGATGGACGAGGAACACTGGCACATAGGTGGAGCGAGAGGGGAAGGGAACGCGGGGACGACCTCGAAGATGAGAGCGGTCACAGCACGCATTGCACAACACTCGCAACATCACCGAGGACGACCCCTACGCTGCCGGATCACCCTCGAACATGAGCGACGCTGGACACTAGACCGCCGGATGCGTTGTTGGTGATTACCTCGAGTCACGCATGACCACGCCGCGTCCCTTGCGGGAAGACCACAACGCCCATTTGTCGCGTACTTACAGCATTGCGGTCGCGATGGTCCAAATGGACGAAGGGCAATTTCCTGCTGGAGCCCCCGCTTGTGGCTATCACAGGTGAGTGTTCTATCTCGCGAAATCCCGTTCTCTGTGGGTCCTGATTGGTGCGCCCCGGATGTTCCTTAGGTGAAACTTGCTCCTGCGGAGACGAGAGAGCCTCATACGCCGGGCTCGGTGCAAGTCCCAGGAAAGCGGGTATGACCTCCTCCCATGTTTGGCATGTTCGAACGCCGTGCTGATATCCTGGCACGTTTCAAACAGCGCGTCGCGCCCGATGATGTAGACACTCCGTGACAACCATGCTTTGGGCGCCGTTCACCTCAAGGTGTGGATTCGGGTCTCGTAACGCCTCGGTACCCCCTACCCCCAACGCAAGGACGAACACGACGTCCAAGGTATGTCCCTACTTACTTCCCCCTGGTGTCGAGATACAGAGAAGAGCGGCTCCATTACCCCGCGATCGCGCTTGTGCGTATTAGCACTAGAAGGCGCCACCCCTCCGAGAAGGGTTGATGCTCTCCTCGGTCTTCGGCGTCCGCTACAACAGCGACGTGTTCAATACGTGCCTCGCGCGTAACTTAGATATTTGCGCCAGTGCGGACGAACTGCAGACAGAATGCGGGTTCCTATACGCCCACCACGCCGGACACGTCAAGCTCAGGGACTCGTATGGGCATCGCATGGCGGCGTCCTTCATCGAGGTGCTCTTCGATTCACTCTCGAGCGACGAGACTGACCAGGTACTCTTTACGCACGGCGTCCTGCTCTATCCCCAAGGCGGCTTCGCATCGAACTAACGCTTATGGTCGCTCCCCTGGGGCTCGTTCTGGACGTCGAACAAGTTGGCAAACCTCCTCGCGCAGCTGACGTCCGCTCAACGTCAACGTAAGCGGGACGCGTATTCCAAGGGAGTATGCGAGCTCCCGGGGATGACGAGCGATGTGGCGAACGTCGCTGGCACTGGTGGAAGACGTGCGAGAGTGGGCCATGCATGCCCGTTGCATCCTCTACAGCGTTACGCTCAACAACGACGTTCACGACGTCCACGACGGTCTCAGGGTCGAATGCAAGAAGAGCAATGGAGTTCGGGTACTCTGCAGTGTGTTTGGTAATGCAAGTGCTAATCTCATGAGGTGTTCGTACGCATTTAGTTCTCGAGTACCCTGTTGTTGAGTCTGTATCTGTGGTCTCACGCATGCCCCCGGGCCCAGTCCTTCTATACATCACCGGTGTCACCATCAGCCTCCTCCCACTCAGCGTCCATGCACTCTCCCGAGCCTTCATGGTTGGGTATGATTCGGAGGCGGTTAAGGCTGGCATCGAACAGGGCATTCGCCGTCTCCCCGTCGAGGACGCGCTCAGAAATAATCATCTTCGACAGCGGATTCAACAACTCCTGCTGGATAGCACGGTTGAGCGGTCGTGCGCCGTACTCAGGCGAGTACCCAATGACCATCAGGTGGTTCTTCGCGGCATCGTCGAGCTGGAGCTTGATTCTCCGGCTCGCAAGCCGCTCCTGCACCTCCCGGATCCGGATGTCAACGATCTTGAGCATATTCTGACGGGACAGGGTGCGGAAGATGATGATATCGTCGATGCGGTTGAGAAACTCGGGCGAGAAGTGTCTGCAGATGTCACCCATGACGAGCTCACGGGCCTGGGGCTTGATCGCGCCTTCGCCCATCCCGTTGAGGAAGTGCGCGCCAAGGTTGCTCGTCATGATGATGATCGTGTGTCGGAAGTTGACGACGCAGCCTTGGCCGTCGGTCAACCTTCCATCGTCGAGGACCTGAAGGAAGAGCTGGTAAAACTCCTTCGAGGCCTTCTCAATCTCGTCAATGAGGACGATTGAATACGGCTTCTCACGAATGTATTCAGTGAGCTGACCGCCATGGCTATAGCCGACATAACCCGGGGGAGAGCCGATGAGACGAGCAATCGAATGCTTCTCGGAGTACTCAGAGCCGTCGATACGAATCATCGCATCCGGCGAGTCAAAGAGGAGCGTTGCGAGCTACACAGGTGGTGCTGAGTAAACCGTTTCACTATACCATATGCCAGCTGACATTACTCACTGTCTTGCTCATGAGAGTCTTACCGGTACCCGATGGACCAGCGAACAAGAAGCTTGCAACGGGGCGGTTTGCATTGTTCAGACCAGAGCGGCTGATACGAATTGCATTGGCAACTACTTTGACCGCCTCTGGCTGGCCAACGACGTTCCTCACGAGAATGTTCTCCATGTTAAGTAATTTATCCTTCTCTGAGCGCATCACCCGTGTCACGGGGATGTTCGTTAATCTTGCAATGATCTCCGCGATGTGGTCGGGGCTAATCGTGTCTGCACTGGCATCACAACTGCGAGCGGCTTCTTCCTCGTTCTTTTTGGCTTCGAGCTGCGCAAGTTTGCTCGTGAGTACGGAGATGGAATGATGTTTCAGCTCCAACGTTGTGGTAAGATCCTCGCGGAGCTCAGCTTCGTGTATCTCGGTCCTGAGGTCGTCGAGGCGCCGGCGGATGCTGTTGATCTCGTCTTCGCGCTGCTTCTTGACAAGGTACGCCGCTTGGAGGAGTTGAAGCTGATCGTCGAGATCGGAAGCGGTATTGCGGGCCACGACGAGGCGCTGCGTTGAATTTTCGTCGTTCTTTCCCTCAAGGCAAGTGATCTCGAGGTTGAGCTCAAGCTTGCGACACTGTAGCTGATCGACAGATTCGGGCGCAGTTTCACGAGCTGCTTGTACACTGGTCACAATCTGTTAGCTCTCAAGCAAAACAGATCATCTAAAGAAAGGAGTTATATACTTAGCGCAGGCTTCTTCCACTAAGTCAAGAGCGGAGTCAGGAAGACACCTTGCCGCGAAGTGTTTGTGTGAGAGCGTCGCCGCAGCGGTAAGGGCTTCGTCACTGATGCGGACACCATGATATACTTCGTACTTCTTCTGTCTACCACGAAGGATTGAAATCGTACTGGAAACGGATAGTTCCTTCAGGAGCACCTTATCAAAGCGACGCCGGAGCTCGGGGTCTCCCTCGGTGTACTTGCGGTACTCTGAGAGTGTAGTCGCACTGATGCAGCGAATCTTGCCACGAGCAACAAATGGTTTAAACTCGCAAGTGATGTCTTCAATATCTTCACCTACTATGACGCGGTGGATATCGTCAATGAAGAGAATGAAACTAGGGCCGTCTTGCTGATCAGCCTTCTCGACTTCGCCGAGAACGGAATTGATGCGATCGTAATACTGGTCCTGTTTCCTGGCTCCCATCATCAGTGCACACATATCAAGGGCGCAAAGACGCGCGCCGATGAATGCGCAGGGGACATTGCCGCTGGAAATGCGTTGCGCGAGACCCGTAGTGACGGCGGACCTGCCAACACCAGGCTCTCCAATGAGGGCAGCATTGTTCTTTTCCCTATAAGGCGCCCAACATCAGCCCCAACCATGGAAGCTAAGTCGAGAGCTGTGACTGGACCTTCTACAGAGGATGCTGAGGACGCGACGGATTTCGTCATCGCGACCAATCGCGGGATCAAGGTCTCCCCTTTCAGCGAGCGCAGTGAGGTCGATTGTGTACTTTCTCAAGGCATCAAACCACTCTCCACCGTTCGCACTTTTGATTCGGCGGTGGCCACGGAATTGGTGAATGACTGTCTTGAGAGCTTCCTCCATGAGACCTCCCGCCCTCAGCACAGTTGAGATAGAAGGTTCCTTAATGAGGGATAAAAGAACATGATGCCGTGCAACGTAGAGGTCGCACATAGTTCGGCATTGTGACTTGGCGTCATCGAGGAGCGCGGTAGTGGTAGGGGCATATGGGATTTTAGCATACGGAAGACTCGGAGGCGAGGGCCAGGGGTTGTCTATCCCAGAAATAAGCTCTTGGATACCACGACGTACGACGTCCTATGAGAGATTGTCAAGATAGTGTTGTGTGTACGACAAAACAAAACAACGCACGATATCACCACCGGCCTTCTTGATGATCGAGCTAAAAAGGGAGTTCCCGGACGAAAAGGATTCTCCATCAACATTCTCTTGGCCCTCATTCAAGAAAGACAAGGCGATATGAGCAGGATGTACTACATACGCAGCAGGTCAGCGGATTACTTTCAAATTCACCAGGACTGAGACCGACCTTCCGCGTTCGGATAGTCTCTAGCGAGCCGAGCGGCCGCTGAGAGCAACTCCTCTGTCTTATCGGTCAATGTTAACATGGTCTAAGCCACTGGCAATGAGGGATGATGGGAAAGACAGTAAGTGAAAACAGAGGTGTCTGGGAGTAGAGAGATCTCAGGCTGGTATGTCGTTGTAGGACGAAGACGTGGGCAAGGGGCTGTCCACAGTGGCGGCGTAACTCGCGGGATAGCATCTTATCATGACCTGCCACCAGAATCAGCCAGAAACTTCTCGATTGCCAGACACACGCCTGAGCCTGCAGGCAGGAAGCCTAGGACGACCGGGCCAGTGTGGGCGTTGTCGGGCTTGGATATGAAGCGGCGTTCAAGCTCGAATGTATGTTGATAGCATACATCTCCGAGCTCTCGGAGTACCGATAATCATGTCGGGCCGGAGACCGATCAGAGATGCAATTCATCAGGTCACTACACTGGGTGAATCGATCTATGGAAGCCATATAGAATGCGCAACTTAGGAGTCACTAGAATACAGTAGTGTGAGGTAATGGGATCGCCGATTGAAACTCGTGGTGACATTTATCGACACTGGTAAATGCCAGCGCGCTCCGAGAGTAAAAGTCGAAGCAGACCAGCGGAGATCACGAATAATCAGACAACAGAAGTTAATACAGAATGAGTATCTGCAGATATGTGCAGGTTCCAGCAGGGATGCAGGTAAAAGCAGATCAATGACAGACACAGCAGAGGGACGCGTACACAACCTCCGAGTCGCCACAGTGTACGCGTCTTGAAGCTCGAAGTTTGAATGACAAGTACATTGATGACGTCATGAAGTCACCGGGCCGGCAAGCCGCCGCAAGCCGTTGCCTTCGTCAAGGTCCACGCGCTTTCTTCTTCCGCACGCTCTGCGCTGCCAGGCTGCATCCCCGACGCTACACTCTCATGCGGTGAAACTACTGCTATACCTGTTTCCTCTCACTTCTCCTCTATCTTGGAAATCTGTCTGGTCTTCTCCGAGTCGTCTCCGCATACATCCGCACTTTGTTCGCACTCGCCGCCAAGCCACCACGCCACAGGAGCATCTTCCTGATTCACGTACAACATCGATGTGAACGCGGCTTCGATGTGAAAACACAGTGCCCCTTCGAAACGAAGAGCATGGAACAACGCTTGCGATCTCTCGTTAAGCCTGACGAAGGTGCACATTGGGTGCACAAGATATGGTGTGAGGAGGAGCCCAGAAGGTGTTATCCGGGGGTGGGCCGGGCATTGAAGGAGACAGGGAGACGTTATGAGGTTAAGGTGTACGTATCATCAGCTCCCCATACCGATATAAGCTAATGCTAGCAATACCATTACTGTTGAACTACTCAAACCCGCGCTGGCTCATAGCCTGTTGCATGCGTCTGTCGCCACGCACCGACGTGGTCTGAGCCTCTGTGATGCACGTAGTGGTTGAACCTTGCGCTGCATCCGATTAAGAAGGTCTACGTCGGCACACCAAACGCAGGACGAACTACCGTTCTCCGAGCTCTACGCCCAAGTCTGTGACCATCCTACCAGTGAGTAGTCTTCCTCCAGCTTTGACCCTCGGGATACGTTGGCATTTCCACCTAGAGCCTCGACGTGACACAAGCTGTCAAAGACATTTTCTCATTCGTTGATCACTCTCGCCTTGTTCGTGATGTCCTACTCCTTGTCCGTTCTCCGCGAAGGCCTCACAGTGGCAGTCTTGGAATTCAGCCGTGATATCGATGGATCTAGCTGACGAGAACTGAACCAGATTGGCTGCGACCACGCAAACTGCATCCGCTCCGGGAATGCAAGATCTTCGCGTCTGTATCCTCGCTCCTCCTAGTCTGTTCAACACGCCCTTCGTACGCAAGTTCTACGCCCAGACCGAGTAAGTCAATGCCTTCCTTCACGTCGATCGCGAGAGACGCCTACTCTCTGACAAGTTCACTGTTCCTTGAAGGCCCCACCCAACCAAAATCCTCATTGAAGCAGTCTTTTACTCGCTCCAGAGCGATGCGAGCAACTAGATGCCATCCACATATTACGACTGACCCCCGAACCAGACTTACAGCCGGACAATCATTCTACGTACACTCCGTCCCAGTGTCGAATAGGTCGGCGGGTCTGCAACGTGATTCTGCGTGCCCCACACTGGCCGTCGCGCCAGGCGGCACTCTGCGGACGACATCGCGAGCGGAGTGATTGAGCATTTGGGGAGCACGCTGGATATCCGAGGATGGCGGTCGACGCGACGATTGCGGTTGCGAGCCATTACCCGGGGGAAAAGATGCGCAGGAACAGGCCTAGCACGCCCACGGCGCACGTTACGAGGTTCCTCCCGACGAGGCCGACCTCGCCTATGCCGCAGCAGAGTGGGTAGTACGTCGTCTCCCGCACGCTATCCTTGATCGCGACATGTCCGCCCTCATATGTTTCCCCAGTTACAGGTGTGTTCGTGATACATACCCACGCACTCATGTTCTCGACCACGCCCTCATGTTCTCGACCACGCCCTCGCTCTCGTCGACGTCCGGGTCTTGTAAGAGGCCACATACAAGACGTTATCTCCATCTGCCCGTCGTAAAGCTGTCGACGTACCTTACCCCGTTGTCCAAGTAGATCCCAATCTATTGCTGGTAAGCTTGAGCTTCTTTTATTGAAAGGGATCTCATCAAGACGTCTTAACTTACAAAAACCGAGAAAGGAGCTGTGCCGTGTCGTCGCTTCTGCGCTGCTAAGTGCGTTGTGCGGGCCGCCCGGAAGATGAGGTCCACTGAACATCGCCTGGCGTGCAGAGAGAAGAGAGCTGAACTGTAGTAGGTTTGCGGTATAGACACCGATGCTCACGACGGCTGCAGCGTGTGACAGCGACAGTTCAAGGGAAGCTCACTGGAATCCGGAGACGTCGTCACTGGAAGAATCTGGTCCCGTGTAGCTGGAAACTGGCGGCGCCTGGAGAAGTGGTCATTGGGGAAACCATGGGAGAAGTCGTGTAGAGACCTAGCTGCAGGATTTGTATCTAGACAGGGTCGATAGAACAAGTGCAGCGCTTGAAGATTGACTCGAACGTGCCACCTCACGACGAGACGGTCTTGCGTGGTAAGTCAGGGCGCGCGGGCCGGCCGGACCGTCTACCGTCCCGCTGACGGTCTTCGCTGTCACCGGATAGCCGGACTCCGTCCTCCTAACGGCCCTTACCTTAGTCTCTGCAGTCTGCACATAGCCTTACCCCCAAAGTTACACTGTAGCATCATCCTCCGTCTTCGAACGCTCAGATGTCTCGAGGTTCGTCCGACCCGCCAACGACGTTGCTTCCACCATCGAACCAGCACCGGCTGCGATAGAAACACAACTTCTATCAAGGAAGTTTTTACATCATCGTGAAAGCCGCCCCTAGGCAAGATGTCCCAGCTCGAGGATGAATTCGCTGCTTCTATCTAGGAGAAGGGAGAAGGACGGCACTGACGGGGAGAGCGCAGTTGATGTGGTATGCGAAGGACATGAAAGAGAGAAGGCCAAGGGGTTCATCCAGTACGTATCACGGACCTGACACGTTCTATCCAGTTGACCGCAGCGTCTTTGTTTCCCCATCGCTCAGATGTTCGAGCGTGCCGCGCATTGACAAGCTCAGAACCCTCCATCTGCGCTTGGGGCCCACATCATCGTCGAACGATGCGCCTGCCGCTACACCGTGCTTCCGCGACGCGTTGTATGATCCCCTGAACAGAACACCATGGCTCCAACGCCCAAGGTGTGAACTGTGAGGACGTCACACGAGCGGGCGTCTCACGCGATACGGGCGATCGTGTCCGTAGCAATTCCTGGTCAGTGGTATGTGATCAGATCTCCTTTCGTGCTTTCCAGATCAGTTAGACTGGGATCACAGCCTTTAGCACGGTGGGCGTTGTTGATACGCCTGCTACGGTCGATCGATAATGTTCGTCGTGGTTGCGAAGGTCCGTCTGCATGCTCTTTCCGTGGAATCCTGCAGGGGATAGCGAAAATCGTGTAACAATCTCATTGCATGTGCTCTGTGGCCGAACTGACTCGACCCCTGTAACAGTGCGTTGTACTACATCTTCTAGGCTGCTACAAGTCCCGCATATCTAAATGGATACATCGATCGCATGCAAGATGCGAACGCGGGTTCTAGCACACGATATTCCTTCAGGCCCTGTGTGGTTGAAGGCTACGCTGAAGGTACGTCGGCATCTAAGTATGTCATCTCCGACGTAGCTGAGGATGGCGACTATCTCAGCTGACGCCTTGGATGGGGTTCATCGGATGTGAGAAGCACTCCGAATGACTTCTGTTACCCATTCTTCGCTTCCGTCACCAGGGTTGTGTCGAACGACGTCCTGTTCATCATGTGATTTGCGCGTGAGGTCCGTGTCGATGTCACCATCAACATGCCTACACATAAATCAATCCTTTTCCCTGCGCTCGTGGCAGGCCCCGGCTGCACCGGACCTCTGCTCCGCGTGTGTTTCCCCGTTCATACAAGGATTGCAAGTACCTGTACGCGACAAGGTACACGTCTTCTCCAGAGTGTAGTTCTCTTCTCTACGGTACGTCCCACCCTTCTTAATCAGTAGATGTAATCGTGGTGATATACCTACTGAAACCTACCCGTAGTTACTCTTACTTTCTTGGCGCTTTTCGGACACCCTCACGCGGATAAACAACATAAATCGATGGTAATTCTCGCCTTATGGCTGTTGGTACAATTTTCGTGCTTCGTTCTGCACCTGGCCCGCTTCTAGATACTTCGTATTATGTCGTCTTGAATTACTTGTACGCTTTGTACGTATCACTACGTTTTCTTCATCAGATCCGCTTAATAACCCGTGTTCAGCCCACAATTTCTTGTCTGACGTACTGCGCCTTTCTTGAGCTTGCTCGGAAATTTGGTTTACCGTCTTAGCTCGGCCATCATGCAGATGTCGTGTCTTTTGAGAGAACCACACATTCAGACAAGGATTCCCTCCACTAGTGCACCCGATGGCCGGATAGGTCATGTGTCACGCAGAAATGCGTTTCATGTTTGCAAACGCCCCTCAATCATAAGTGAGTTGTACGGATATGAGCCTTTTTTTCCTTCCCTTGGCGTGTTATGATATTGGCAATAGTCCGCTCGTGCGCCCTCTTCCTGCGGCCTGGTTGCTGTCGATACGAACTGACAATCAATTGTACCAGAGCTCCGCTCACAGATAATCTCAGTTTCAATTCGCTATGATCGTCCCGTGTTGTATGTAGTAGGCCAGAAATACGGCGCGCAAATCAGGATCACAGTTCGGGCGGGGATTCTGACAGACGTCCCCGCTAAATATACCGCCGGGCCTAACGTCTTTCTTGTTCATCGACGTCCTACATCAAAAATATCTCCAGTGAGACCTCAACAGACGATACTTTACAACCGAGCCTCAAAGGCTCCTGCCTCATCGTTATAGGTGTATCGTGAGTCTCTTCCACGCTGAGAAGCATCCACGTTATCTCACGAGCGACACAAGCTTCCTCCGGTATCCCAAGAAGTATAAACTAGAGATCAGAAATTATGAGAGCGAGCTGATACTAATAGAATCAATCAGAACTGTACGTTCTGACGTTGCCTCTAGTTTTCTGTTGGGCACTACGATCCATCCGACACTCAGAGCTAATATGATCGCTTCACATAAGATGAGTCTTCACGCCTGTCTCAATTCCTATAACCATCCCTTTCATATCATAAGAACATATCTCATATTAGGTGGTAAAGCAGGGAAGGGGCCACCCCTGACCTTCCCGGGGGGCAACCCCTGGGTACCACCCAGCGCGTCCACTGTCTGCTCTATATGCCTCGAGAGGCCGGTACAGACAGGGACAAAGAGCACCCCACCAAAAAAAAGAACATATCTCATCTCAGAGTACAACTAACGTCGAATGAATAGCTTCACGAAGGTTGGCGGGGAGTGGTACGGGAACATGCTGTCCTGAGAAGCAGGATCATCTCAACGCGCTACATAAAACGCTGTTGGACGTTCCAGGAGTCTGGAGAGCGACGCTCTTGCATCATTGTAGGTGATCCAGCTCATAGCTACATCTATCAGTATAATTTTGACGGATGAGCTTCGCTGCATTCTGATAGATGTCAGCACGACTTCCTAGCAGCTGCACGGTCACGGTACCGTTATATTCTCCGACGTGCCTATATTTTAACCCATGCCCTGCCCGCCTGGGCAGAGTGAGAGCCTCGCGCCACCCTGCATACTCACATGGATAGTGCCATCTGTACTCCCAGCGCAAACAACACCTGCTTCGACGATCAAAACCCCGCAATATTATACACAGGCTCATGGAAGCTTGTGAAGGATACTGAGACTGTATCATCATACTATAACCATACAGGGATGCTGACGGAGGCGACGAGCACCACGATACTCGTCTTCACTGGTGCTTTTTTTATTCGTCTCCTTAAATGTGCATAGACTGAGATTGTTCCAAAAGGGGACATGGTTGTAGTATACGGTTATTACGACACTCCTGGAGAGGACAGTTCCACCTCTCCTAGCGTATCATTCACCATCGACGATGGAGAGGAAGCCAAAGTCACCACGTCTCGAATATCCACTCAAGATCTCCTTCCAATTTCCCTTTATATATCTCCCTCGCTGCCCCCGGGGCAACACAAGCTCAAGATTAACAACCATGGGGAAGGCCAACTGATGTTGGATGCGATTGGAGTAAGAAAGGATGCCGTTTCCAATAGTATGTGGTCATCATATGCTCTTCTGTCACCTTCCTAATGGTACCTAGACATAACTATTCCGAAGACGTCATCCGCAAGCACTACAACGTCGAAGATGATGTCTGCCTCTTCGGCTCTCTTCAGTACCCCCAGTGAGACTCCTAGGCCCCAGCCGACTAGTTCCGCACCACCAATCGTTGATTGTACGCCCCATATCCAATCCTGGCTGCATATTCTGAGTCTCATTATATCTCAACATAGCTACAACTTCCACAACGGATAGCCACATCTATGCAACGACAGCCTTTGTGTCAACAATCCAGACCACTAACTCCGCCGGAAGATCCACCACGATTATCGTCACCACAACACATCTTGTTACCTCAACGATTTTATCAATGGCAGCATCTGCATCCGTATCTGATACGAGTCATGGAAAGAATAACGTGGGTATTATTGTAGGCGCAGCTCTAGGAGCAGCATTCCTTAGCGCATTTTGTGGGATTATCGTGTTCGTCTGCAAGAAACGAAGGCTTTCAGCATCGCGCGGAGTCGCGGAGACAGCCTTAGGTCAGTGTTTTTTGATTTTCTACCTTCATTTTCCACAAAGCTGCGATTATTCACCACGTATCTCTGATCTAGAGCCTATGCAACCATCACTGTTGTCCACATGCAATACTTCTCCTAGAAAGCAAGATAATCTGCAAGTCTCGCAAATACGCTCTCCAGAGCAGCCCCAAAGTCGGTCTATATTTTCAAGAGAGACGTCTTCCCAGCTAGAAGGTCATCCGGAGCTAGTACTGGAATCTGAGACCCTATCTGTAGCCGCAGTCGTCGAGGAAGACGGAGGAGTGAGGCTCGCTGGAGGGCCGCCGGAGACAGACTCTCTCACCCGTTCAACACTTCCCCCGCCATACGATCAGTATTAAGTATAACATTGTTGTTAGTTTCAAGCTCCACTGCACCCTTCGAGAGTTGTGTCCACATAACATCTAGATCTGAGGTGCACTCGCAATGTTTGTTATTCGTATCGTGGAGTCCTCTACATTATACCAGGATCAAGCTCTCCTTCTGAGGACGTTTCCTCAGACACAATGCTTTGACGCAGAGGCGTGACACGTACTCTCTCCTGCGACCAAAGTTTCTGACGCCTCGTCGATGATGTGGGAGATGAAAGAACTTGCCACTCATGGCTTGTCTACAGACGCCGACGTTGAAGTCATCGTGACCTCGCTCCTATTGTCGGCTCTCGGTTCTTGGGCCGACTTCCCGCACCGGTATGAAAACGCTCCCCGCTTTAGCTCCCGCGCAACTCTAAATGCACAGGTAGGTTCTCAGGTTAGTCAACATGATACATACTGCTGACGTGGAACAGCCGCACTTTTCGTGGGAGACTGCTATGCAATCCGTCGAGCGACAATGAGGGCGCGCCGTAACTTCCACCGCCTGGATATAAGACCTGTGATCGCGCCCTACAGTGATTCCCCCAGGTCCTACCGCATTCGCGCTCCCCTTTGCTTTTTACTACTACTTCTTCCGAAAGACGAGCTCTTTCTTCTCTCAAGATGGCTCCTACCGGCCTCGACTCTGCATGGGCGCCGCTTGTTCATACGGGCAAGATCTGGCAACTAATGAACCATCTCCGTTCGCTGGTCTGGGTTCAGCTCACACACGACAATCCGCTCGCATGGAAGCTTGGGTTTATTGGTGGTCGAGAGCATGAGGACATAGAAGGTGAGCACACCTTGCACTCTTCTCTCGTGTCCATGGACTATCAGCTTCCGACGAACGCGGAGTACGGACCATTGACTTCCTGACGCAGGCCCCCTCTACATCTATGGCTCGCCGTCTCGCCAGATCGAAGACGGTAAGGCAGTGCTGGCGCCACCTGAGATCTTGAGGGGTGGGTATGCATCATTCTTCTATCTGTCTCAGGGCGCACTAATCCCTTCCCGTGCACATATCCGCAGAGGGCCACGTATATCTCTGGCTCCTTGAGTTCAAGGATCCCAAAGGTGACCCGCTGCCGTTCGCTGAGGTCGATCTGTGGCAGACGGATGCCAAGGGGGGTTACTACGTTCAAACATACAACCTCCGCGGAAAGGCCAAGGCAGACGCTCGGGGGCGCCTGGAAGTGCTCACTGTCCGCCCCGGCGAGTACGCTGGTAGGAATGTTGGGCACATCCACGTCATCCTTTCCGGCACGGTAAACGGGAAGCACAAGACACTCACATCTCAAGCATACGTGTGCCCGGGCAACGACCCGAAGATGATGGACCACGACATGTGAGTACCTGAGGACGTGCACGTGAGTGGGAGCTAGCTCATCCGTCCTTCATCTTCGCAGCGCGAACTTCTGGCGCCCGCGTCCGGATCACAACGTCTCGAAGTCGTGGACCGTCGGCACGGCAAACAGGGGGTATTACGAGCTACCCGAGCTTCCAGAGGACGACCGTGATGCGTTGAATAGCGTGGCTGGGTGGAACGCGAAGCTCAAGGAGCGTGGAATTGACACGGAGGTCGTCGCTGTGGGCCGTCATACCCTCAAGCTGACCTGAGTCTTCGTCGTGCTTTCGGGTTATTACCTACTGCTGTGCTGTAGTCCGTCTGATCCTCTTCCTTCTTGACGCTTCCGCGTTTGTACGCTACATTCATCGGTGTAAGCGGTTGTTCTCGACGACCTCAGCAATGACGTCATGTATAATAGTCACTCTCACCACATCCTATCGATCTTAGTGGACGATCATCGCGCAGTACTTTGTGCATCACGCATGAGCTCAGAAACCTAGTCCATGGATAACTGGAGGGTGACTGTGTGTAAGGTATTCGAGGTCCACTATGAACCCCTTCGGACAACACACGATGTGAGATGGTGCAACTGTGAACCCGATTACGTGTACAACTCACCACTGCAGTAATGGTACTACGGGATGCACAAGACCTAGAGAAAGCCCTAACGAGCGAACAGGACAAGCGCGGCGCACACGACAGCGACAATGAATACAGGCCGGAGATATGATCCCCAGCCTCGCTGGCCCGAGCGTGGCGGAAGCGAGGGGAGGAGCATTTGCATCGGCGCAAGCGACTGTTCACAGGAAACAAGTCTGTCAGCCCCACAGCGAGCACAACTTGGGAGGAATATACGGACCTTATATGGAGGGTATCGACAACCAAACCCAAGAGAGTCGGACCTGCGCATGCATGAGAGCATAGATGAGGCAAAGATATGCAGTCACTCCTAAGAGACAGTTTACCAGCCAGGATTATCCAAGGTCACGCGCTTGTGCGTGAACTGTTCGAACATGTCCTTCCCGGTGTAGTACCCATCTGCGCGCGTACGGGGTGTGTCAGGGACCCAGGACGTTTATCAGGAGTTCCTTAAAGACCTACATCCACTCCCACCGACGCCTCCCATTGGCAGACCAGGCACTGTCGAGAACATAAGCCGGTGTGACGTGTCATGTTGGTGAGAAGGACGGACCTCCACAGCTGATCAGCGTCTCGTTGTAGATCACGCCTCCACTCTGTGTGCGTTCGTATACTGCCAAGAACCCGTACGTCAGAAAGCAGGACACGTGCCTACGTCAAGCGAGCGCCTCACACCTTTCTCCTGAAACCTCTTGTCATGAGAGAAGACGTAGATGACAAGTGGATGATCACTGCGTGAAAAGTCGAACTCAGATCAGTCACTCCTCCACGACGTTGACAACCAAACGCAGACTAACAACGTGCGAATGAACTCGAGCGCTTCGTCGACGTTCTTGACAGGGACAAGCGCGAGAACTGGACCGAACACCTCCCTGCACAGTTCACAATGTCAGCGATTGGCGGATCGACTGACTTCGACGACGTGACCAAGGCCGTAGGCAAACACTCACTCGCTCATCAACATGTCGTCTCGTCGCACGTCGCGCACGATCGTGGGGGCAACGTACCGCGCCTCAACGTCCGTCTCCCCTCCCAAGACGATCTTGCCCTTCGTGCCATCAATGAGGCGCTTGATCCGCGCGGTGTGCGCGCTGGTGATGATGCGCGCGAGTGAGGCGGACTTGGCGGGGCCCTCAGGGTAGAATGAGACATAACTGCCAAGACGTCAGTCAGGATTATGTCATTGTAGGCTGCGTGAGAGGAGGAAAGGGAAAACGTACATGTCCTTCATGTGTGCAATGAGCGCGTCTTGCAAGTCCTGGGGAACGAGTACGTACTCGGGACAGAGGCATACCTGACCCGCGTTCGTGAAGCGACCCCAGAGGATGCGCTTAGCGGCGAGTTTGAGGTCGCAATTTGGGTCAATTACAACAGGGTTCTTCCCTGTAAGAGATATGAAGGTATGCGCGCGTGATCGCAAAGGAGAACCTGAGAGCGTACCTCCAAGCTATGAGAACGTGATTGTGGGGAATCAGTAAAGGCTGATTAAGCTGGCTGCCTAGGTGAACGTACCTCGAGTGTCATCGGCGTGAGATGTTTCGCGGCTGCCTCAGCGATGATTCGGGCAACACGCCCACCACCTACACGCAAGACGTGAGTCTTGATCTATCTCTCGTGGAAGCGTCCTTAGAGTATACCAATGTACACAACTGCAAGAGACGTGAGTATGCACAGGAACAACGATCACTGAGTAAGCACTCACTGTGATCCCAAGGAAGCTTGAGGACCTGTCCGTGGACTACATCAGCCCCGCGATAAACATACTCTCTAGAGGTGACACACCTCCGTCGTCTCCTCAACGCCCCCATTGATCACCTGCACCACCTCCGGATCGAGGTACTTCGGAACGAGCTCCGCAAACAACGCGCTCGTCTCAGGCGTCTGCTCCGACGGCTTGAGCACGACCGTGTTCCCCGCTGCGAGCGCGCCAACGAGGGGTGAGAGTAGCAAGAAGATAGGCCCATTGAACGGCGCGAGAATGAGCGCGACGCCCTTTGGCTCGTGCCGTACGCGCGGGTTCATAGTCGACCAGGTGCTGAAGAGCGCGCTGGCGCGCTGCGATGCGGCCCAAGTCGCGACCTCGTCGTAGGCCGTGCGTACATCGATGTATGTCGTCGAGAAATCGATGCTTTACGCCACGCACGATTGCAGAGCCGGAGTGGGAGGCAGTGCCGGTAATTGACCGCCCGAGGAACGAAGTATGAAACATCGGCAAGCGTTAGCGCATGATGGGCGGCGCATGCAAAAAGGGCGGGAATACGCACAACTCAGTCTCCAGCTCGGGTCGGCCGAGGTCGTGCTTCATCGCGTCCTTGAAGCGTTGTTCGTTGTCCTTGAGCATGTACCCGACTGCGAGAATCTGCGACTTCCGGAAGGCGATCGCACGCGTCTTCCCTGAGAGGAAGATCTCCCGAGCGAGACCGTGGATCTGTGGCGTTGGCGTAACGCGGCAGCGTTAACACATAGCGTGTGTAGATCGTGTATTCAGCTGGACATTCTCATGTAGCGCGACATTCAGGACGTCACCTTCGATATCTCCTCGGTGGGAGTGTACTCTAAGGTTGCCTTGGGCATTCCAGTAGTGTGCTCTTCCGAGGGTACTCCTGATGGTAAAGGAGAGAGGAGCGAGAGCGGGACACTGCCTTCCTTTTTTTCTCCTTAGGGTGACGCTCGCGGCACGAATTCCTCATTCAGGGGACGCACCGATTGATAACACCCGCCCTAACGTACAACTTCATCTCGAAAGTGCCGCTCATAGAAACGTGTCGTGAGGGCCATGATAGGCAATCAGTACAAGCAAAATTTCTTTCAACGCCGTGATGTCGTGAGCCTACGTAGAAACATTCCGTGCAGGCTTCCATGTCAAACGTCCTATTGACCATCATCTTAACGCGCTGACGTAGTAGAAAAGGCGCGCAGCTAACCGGTTCCGGCTGCATGTCAGTCGGACGTCATGAGCGCCGTCGTCGTTCCTCCTCCTCTGCCCCGTGGAACGAGACACCTGACAGATGAGTTGTTAGGCAAATTTCCTCGCGCTAGTCTTCGCCTCCACGCACCCTGTAGTTCTTCTGGGCGTGAACCAAGTTTTGCTACTGTACATATTCCTGTGCAGTGCTTGCTTGAGCTTAAAGGAAAGATGGAAAGTGCGGTTAGAATTGATGTAGTATGGGATTGTCGGAGTCGAGAAGCTCGAAGAAGGTGGACAAGCTCTCGAGTCTCGAGAAGCCGCCGCCCCGAAGGGCCACGTGGCGGGGTGATGATGTGACAGCGCGTGACATGAAAGTGACGCTCGCGCATTTCCGAAGTCACGCAGCCGCCGCCTCGTCCGCTGCAGCGAATGCTCTTGTCCTTCTCTGAGTTCTCGTTCTCTCTCCCTTCCATCGTCGCAGACGAGGCATGATTGGCCTCAAGGGAACCCTCAATGTCCGTATCATCTCTGCTTTTCTCCACGTCTTTGTCCTGCTCATCATGCCGTTCGCCAGGTCATAGACAACTCGGGCGCGCTCCTCGTCGAGTGCGTGAACGTGCTCAAGCAAAAGGTCAACAACGGCTGGGGCTCCGTCGGCGACGAGATCGTCTGCGTCGTCAAGCGTGCCCGCCCCATCTCCGGCCAGCAATCCGCCTCGGTCACCAAGGTCCGTCAGGGCGACGTCCGCCGCGCGGTCATCGTCCGCACCCGCAAAGCCGTCCGCCGCCCCGACGGCCGTTTCATCCGTTTCGACGACAACGCCGCTGTGCTCCTCAACAACAAGCGCGAGATGCTCGGGACGCGGATAGGTGGTGTTGTCAGCGCGGACCTCCGTATGAAGGGCTGGGGGAAAATCGTCAGTTTGGCTCCTAAGGTGCGTGCCAGCGCGCTGATGCCCGAGTGCTTCCCTGTTGACTTGGCTCGGACAGGTCGTATAATACGTCATGTTATAATGTCTCACTACTCTCTCGCTATCATTGCTCTTTTCGGACATGTTTGCACGGGCGTCGGTACGCATGTGAACTTTTTCTGGCTGCGACGAACAGGGATCCTCAAGCTACCCCGGCGGTGATCACCCGGTCCCCATAATCCTTGTTGTCTACCGATGGAGCGAACACGAGTAAGGCATCCGAGGTTGTCAATCCAACTTCTACGACGCGACTGTTGAAGTTCTGGCCTCCCACGAGCTAGTGCCGTCTCAACTTCCTTTTATACGGCTTGGTAGCGATACCCCTAATCTAATGCATCGAGAAAGGAAGATACTCATGGTCCAGCACAGTAGCCAGAACTCCGACGAACGCGATCGAGAGTTAAAACGGCCACCAGCGAGCGGAAGCGACCTCGCTATCCACAGGACGTGGCGGCGGAGACGGGATGAGAGCTTGCATGGGTTTGAGGTCCTGCACAAGGGAGAAGCAGTGAAAGCCGGGTACGTCAGCTGGCTGTATTCTGATGAGGGAAGTTGAGCACGAAGCGGAGAGACGCACGGTGTATGGTGGGTAACGACACCCGAGGCCGAGCTTGTCAACCCTGGAGAAGAGGAAGCGTGCGTGGAAAGGTCTGGCGTGAGGCACATGAGGAGACGGACAGAACAGGAGGGACGCACCAGCCAGGACTGTCGATGAAGGCCCGCTTGTGCGTGAATTGGTCAAACATGTCCTTCCCCGTGTAGTATCCGTCTAAAGACGTGTCTGTCAATAGAAGAGTACACAAGGACCCGCGAGATGGCTTGCTTACAGCCACTGGGGCCCACTCCGCCCATGGGTAGACCTTCAGCTGTGTCGTTGGCCCTGGTCAGGTTCCGTCCGAACCCGTTAGAAACGTGTATGCTACCCACCTCCCACAATGATAACACAGTCATTTGCGACCCCAGAGCCGCTCTTCGTATTGTCGAATACTGTGCAAACGTTCAGCGTCAGCCTTCCATGACCAGTGCTCTCGCAGTGGATATGGACGGCGTCTCACACTCACCTTTCTGCTGGAACGCCTTGTCCTGTGAGAAGACATAAACAACGAGCGGGTGGTCGCGCTCGTTGATGAACGCGATAGCCTCATCCACATCCTCCACGGGCACAAGCGCAAGCACAGGCCCGAAAATTTCCCTGTATCCCCAGCCCAAACGGCACAGTCAGCTGGGAACACCGGCTCAATGTTGTATCCGCACGTACTCTTCCATGAGCGCATCGTCGCCGCGCACGTCCTTCACGACCGTCGGCGCGATGTACTTCGCCTGCACGTCCGCCTCGCCGCCCAGCACGACCATGCCCTTCGTGCTGTCTATGAGCGCTTTGATCCGCGCAGCGTGCCGTTCGCCGACGATGCGCGAGAACGAGTTCGACGAGCGCGGGCCGTCGGGGTAGAATGTGTTGTACACTTCCTTCATCTCTTCGACAAGCTGGTCCTGCACGTGTTCGGGGACGAGCACGTACTCTGGACAGACGCACATCTGTCGCGGGTGTCGGCGTACAGCGTGCGGTCAGTGCGGAACACATGAATGTGGACTGACGCGCGTGTTCGCTCACCTGTCCGGCGTTGATGAACCGGCCCCATAGGATCCGCTTCGCTGCGAGTTTGAGGTCGCTCTTCGGGTCTACCACGACAGGGTTCTTGCCTGAGGACACACGTCAGAAGAATCCACAAACTTCCACGCTGGGTGTAGTGCGCCTCACCTCCGAGCTGTGGCGTCGGACAACGATCGGCATGAGCACTGGGCGTAGCGAAACTAGTCCTAGCATGGGAGAATGCGTACCTCAAGTGTCAGCGGGGTGAGGTGCTTTGCTGCTGCAGCTGCTATGATTCGCGCGACGCGTCCATTTCCTATGACGCCCCCGTTCTCGTCAGTCGTTGCCTCCTGCATGGTGTACGCGAGTACATGTATGGTCACCTGTGTACATAACTACATAGAATGTCAGTCAGCCTCTTCAGATCGCGCGCATGGTCAGAAAGGAGGTGGACGCACTGTGATCCCATGGGAGCTCAAGAGCCCTCGTCGTTTCCGGAACGCCGCCATTGATAACGTGGTAGAGGTCGTTGTTGAGGTATTTGGGTACGAGCTCGGCCAGGAGCGCCGCTGTCTCCGGGACTTGCTCCGATGGCTTGATCACCGCTGCGTTCCCACCCGCAATGGCGCCAACCTGTATGCGGACGTGTCAAAGGCGGCCAAAACAAGGAATAACACAGCGCAAAGTTTGCGAAGACCATGTGGAGAGCACGAACGCACCAGGGGCGAGAGCAGCATGACCACAGGTCCGTTGAAAGGCCCGATAATAAGTACAGTACCCTTCGGCTCCGCGCGCGTCTTGGGGCCCATGGCCCACCAACCGAGGCTGAACGCAGCTTTCTGCGTTGAGGTCCACTGCTCGATGTTGTCGTACGCAGTCTTGACGTCGATCAGCGTCCCGGGGAAGTCGATACTGGAACACGTTTACTAGCGCTTCAACACGTGTCTCGCCCCGAGTAGGAGGAAGAGAAGATAAATTAGTGACGTACAACTCTGTCTCGACGTCAGGCCGACCAAGGTCAGCCCTGAGGGCGTCCTTGAAGCGCTGTTCGTTGTCCTTGAGCATCCACCCGACTTGAGCCATCTGCGCCTTGCGGAACCCGATGGATTTAGTCTTTCCAGACCTGAAAGCGGCTCCAGCGCGAGCATGAATCTGAAGAGAGGATGGTCAACATCACCTATCCGTCGCGAAAATTGTGAGTGGCGTACCTTGGGAATATCATCCAGGGAGGTCGGTACGAGCGACATCGTGGGGAACGAAGAGGGTGTTCGGTAGCAAGTAACTTGCAGACAGATTCACAAGGTGATTTTGACGGGCCAAACCCCAGTCCAACGCGCATACACGCGCCGCCCAGGCGTTTTCGAGCGGCCAGCATGGCATTCGCGCGGATCACACTCTTTACGCACGGATCGACGTGAAAGAGCGGCGTTGAAACAGGAATGAAATACCATATACCATGGGCGCGTCGTTCAAGCGCGCCGGCGCGCACCTCTAACAGACAAATTCACAGAAGAATGTGAGGGAGGGCCACGGGAGCGCGCCGGACGTGATGCGCGTGGCATCGCCGGTCATCGAACGCAACGGCGGCCTCTCTCGCTAGGTCCAGGAGCATTGGTGAGCGTCCGTATACTTCGGTGTGGGTTGGACATACCTCATTACGGACTACCAGAGCGTATATGCGCGCAAGTTGCAGCCTTACCATGTTCAGCCTAACGTGCATATGATGCGCCCGTCGCGCCACTGCGGCGTCGGCATCGAGACCGCGAGTTGAGACGTTTGGAACCGGCAGGCATGGTAACTGAGCATGAACAGAAGTCAACGGATGGTCTATCTGCGGTGTCGCCTGGTGTCGCGAGCCCCTGTGGTTGTTGCCAGCCCGAAGCACCTTGGCCCGTCAGACCGTCGTCGTGGAAGTCAAGAGCAAGGCAACGGGCGTCAAATGGACCTCAAAATCAAAGCGTAAGTAATCGCCGTAGGCGTTGCCATTATTTACGTAAGGCACGTCTCTAACACCGGGCGCTTCTCCATCATTAACACCATCATCATGCCTATAGCAACATAACCCCTCACGACCCACGCTCAATATAATCGGCAAAGCAAGCCCCGAACCTGGTGGGGGGAGCAACCGACCCCACCGGCGACTGTTCCGCCGGTGGTCGGTCGTAACTCAGGTAAATCCGGTGTCTTCCACATGTGTATACATATAAGTCCAAGCATGCATAGATCTTGATTATCGCCGCTCCACTAACACATGTAACGTAACGTCCAGCACGGCGTCCATCTACGCAAAGACTAGAGCCCAGAACAGAATCGCGTTTGTGGCTGACGCAATGGCTATCGGGGCTTGTAGGTCGGGGTGTACCCGCCCGTTTACGCATCGCCGACGTTTGACGTCGTACCGACAAGTTGAATGGGACCGTGACATGTTCACGCGCAACACATTCGGAGAGCAAACCAGCCTTGGTTAGACAGCCCTTGCGCGCAGTCGCACTAAGTAGATTGCTGAGGCAGTTCTTCTCGGGCCGTTCGCTAACCCGCTATGTAGAATCTCTTCCGTCATATGGCTCGCCTCCCGACTGCTCAGTCATCATGATATCGTCTAGACTCCTCATCCGTCGGCCGCAATATCCGTCCGGATTACACTCATGCATGGTGACGCAACAACCAGGGTCCTATCTCCTCTACGCACCTTCTCTACGAATGTTCCTGCACCAACGCGCCCCGACGGTTCAACTGTGCTCGGTACAGCATCGATATGATGATGTATCATAGCCTCGCACGTGCCAAGCTGCTAGTACGTCTAACCGCGGCGCGACGCTGCAAGCCTCGCCCCCCGGGCCTCGTGGCAGTTGAACGCGGGGGGCGATCGAGAAGTAATTAAATTCGAACATCCTCCCGCGGCGCACGCTGGCCACGCAGATCGCTGATCTGATCATGATGCATCGGACGGCAGACCCTGCCCCGACGCCGGGCGCCTGTCCGCCTTCGAAGGCACCGACGTTCGAATTCCTAGCAGCGTGCCTCGAGCGTCACGATGGCGCGTGGAGCGGTGCCTGTACATCGCGGGCCCCTTGCGCCTGGCCCCGTCGTCTAGCTACGGTAGGTTACGGTACGGCATCGAGGGGCTGGATCTACCACTCGGGACGGCGTGCCTTCGGAGAAAGGGACTAGGAGTCTGCGGAATGATATAGTACAACTAGGGATAGTAATTGTGTACAGTGTCTACGGATTCGACACCATTCCTACTTGAGGGGTGTTACGGAACGCCAGCTAGGCTACTAGTAATGTTACAACATATCAACCGAACAACGGAAGTCCGTGGGCCGAACAGCCCGCTACGCCCGTTCGCCGGGGACGAGACCGCGCGAGCGTCGCATCGATCCGACCCGCTGCGAGGGCGCCGTGGGGGCGAGAGAGACGGGAAGCAGCAGCACGCAAGTGCTGTGGCGTTCTGCGAGAGCGTGCGTAAGAGACAGGAGTCGTGCGCAGGGGTCGAATTAATCAACCAAGAAGGGAAGGACATACGAATTGCCAGATGGGGAAAGGAGGCGGGCGGGCAGGGCCTAAGCGGCGACCGCCGGGCCGACGTGCACGAAGGGCATGACGTGCAGGAAGAGAAGCCACACCTGCGCGGTCCGGGTCAGCAACACGCGCCGGCCATCAACAGTGCAGAAGCGCAAGCGCGCGGGAGAAGCAGGGGCGCAGGGGCGCGCCGACGTCGTGCAGCCGCGGGGAGCCAGCGACGGAGCCGACGCCTAAGTACGCGACCCGCGAACGGCGAGCGACGAGGCACCGAGCAGCCGGTAAATGAAGGCAGGGCATGCACTCACATTGTACAGCACGTACGACTTGCGGTCGCCGTCGCGCGAGCGCGCGAGGAGGAATCGCGCCCCGGTTGAGAGTCCCAGCGCGAGGGTAGCGGCGGCAGCGGCGGGCCCCGCGTCGGGGTATCGACAGACAAGAAGGAGAGACCACGCAGGGATGAGCGCAGCCGTGAGCGCGCGCGAGGCTGTGGGGTACACGATTGGAAGCGTGCGCCGCGCGACGAGCCGGTCGCCGTCGACGTCCTTGAAGTCTTGCGCCTGGATGGTCGTGAAGATCACCAAGCTGATGAGAAGCTGCGCGAGGAGTGCGGCTGCTGCGGACGCGCAGCCAGACTCTGCCATGAGGGACAGGGAGAGGGTGTGAGCGCGACCGCGTACGCGAGAAGGGGGTGGGAGGGCGCGGGGGCCGCGTACCTGGACAGCCGGCATAGGTAGCACCTACACTGAAGGAAGCGTAACCGACCGCGTTGAGGCCATTACGAACGACCCAGTGCGCGCCGAGGCCAAGTTCGTTGTGTATGAACGTCGCGGTCGAGAGAGCGGCACTCGCGCGCACAACGCCGCAGGTCGCAGAGAACAGGAGACAGATGGCGAGCAGTGTCCAGCGGAGGAAGAGGGCGTCGCGTAGCGAGATGCGCCCGGCGGGAATTGGTCGCCAGGGTTTGTTCTTCTGGTCTTCGTGCGGGTCGCGCGTCTGGTTTGAGACACAGAACTGGAGCAGGTGGAGGAGGACCCAGGCGAACTTGAGCGTGACGTAAGGGATGCCGAAGTGTCCAGACGCGACGGCGCCAAACACAGTCTGTAAGGACGATGATGTCCGTTAGCCGCAGGGCCAGGCCGGTTGCCCAGCAGATGACAGAGGGGACTTACCGTAGGGATCAAGACACCCATCATGTCCGACTTGATGAAGAGGTACAGCGTCTGAATGAAGTCCAAGGGGCGGCTGGTCAGTTGTGTTGACATGATGATCGTCGTTGGAGGGGTGGGCGATCGAGGAGTGTGTGCCAGCACGCGTGTGAATCAGGGAAGCAGGCCCTTGGAGATCGACCTGGCCTTATATCTTTGTGGCCCATCGAAGGAACAGCCGTGGACGCATACCCGAAAGGGATGCACACGAAGTCATGTAGATCAAAGGATGCCGGTCATAGGAGGACAATCTAGCAGCGTCACCGACGCCGCGCTAGCGCGCCGCCATTTTCAGGCTAGCGTTTGTCGTGTGGGAGCACCGCCAGTACGAGAGCATACAGGGACGGCGATGGAGAGCGCCGGGTCACCTGTGGATTCCGTGGCGAGGGGTCTAGAGAGCAAAGGGCTCGGGAATTGGCGACGAGTTGCCTGGAAAAGCAAAGGGACAATTTGAGCATCATGGCATTCGGAAGCCGTCCGAGGCCAATGAGCAATCGCGCGCACCGATGAACATTCGAAGAAGCGAGAGCTGCTGGGAGCGAGGACCTACAAAGCTGCAACGTGTGCACGAGGGGTCGGCCGAGATCGTGCTGGGCGTTCCGCAGTGAAGGACGTGCATTGCGCCGCGCGGGAGAACTCTCGCTAAAGGGGTGTTACTGACGTGCGTCACACAGCATTACGGCGCACACGCGTGACAGCTCTTAGCGCTCCTCCTGGGACGGTTGCGGGTCGCGGGGACATCGCCGACCGAGAGACACCGACGACGACTACCATGATGACCGCCGATAGCGTGGCGCCTCAGGCCCTTCCACGCCGTCCGGCTTCGCATCCACAAGTGTTCACACTGCTTCCGCTCTTCCATAAAGCATGCTAAATGAAACACTTACATTCGCCGTCGTCTCCTGCCCCCTGAACTCTCCTGTCCGACGACACCTTCTCCCTGCCCCTGTCGCTTTGTGATTCCGTCTTCATGGACGTGCTCACGGCCTTTGCGCTTGCCATCCTCCTTGCGCTTGTACTCATCTACGCTCTGCACGGTCCCCATAGGCCGTCATGTCCCCCTTTCCCCGGACCTCGACCTCTCGCGCTCCTCGGGAACCCCGACTATCTCCCACTCAAAGAACCGTGGGTCAAGCTCGCTAGCCTCCGCCAGAAATATGGTACGTACGCCTGTACCATAACCGATATTACCCGGTAGTCTTACCACACGTCCGCGCCGCCCCCGTCCGGTACGCAGGACCCATTGCGTCATTGCGTCTGCTCGGGACTCCGCTGCTAGTGTTGAACAATGCCGCAACCGCTCGCGAGCTGCTCGACGCCAAGTCCGCGCTCTATTCTAACCGTCCGCTCCCAAAGATGGTCGAGCTGTACGTACACCTTCCGCCCTTCCGCGCGCGCGGCGTCTACAGATGCCAGCGCACCATATGCACCGTGTACTGACCCCGCGGATTGGCGCGCGCACAGGTCTGGCTTCGACAAGGGTGTCGTGATGGAGCATAACCCTGCACGTCTGCGGCACGCGCGACGACTGCTGCACCAGACGCTGCAGGAGAAGCAGATGCCCCTCTGGCGCGACGCGCAGGACCACCACATCCACGTCTTCCTCCGCAACCTCCTCGCGCGCCCGGAGGAGTTCCTCCCCCACATCCGACAGTGCGTTTCAGATCCGTCAGACTTCGCTTCGCGATGGGCGCGTGGGAACTGACGCGCGCGTTGCTCCGATTTTGGCTGGCAGCTTGTCCGCGGGCGTGACGATCGAGGTCTCGCATGGGTACCGCGTCACGTCGCGCGAGGACGCGTTCGTGAAGAAGGCGGATGTCTTCGGCGAGAACTTCGCAGACGCGACGTTGCTCAGCTACGCCGTCGACTGGCTCCCCTGGCGTGCGTGCGACTTCTTTCCGTTTAAGCATCGCGCGTTCGCAGCCCCTGGCTGACCGTCCCTGCTGCGCAGTGGCTAAACTCCCAGCGTGGCTGCCTGGGATGGGTTTCAAGAAGGTTGCGCGGCGTTACCGGGATCACTACTTTTCTATCGCGGAAGAGGGCCACCGGATGGTCAAGGACCAGATCGTACGCAACGGTCTCGCTGAAATTGATCGCGTTGCTGATTGCTCTCGCTGTTATTTTCTCAGGCCAAAGGCGTCGCGCGTCCATCATTAACGCACTCGGCCTTGGTGGACTATGAGCCAGGTACCAACCCAGACGATATTGTCATGTTTACTGCGACGCAAGTATATACTGGTACGTCCGGCGTCCGGGTTCTTCTACTAGCTTCATGGGCTCACAATATGTACCAGGCGGGGGTGACACGGTATGCAACCATACATGACGTTTTACCGCAAAGCTGACGCAGCGCGCACGCAGACCTCGTCCCTTCTCATGTCTTTCATGCTCCTCATGGCCAAACACCCGGATGCGCAACGACGCGCGCAAGAGGAGATCGACCGTGTCGTCGGCTCAGACCGTCTTCCCGTCATGTCGGACCGGAAAGACCTCCCGTTCATGGATGCGATCATCGCTGAGGTCGCCCGCTTGCGCCCACCCATCAACACGCGTGCGTCCCCCTCTTCTTCTTCATCGCTCACGAGGTCATCTGTGGGTGCAATCGCTGACGAGCCCTTCGCAGTCTACCGTCTCGCCGCGCAAGATGACGTGCACAACGGTCACTTCATCGAGAAGGGCACCACGCTCCTCGTCAACTTCTGGTGTGCCTCGTTCTCCTATATGTCCATCATTCCTCGGTGCGAACCCATTGTTGACGTCGTGCCCTCGCACACACAGGGGTATGCTGCACGACGAAGAGCTCTACCCTGAGCCTCACTCGTTCAAGCCCGAGCGCTGGCTTGGTCGGCCGCGGGACCCGAACTACCACGGCCTCAATGTTGTCTTCGGCTTCGGCCGCCGGTGCGTCTTCTTCCACTCCCCTTTCCCCTCTACTGTTACTTGCTCGCTATTGGACGTCTCGTAAACGTGCTGACTTCTTATCTTCGCACAGTATCTGCCCAGGGAAGGTCCTCGCCGAGGAGACGCTTTTCCTAACCATGTCGCGCATCCTCGCACTCTTCGAGATCGCACCCGCGCAAGACTTGTACGGCAAGCCCATCTCGCCCCGCGATGAGATGACAGGCGGTGGTATCACGTGCGTATCCTTCCTGCTTCTCGTCTTCGTGCTTCTGTTCCCTTCCACCCTATTCCATTCCTTGCTGTAGCGGACGGTACACTGATGCCGATCTCTCGCGCTTACAGGTGCCCCGTCCCGTTCGAGTGCTCCGTGACGCCGCGCTCCCCGAGGACGCAAGAACTGATCCAGGCCTACTTCGACTAACTGCCGACGGGGACACTCCTCAAGCTCCATGAACGCGCCTCGTGCCGCGGATCCCATTCCTAACGAACATGTGCAAAGTAGGTTCCCGGGCCAGAACGCGCCTGGGGCGCTCCGGAGCTGCACGGTCCGACGTCGGGGACGCTGTCTATCCGTGCTGTGCTGTATGTAGATCGTCGTGTGTTGTACCATACTTGTACCGAATTTGTACTATCTGTACTAACCAAGCCCACGTGTTGTACTATCCGTGTACCACTCCAACATCCTAATCCATATTTTGATCTTGTACCTGTACTCGCGCCGCTCGCGGGGAGCTCGATATAAGGGGATGTTCGAGAAAGGTAGGTTTGGTGGCGAGCGGCATCGATAGCAGCTAGCTGACCTGTGCTTCTAGACGGACACGTGCCTGACGAAGGGAGCAACTCCCCGCAAGACTCGAGATTACATTGAACCGCTGCGTCGGAAACTTTTCCCGACGCACGCTCGTTCAGGGCCTCAACATTTGTGCGACACGAGGCTCACTATGCCTTTGCCCGAGGCCTAAAGGAGATGTCTAGATGATGCTGCTTGGGGTTGTCGCCGAGACTCGTGTGGCGGACTGCCTATTAAGTACATTGGAGCCACGGAACGACACAGATTCTCTTCCGAACGAAGGCGTGACATCGGAGGATATGCTCACATTTACCATCAACGGTTTTTGGAAACTGAGGAGTTACCATTAGACATGACGGAGATACTGTGCCGCCCGATTGGTTTGGCAGCCACGACTTGGGAGGGGCAGGAATCGAAATCGGCGCTTCCGGAATCCGGGCCGTAAACACGGCAGCCCGTGGCGGGCAGCCATAAGCGCCCATTACAGGATGACGCAATTCTCTCTCCCACTCCGAGTCCGCGTCCCGACTCCCTCCTTATGAACATGTTGTCCCGAGCGCAGTCAGTGGCAAGTGCTAGCATTGGATTGTCATGCATGGCAATGAAGTAGTGAGTGCTTGCGGACTACTCTAACTGCAGTCTTTCATATTACGCCTTCAGGGTTTCTTGGAGCCATCGTACTTATATCTATATAGCTCGGCCGGCGAGACGTATGCCACTGAGGCTTGAGGATGCGATCCCGTAGAGGACAGCGGGATACTGGATGGTTACGTGCTTACAGCTTTGCAAGTACTGTCACACTGCAAGATTCCGCGAGGGACAGTAGGGTCTAGGCCAGTCTGAGGGTACGTCTTCTTGAGCAGCGAGCTTCTCGCTACGCGACGGAGTCTCATGCCTTCGAACTTCAGTCCTCACTATTGAAACCGTGATCCCGTTATCGCATGGCTTACCTTGCCTTTCATCGCACGTTCTCGGCATCCCGCTGCGGTAATGAACCTGGGAATCTTGCAAGTGAATCAACCGTGTGAGCTGTGCTGCGGTAGAACGCACGCAGCGCTGTGTCTACGCCTGGCACTCGCTTGGGAATGAAGCTGCTGTAAAGCCCGGTCTGCGTATCAAACTTCCGTAGCTCTCAACGTGACTCGCTACCGAAGCGAGTATTGAAGGCCAGTGCCTACCCTTCTTGTCTCTTGCCTTGTCTTCGTCGTTGTGAAGTCGTCCATCTTCATACCTTCGCTCCATTTGAATTCCCGTCCAGACTATGGCTCCTACCCCGGACGACATCCTCAAGGTAGCCAGACATACCATTAGCATATTTGCGGAGTACGGCCTCGAGTGCTGTCTCTTTGGAAGCGTCGCCAGCTATCTCCACGGCGTCTCGCGCGTTCCCAATGTAGGCCCTCCCTTCAATCGTGGCTTCCTGAACACTTATCATAATCTCTCCATCTCTCCAGGATGTTGACCTCGTCGTCCTTTCCACCGCCTACGAGCAAGAGCACCTCAAGGAGCTGCTCGTGAACGCAGACTCGCACTTCTACCTCGTCCCCTCTCGCAACCCCTTCGCCACCTACCGTGTACTGTGGTATCGCCTCCCGAGGCGCGGCGTCTCGGGACCCCGCTACAACATCGACTGCAAAGTTGACGTCGTCTTCCCCGGCATTCTCGACATCCCACATGTTCCCTCCAAACGCATCGCGTGGCGTCGCGGGCTGCCCGTTATGCCGCTCCTGCCGCAGCTCATGCTGAAGCTGCAGGGGTGGATGGACCATCGTCTCGCACAACGTGTAGACATGCGGGCCAAGACACCTGTGGACGTGCAAGATATCAATGCCCTCCTGGAGATCGCGCGTCAGGAGGGCGTGACGGTGACCGAGGAGGGCCTCGCGGAATGGTTACCTCAGGAGATGATGGACACCGCTGGGCGGAGGGCGGTGGCGTATACTACGTATGGGTCGCGCAAGAGTAAAGCCCATTTGCAGTTCCTTGGGTTCTCGGTGTGATACTGGTGCGCATGACTTTATCCTCGCCGCGTGCACCGTTCACTGGGCTCATCTTCTTCACAGTATGAAGGGTTTACATTTCATTGCGCATTATATCGTGTGTGCTGCTCGGGTGGGGGCAGTGAAAGCATGCGGGGCAGTGACATTCAACCTAGACCGAGCTTTTTATATTCACGTACGACTCTATGGCGGTCCCGAGATACTATTCGTCCATATACCATTTCTATCAGCCTCCGATATTCCCTCAGATCGCTCCTCTCGACGTCCCTTCGTATGACGAACCGTCCTCTTCATGATGCTCAAGCACACTTCCTCAGTAAATCTCGGGAAGGTGATGGACGCGCCTAGTTGCCAGCGATAATGTCAACGAAGCCTGCGGTAAGAGTGCCTTCGGCCAGCCTGAGCATGTGCGTGATCCACAGAGCAAAGTAGGACTTCCCTCCCGTGCCTGTCTCCTTCCGCCATGGCGTCGCTCGCTTCGCGCACAAACTGGCCCTTCATGAAAACGATCCGCGTGATATATCTCCTTGCTGACTATTTTGTACATTGAAAACACGCTGTCTCAAGCTGAGCGACATCACCGCAAATGGTGTAATAGAAGCGTCGAATGCCGTACGCCGTATGCCGCGATCCTAGGATTCCTGCTAGTGATACCGATTTCGCATGGCCGCATTCCTTGGGGGAGTTCTTCATCGACCAAAATCTCCCTTCCGATTCTCCTCAACTTTGCAAGATGCAGCCTGCGCGTTTTCTGTCATCAGTGTTCAAGACAAGAGTACCTCACGGAGGGCGCCTAGTCATCACGCGTCATCAGAGCGGGAGCGGCGCGGTCGTCTACAACAGTCACTCCTACCCTCACGTCTGGCTCCGTGAAGTCTGTCGATGCCCCTCTTGTCTCCAACCATCCACCCTCCAGAGGCTCCATAGAACCTGCGACATACATCCTGATATCAAGCCTGCTACGAACGGCGTCGAAGCATCCCCCGATGGCCTGCGCGTAACCTGGGACTCGGGCCATAAATCCCACTACCCTCGCGACTTCCTCGACCGGTACGCGACTTCTCGCGCTCTGCGCGCATTTCACCGCGATGAAGAACGCGTAGAGTGGGATCTTCGTCGCATCAGGCAAGATCGCGAGCTTTTCCTCCCCTACGACTCTATCAAGACGCCCTCGGGACTCCTTTCCGCGATCCAGCAGCTCGCCCGGTACGGTATCCTCTTTGTAACCTCTGTGCCGACGGATAAGACATCCGACGCGGAGTGCGAGCTGCGGGCTGTGGCGGAGCGGTTTGGGGAGATCAGGAAGACGTTCTACGGTGAGACATGGGATGTGAAGAGTGTCAAGAACAGCAGGAACATCGCATACACGCCGGTGTTACTTGGGCTGCACCAAGACCTCCCGTGAGTACATGACGGTCTTCGTACTTTGTTCCCGAGTTTCATACGTGTGGTCTTTACAAGATACTATGAACATCCCCCGCGGTATCAGATCCTTCATTGCCTCCGAAACCGCGTCGAGGGTGGCCTGTCGACTTTTGTCGACGCGGTGCACGTCGCGTCGCGCCTACGAGCTGCGGACCCGGCCGCGTTCGATATTCTCGCCTCCACGCTCATCCCATTCCATTACATCAATGACGGCCACCACCTGCACTACGCACACCCCACGATCGAGCTCGCGCGTCCTCCGCCCCCCGAGACTGGAGAGCGTGAGATCGCGTTCGTCAACTACTCGCCACACAACCAGGCACCGCTCCCGCTCGACACCTCCCCCAAATTCCGGCGCGCATTTGCCATGTTTGAGCGCATGCTCGAGGACCCCGCGGTGCGCTTCGAGTATCTGCTGCGGGAGGGCGACGTGGTGCTGTTCGACAACAGGCGCGTTCTGCATGCGCGCACGGCGTTCGTTGATCGGGAGGTGGAAAGCGATGAGGAGGAAACGAAGAGGTGGTTGAAGGGGTGTTACCTCGAGGCGGATGCGGCGCTGGATAAGAAGAGGGTGCTGCAGGCGCAGGTCGAGGAGGATAGGACGACGTAAGGTAATGCGTTCTTACAGGTCTATGTTGCGCTGGCTGAACGTCTCGGCCAGGTATCCAAGTGCCAACGATCGTAGATGTCAAATGATATAACTAAAAAGTACGAGCGCATTCGTACAGAGCACTCGAATTCATCAGCTTCAATCAGGAGTCGGACAATGGCGTGGTGTGTGCGTTTGCGGGCTTCAGGTTTACCGACTTCCCAACTCGGTCGCTCAGACGATTCGGGTATAATCAAAAACCGGGTCAGTCCTTCGCGACCGCGCGCTGCGCTTCTGGCCGGTACCCAGGATGGAAGGGTCCATGCAGCGTTGCGAGCAAAAGTTCGAAAGGAGTACTCTTTGCGTTTGAGGTTCCATCCTTGGATAACGTTCGAAGCTTGACTGACAATCACATTCTCCGAGAAATAGCCACCCGACGCGCATCGGGATCGCGGTGAAGCGTTCGATCCTCCGCTCTCGGAGGACGACTAGGGAGAGCCGACGGCGTCGGTGAACCGGTGGCTGTACTCAGTCGCCATCAACAGTTCCTCATGAACAAGGATTAATTCATGACTATGGGCTGCTTCTGTCGGCCAGCGTTGATTCAACTCTCTAGATTTTGGCTTCCGCAGATGACAGCTACGTGTATCCTTGCTCTACTGCTTTCAAATGATTGTGTGCCTATCTCTGCTCATGGTGCGTTCCTGTAGCGCAAGCCTGAATGTCTTGTAGCGATGCACTCTAGTATCCAATGTCACCCAGGTCATAGCGATGCAACGGGCTAAGGGACTATTCCAACGTGCGGAGTTGTCGACAATGTCTTCCTGGCCGTCTACCCTCGATCTCATGCCTTATAGACGCTCCCGCGATTTCGGCTTGCCGCCACCGGCAGTCCGAGTACACAGAGGCCCGATGATCACGACGGCGGAGAGACATGGCTCGCGACTTGTGGCCCAAAAGCTCGGAGGTCGTTGAACTCGCGGGCTTGCAGCGTCTCTCACAACTCGTCAAGGTATATTATGGGTGAGATGAATGCTGCAGCACTCAACATCTCACCGATTCTCCTCTTCTCTCCACTTCGTTCTTTACGGGTCACCTGACCATGATGTCGATATTCTCAGCCCAGATGTCTTTTGTCAGCGTCCTGCCCACTATCTACCTCTTCACCAAATCGGATTTTCTCGGTGTTCTAATTCCAACGGTATGTTTTTTTTTTCATGTGGATGAACCAGCACTAACAGACCCGTGCTTGCTTAACAGACTCTGTTTGGCGTTTTTGCTTCGAGAGAGTTTCGTATCCAGCAGATCGTACTGAAGACTACGTGGGTCTTTGTCCACCTGCTCCAATTCTGCGTCTCCAACCAGACCCTCGACGCCGACGAAGATCTCAACAACAAACCCTGGCGGCCTGTTCCGTCGGGCAAGATCTCTCTCCGCTCTGCATTGTTCCTGCGGTGGACCCTCCTCCTGTTCTGCCTCCTTCTCTCGATCGGATGCGGCGTTGTTAGTCCCAGTGCGCTGCTCCTCGTGGCGACAATCGCGCATAACGAGCTCCGGCTCGGGGCGCACTGGATGCCCCGAAACGCGCTCAACGCGGTGGGTTACGCCTCTTTCAGCCTCAGCGCAACTGGCGCAGGATGCTCAGGTGCGCCGTTCCTGCACGGAAGGCGCGTGCATCCCCTCACTTCGTTATCCTACTGTTTCTGCGCAGGGCGAAGCTGCGTCTCAGGCGCGACCTCCATCGCGCAGGCGTTGATCAGTCTCGTGGTACTCACCACAATCCAGACCCAAGACTTCAAAGATGTCGAGGGCGATAGTCTCGTTTCTCGGAAGACATTGCCAATCGTGTACCCTTCCGCGAGCAGGACGTTCACCGCCGCGCTCATCCCTATCTGGTCCCTCTTCTTCGCCTACCTCTACTCCGCTTCCAGTGCGATCTCCGTAGCCGGAACGCTCGCACTCGGATTAGTCACCGGAGCACGGTTCTTCATGGAGCGGTCGCGCGATGGAGACCGCACGTCGTACGCGCTCTATGATGTGAGTGCTCTCGCGGATTCGCGGTGTCTTTCGCTCACGGCACTCCGCCACTGCAGGTATGGCTTATTTTCTTGCATTCCATGCCTCTTCTACTGGCAAATTCCCGCGCTGCGATATAGAAGGCCCATTCATGGCAAGTCTTACTTTCTCATGATAAATCTCCAGAAAATTGACTGACATTTATCGCACGTAGTGATCATCATGTCAATACGGGGCGAAGCAAGAGAGAATAGCTGGGGAGCTGCGTCATCCTATGATCGCGCTAGCATGATTAATCACAAAATGAGCGACACTGAAAGACATACATATCGCGAGACTGAATACATGACCAGGGACTGTCATCTTGCTATGGTTGGTGCGTTTGCTGGCGGAAACGCCGTAAGTCATGAACTATCGGAGTAGGCCAAGGCTACTGCAGCTCTCCTCGTCGAGTTGGTCCCTAAGTACCTCAATAACGACCTATTCTGCATTGTCGATGGCGGTGCTGGAGTACCAACGGGACCGCAAGAAGGTTCCTTCACGACTCTATCAACGACCTTCGTGCTAACCGGACTCGTCAAAGTCATGTACGCGCTTTGTCGCGTCAGCGTGGCAAATTTTCTGACGGTTGGGCAGGAAACGGGTGTGTCGCGTGCATCATCGTAGTCGCTACCGCGAAGCATCTCACTCCGTTGACGCTTGAGGTGCGTTTGTCTTTGTCTGGCCACATTCTCTGTCTAATCCGATCCTGCAGCTCAAAGATCGGTCCCTGTTGTTTTGCACAAGTTGAATGCGTCGTCATACGTGTTTCCGGGGGAAACCTCCGTCGTATTCGTTCATGAGCGCGTGGGTGCTGTCTGGCCTAGGCTTAGCTGCGTGTGACGTCATAACGCAGGGAGATCTTCGGGCCGGTCCTTCCGTTGATTCTGAACGCAGCGATCGACTGCATCAACGAACGCGACCACACGCTCGCGCTGTACGAGTTCTCACAGGACAAGGCGTTTCAGGAAAAAGGTGAGTCGTGTGGTTGCTAGTGGATATCTTGATCGCATGTTAACGGGGTCCCGCGCTCGCATCTGCAGTATTCAGCAACACGAAGAGGGGCAAAAGGAATTCGACGCGAAGGGACGCGAAGAGACGCGAAAAGGGACGCGATCAAGCGCCCGTGGAGAGACGCGACTCTTCCATATACGACACATGTATTCTCGTGCATCACCCTCGTTGAATGACCATTCCTTGATGTAAACCTTCTGTGGGAGTGCTATACCGTGTCTACCCTATGTTAAACATTGTCGATATACAAGGATAAGGTCCGGTATGGGCCTCTTCATACCAGCAATGCGTCTGAGTGTGCGTCCCTTCGCGTCCCAGTGCGCGTCCGATCGCGTCTCCCTCGCGTCCCCGATCGCGTCCCTCAGCGTCTAATTTGCGTCCGCTCGCGTCCGTCTGCGTCTCGGGCGCTTCCCGTTCGCGTCCCCTCGCGTCTCTCAAACGCCACACAACGCCACATCGCGTCTCCTCGCGTCTCCTCGCGTCCCCTCGCGTCCGTCCGTGTACTCCCACATCTTGTCGCTGCGGTTTGTCTTGTGCTAGGAACACTGATGTTTCTCGTCGCAGCGCGTCGCTTTCTCGTTACTTGATCTCTAAATGTGCTCTAAGTAGTATGTTTCATTGTGAGATATATCTCTGTACACGTCGTTGAATGCCTGTTCACTAGGCTCGTGTACAAGGTGGCTGGCTTGGGGACCGGGATGCGGGCACTGGCAAGCAGTGTCCTAGTATGCCATGGATGTAGCAAGAGTCGGCTCGACTTCTGACACGCAGCCTAGACTCCGGAAGCAGCGTCGACACGGCAGCCCTTGTCGAAAACTTGAAGCACTCAGTGACTCGATAGGTGAGCAGGGGACGTCCTAGTAAGGCCAGGGAAGGATTATAAGCATCGTCCATACCCATGACCTCAACTCAGCACACAACCAGGTGTATGTCGGAACATACATAGGACGATTAGCTTCAAATCGTATAAGTAACGTATAAGAACGAATAAGCGCCGCGTCCCCTCGCGTCCCTTATCGCGTCTCGAACGCCACATCGCGTCTCGGATCGCGTCTCGACGCGCGTCTCTTCGCGTCCCCGATCGCGTCTCTCCTCGCTGCTTTGCGTCCCTTCGCGTCTCTTCGCGTCGAATTACCTGTGCCCCACGAAGAGGCCCTGTCGCGAACGACTGTATCATCATTGTAGGAAGCACGTTTCGTCCTCCGTTTCTCGTGCGTTTCAAGGACCACGGTGACATGATCTCACTGTCCGCACAGTCGCCGCTCTACCTATGGGCGGCGTTGGCCCGAGCGGCTGTAGGTGAATCTCCCTGACGGCGCCGTTAGCTGAGATGACATAGAACCGTAGACGGGTATTACACATGTTCGAGCAGTTCACGAACAAACGAGCGTGCATTGGTAACCCCTGCTGGTGCGTTTGCCTCCCGACCCCACTCTTTCTGCTGTTCTGTGTTTCCCCGCGACGCTTACGCTCGCCCGTCTTCCGCCATAACACATAAGGTCGACATGCTCGGACTCGGATGCCGATATCCCCCATACACCGTACCTTCCCTCCTTCCCTCTTCCTTATTCGGCTACTCCCAGTGCCTCGCCGCTCAGCGCCCCACAGAACCTCGTGTCGATGCGAGCCCTTATCCCCTCTCCGCCCCCGCGTCCCAAGGGCAAGCACGCGCCGGCGGCGTCTCGGAGGTGGGCATTGCGGCTCTCGGTGGCGCTCATTACGGCCACTGCTTCGACCTGGATGTCGCTGACACTGACTCGGGCGGGCTCGGGCCCTCTATTGTCGTCATAGTTAGCTGATCGTTGGGCGCTACGCGCGAGGACCTGTGATTTGGATGGGGTGTGGGGTGGGATTGATACCAATTCGGGGGCGTTGTACATGTGTAAGATGGGCTGGGTCCTGTGGTGCTTGGGAGAGCGTGTGGCGTGGTCGTGGAATGGGTCGACGGTTGTGTTCGGCATACCATAGGACACACGTCTGTGACGGCACGTATTGTCTTTGTTTGTACCTTTCTTGGGAGCTGATCGCGATTTTTACTTTCAATGTGGTATGATTGATGTAGGAGTTGGCTGAGGGGCTAGAGCAAGTGAGCGCGAGAGAGAGTCAGCCCTGTAGCTACACACACGTAGAGTCGTCCTCGTCTTGCAGGTTTGCCCGGGGCTTGTCGAGACTCGAGTGCAGCACGCAGTCACTGGCCCGAGCGTGTCTTGCGTTAGAGGCGTTTTCAAGGCTAAACTTCGAGACGATGGCCGGCTAGCGGAATCACCAGGCCGTCGCGTTGGTGCTTCTCCCTCGATTTTCGACCGTCCATACGCTCCAGAGGACCTGCGACGCATTTCTCGATTTGACATTTGCCGCGAAAGGAAGCATTCCCCTATGCCCCCCGAGTAGCCCCTCGCGCTCTGCGCGCGTTTCATCGCGCCGAAGACCGGACTCGGAGCCGCGGAACCTTCGTCACATTAGTCAAGATAACGAACTTTTCATCCCCTACGATTCGGTTAAGATGCATTTCAGCGCAGAAAGCGAGCTGCGGACGGTGGCAGAACGCTTTGGGCAGAGACTGGCAAGCGCGAGATCGTGTTTGTCGACCACTCGCCGCACAACCAGTCCCCACACCCCCTTGACACCACGCCCGAGTTCTGGCGCGGGTTTGCTACGTTCAAGCACATGCACGAATAACAGGAGGTGCATTGCACAGAGGATGTTGCAACTGTTCTTCACGTTCTTGAAATGCGCTTTGTCAGCGCAACATGTTTTCCACAAGTTCCAAGATTGCTTCCTATGTCAAGGCATGTGGGGGACGTTTTTACGTTCAGCTATAACTAGCCCTCTTCTCTCTCAATATACGGCGGGATGCTACAGATCGGTACTGGCTGATGAACGACCCAGTACCCAAGTAATTCCCTCCTACTCCGCCCCGTGCTAATACTGCATAAGACAAGACATCTAGATACTACGGGCGATAAGTGTTAGTCAAATATTCTAGGGTTTTATTATGAGAAATCAAACTTGCCATGGTAAGCCTGTCTATATCGCAGCGCAGGGATATGCCAGTAGAAGGGGCATGGAATGCAAGAAAGTGAACCACACCTGCCACGGCAGAGAACCATGAGCAAAGGCACCGCGAATCTGCGAGAGCACGCACATTATACACGGCGTACGACATGCGGTCTTCATCGCGCGACCTCATCGCGAATAACCGGGCGCCGGTGACCAGCCCGAGCACGAGGGTACCGATTATAGATACTGCGCTTGAAGCGGAGTAGAGATAGGCAAAGAAAATAGACCAGACGGGGATGAGCGCGGCGGTAAATGTCCTACTCGCAGAAGGGTAAACGATCGGCAGCGTCTTTCGAGAGACGAGGCTGTCGCCGTCGACGTCTTTGAAGTCTTGGGTCTGGACTGTAGTAAGCACTACGAGGGTGATCAGCGCCTGCGCGATGGATGTCGCACTAGATACGCAGCATGGCCCTGTGTAGAAGGCGTGAGACAGAAAGAGAGTCAGGATATGCACACATTCTCACACTGGAGCGGCGTACCTGAGCACCCTGCTCCAGTTGCGCCGAAGCTAAAAGACGCATACCCAACCGCATTGAGCACGTTGCGGAGGAACCAATGTGCCCCTAGCCGGAGCTCGTTGTATGCGATCGTCGCCGCCAAAAACAACATGCTAGGACTGAGAACGCCGCATACGATCGAGAAAAGAAGACATAGAGGTATGAGGGTCCACCGAAGAAACAATGCTGAACGGAGGGAGATTCTGCCCGACGGAATGGGCCGCCATGGCTTGTTTTTGAGATCTTCTTCGGCGTCGAGGGTCTGGTTGGAGACGCAAAATTGGAGCAGGTGGATGAAAACCCACACAACCTTCAGTATGATCTGCTGCACGTCAAGCTCTCATCAGGAAAACCTCCCCCTGCAAATTTGCACTAGTTCGCACTAATTCGGCCAACTAGATGGTTAGCATGACATAGCTCCCATCTGTTTACCCCCTCTGCAAATTTGCAGACTAGCGCGTGCCTAGATTCAATCTAGTTCATAGATAGATGACGTTGAGCATGAACATAGCAATCGAATAGACCATTCATTGAAGTCATTAGCAGGGACATAGTAATCAAATATATCTTCATATGTGCAAGCATAGCGCACATTTTCACCCAATCACCCAATGCTTACATGAACAAATTAGATGTATTAGAATGAGAGGATTATACGCTACGAAACAAGGAATTCAGGGTGTATTATGATCGCCAGACTCGAGTTGTTGCACCATTGTGCCTTATGCCATTCCCACGCGATGCTGTCCGAGGCCGAAAGACTCAATGTCGACGAATCTGATAGCGCGCAACCAATGCGCCTACTCAGCAGCCATCGCTCGGACGTCAAGAAAAGAGATCTTTGACGTCTTCCTTCGACCATTTGTCCTTGAGCTGTATACGGAGAAGGTTACCATACAGCAAATGCGCTTGTTCCAAAAGCAAGTGCGCACCTTCGCATGCAGATGTCACGGTAGAGCCCATGCATGAGAGCGTGATACTGCGCAGGGGCATCTTGCTTAATAGTAGCGAGAACGTCAATATTGTCCGCATATTCACTTGAGTAGCGATCTGTAGTAAAAGGGGGGGGCTTATCGTCGTCGCACTTCGCTTTGAAGTCCTCGAGGGCAGCGAACATCTGACAAAGATGGGTTAGAAGAGCATAGGTAGCAGCAGGATGACGTACTGCAGTAGCAACGAGTGCTAGCATGGGGGCGGGGATTTCCTTCTCGTCGGGCTTATTGAGAAGGGACGATGTGAATCGAGGCGCAATGCGGTAGCCGATACTGTCCGCACGATCGAAGAAAGCGAGACGTAGGATCTTCTTAAACCTTTCGCTCTGGTAAGGCTTACTACCGTCGACATGGTTGCTCTAGTAGAACATAGTTCCGGAGCCCAATGCATTAGTCGTCATAAATTCTGAACGAGACACAAGATGTAGCTCGTACCTCGAAATCGAAGGGATATATGTATCGCTGCCCTTCCTGTAGCCATTCAGCCTTCTCGATGTCATCGAGCTTTAGGCCGAATAGCTCCATTGCGTCGATATCATCTTTAACCTCCTTTCGGAAGTTAGGAATGCGCTGTGCAGGCTAATTGAGAGACTAGACATCAATATGCGTAGACGGTATGCGGATGATGCAGAACAACGGGGAACTCACAATCTGGGCCAGCTTGTGTGCGTACTTCGGATCCGTCTTGAGCTTGTTTACGAGTTCGACGTCGTTGTGCTTCTTGGCCGCATCAACGAGAATGTCCCCGATGAAGCTCGTAAATTTCTCAGGCCCCTCTGGAAAGGCGTTCTTGAGACATAGAAGTGCTTCGGTTTCCTGGATAGCATCTCGAGCGACGCAAGCGACGCGCGGAGGCTGGTCAGATACACCAGGCCGGCCGGTCTTCTTAGAAGGGACGATCTTCAAAGCCGGATCGTCGCCGTCGTCGCTTTCCGTATCCGAGTCTGACTGCAAGATGTAATGACTGAACTTAGCATGCATCACATTGTTAAAATACAACGCTAGTGACTAGCATACCACGCGTCGTTTACGCGACTTCTTGTGCGGCTTGTCGTCAGACGTATGGGATTCGGACTTGCGTTTCTTATGGGAAGGGGCGTCATTGCACACAGTCTTGTCCTTCCACCGTGGTACCTCAGGTCGTCGGGCTGAGATTTAGCCAAGGTTTAATAGTGAGGATACACCATGTCGACACACCTCGTCGGTCTTGCGCTGAGCGGAACGTTCGGAGTGGGGCTGTTACAACATTCCTGCCCGGTATTTTCTTTTTTTCCTTTCCTGTTCCTCAATGAGCGCAACCTCTGTACCAGTCGGTCCCGCGGCGATTCAACATCGCTATTGTATGTACGACTCATCGTGACTCACTTGGAGTCACCTTCTCGCGCCCTTGTCTCTATTGTCTCGGACTCTCTCGCGATCGTCCATAGTCATTGTTCCCATGTACGTATATAGTTTGGGTCTCCCTGAGGATGCTCCTCAGTTTGACCTCCTTTTCCAATCGAGGCCTCTCTCCCCATAGAACCCCTGTGTGTCGCTCGCCCTCTACCACAGTGCTCGACTTCGCCTCTTCGGCGTACGTCTACCCAGATCCCTCGACCCCCGACCGCGTGCGCTCGTCGTACTTCCCATAGGCGCCCGCGCTGGCCTCGGCGTAACATTAGGTCAAACTCATCTACTCGCCGACTTCCTCAAGTCCAGG